>JALIGW010000001.1:251859480-252099480 GCA_023053685.1 Diadophis punctatus similis | reverse complement strand
TCAGGGGTCCCTAACCTCTTGTCCATGGACTGGCATTGGTCTGCGGCCCACCCGGAACCTGGCCATGCAAGGGAGCAAAACCCCATCTGTGCATCCATGCGATCCAGGCAGTATATGAAACACACACACCCGGTCCGCTTAAAAACTGTGCTCCATGGAACCAGTCCCTGGCATCCTAAAGGTTGGGAGGGGCACTGATCTAGAGGATAAGTGATCTACTGTATATTCACTGAAAACCTCCAGCAAGAACATTAGATAAAACTAGATAATGACACCCTCACAACATTTGAACATACCGTGTTTCCCTGAAAATAAGACCCTGTCTTATATTTTTTTGAACCCTGAAATAAGCGCTTGGCCTTATTGCCAGGCACTCAAAAGCCTGATTGGGCTTATTATCAGGGGATGTCTTATTTTGAGGGAAACAGGGTACAAGAACAGCTCCAAACCAAATGCAGGCTCAACTTTGTATCTTTTCTAGTAGAGGGATCACTGCTCCACCCAAAGAATAAATTGTATTCTCAACCAAACCTTGGATTAGTTTGTTTATTGATCAATAGGACCCCCTTATCTGGACTATATCTTAATTTGTTCTCCACCTCCCTCCATCCCCAGTGTTGAGGGCAGCATTGATGGCCGTGAGGAAACTAGCATGAATTCAAAAAGAGAGGAAGCACTTGGTATCAACTTCCAAGATTTGAATAACCTCCCTACGCTGTTTCATAATGATGAAAGTGTAAGAGACAGCATAGACTTCTAAGAAAGTTGATCTAAACAATAGTTCCTAGTTTTATCATTGAGGAATGCAAAACTAGAACTGGTATCCTAAAGTCCTATTTTAGGCTAATACCCCAGACAGATATTCTCATTCATATTATTAAACATCAAAAGAGAGAGATGCCTCCAGTCCAGCTCCTAAGAGCCGTGGTGGCACAGTGGTCAGAATGCAGTACTGCAGGCTACTTCTGCTGACTGCCGGCAGTTCGGCAGTTTGAATCTCACCGGCTCTCGGTTGACTCAGCCTCCCATCCTTCCGAGGTCGGTAAAATGAGGACCCAGATTGTTGGGGGCAATAGGCTGACTCTGTAAACCGCTTAGAGGGGGGATATAAAGTACTATGAAGCGGTATATAAATCTAAGTGCTATTGCTATTGCTAAACTAAGCTATTGCTATTGCTAAGTCATTTACCAAGACTGTTTCCTTCCCAAAACTGGATCAAACCCAGAGTTGGGAACTGAAACAGACTTAAATAATAAGCTTCATTTGAGAAAATTGGGAGTTGCAATGCTCCAGTCCATCTAAGTTCTTCTAAGAAAAATATTTGAAACTGACCTATAATATGGAAAGAATATTTAGGTGCTGTTGCAACACACACATTCCATGCTTAGGAGATAAGGCCCCCAACATTCACATTAATACAGGTCTCACTCTAGTGTTAACCTGATGCCTGAACAGCTCCCCCCCCTCAAAAATATCATTCCCTAGGAAAACACATCTGTAACATGTTTCTTTTCTGTTCTTTGTGAAGGAATTGTTTTGCATGGGGAGACATCTACAGTCTGAAGTGGTACAACTCAGGAACACGCATACTATAGCTTTTGTGGTGTAACATGTTTATACAGTGGACCTTTTATCTTCTTTGAAATATAATGAGCAGTACAAAATCACAACAGAGCCATATTTATAGACTCCAACTCATTAATTTGCATTTTCATGTTATCTAGAAGAAAAGTTTGAGAGTCTAATGGAATACAGATGAAAATAAATTCCCACAGCATCTTGTTTTCTCCATCTGTAGGAAAATGCTCATATCCATTGCCATTGACTTCAATGCTCCTTCCCTGGGGACTGTTCTTTAGTCTTTGGGATTTAAAAAAAAGCACAAATAAATGATCACTTTCCACATTTTGCTGGTGCTCAAACTCTTCCACTGTCCCCAAGGAGCAGAAACAGCTAAGCTTGTATTATTATTTTGTACTCAATTATTGCTAATATTTGATTATTTTTAGAAAGATCAACGATATATTTTTGTCATGTAAAACAGTCTCATTATATAAGAAGAAAGGGATTTTGACAACAACAACATTCCTCAATATGTAGGATGACACAATCTTCTCCCTCCCCACCCCCTTTGCATTTAGTGGATTGAAGATCAATAGAAAATTTTTATATATATTTAACATGTAGGGGATTATGTAAGGGGATGCAAAAATATTCAAGGCATGCTAAAATGTTCTGTTTGAAGTTTGAAAGTTTGATACTGAGTTAAAATGGGTCTTTCTGAACATCCCTCACATTTTTGCCCATGTAATAGCTCTGGCTGGACATTTCATATTAAACTTGCCCCATCCCAATAGAATTGGCCTGCCCCACCCATGCCAGCAAAAGGGCATGCGGAAGACCCTATCGGTCAAAGAATTCTGGCTGGTGAGAGGTAGGAGAACAGCCTTTTCTGCTGTGGCTGCCGCCTTCTGGAACAGTGTGCCCCCCCCAAGGTCAGATCCACACCCATCCTTTTGGCCTTCCATATGAGCCTCAAAACATCTCTCTGCTGACTGGCCTGGGACCACAATGGGAGTGTGCCAGGGGTGGGTTCTGTTAGAATATTCATGATTGGGAGAGCCAGTGGTAACAAGGTCAGACAATGAATAGGCATAGCAACTGAATCAGCCAATAGGAGCTAACCACTTCTGCGTCTGTGCAGAGAATCGAAACTGGAACTTAAGCTTAAAGGCTGGGTGTGGCTCTGCATTCTAGCCTCTGTACTCTTCCACTCTGAACTCTGCTGAAATGAAACTAACTGTTCTCTGCTGCCTGTAACTGCTTGAAGAAGAATCTACATTGGTATTGTGTGTGTGTGTGTGTGTGTGTGTGTGTGTGTGTGTGTGTGTATAGTAATATATATATATATATATATATATATATATATATATATATATATATATATATATATATATATATATATATATATATATATATATATATATATATATATATATATTACTATGTTTATAAAGAAGTTAATGAATCCTGCTGAATCAGTCATCTGTGTGTGCTTCTGGAAATTAATTATCTGCAACAAACTCTGAGAGGTTCTACTTACCTTCTCCACCGTTTCGCATCACAACGGAAGTGCACATTTTGCATGCATGTGTGCACACGCTTTGCTCGCACGCATGTCACTTCCTGGAAAATTACCCTCTGCGCATGCGGAGAAGCCTTTGCGCATGCATACAGGTGTTTTTTCCACACCGCAGCGACCGGAGGACTGGTTCAGGAGCGTGAACCACCAGTCATCGCTGCCGGTTCGACGAGCGGCACCAAATTTCTGCTACCAGTTTTAAAGAACTGGTCCGAACCAGCAGCAACCCACCTCTGGGGTGTGCCACTCTGAAGGTGATTAATGGACTAAGATCCTCATGTCCATCTTGCTCCCTTCCTTCCATCTTTGTTAATTTTTAATCAATTTTAGTGCTATGTATTGTTTTAATGTTTATATTGTTTTTATTGATTGTAAGTTGCCTAGAGTCACCGCTAGGTGTGATGGGCAGCATTTAAGTTTAATATATAGATAAATAAACTTGAAACATTCTAAATTCAAAACATTTTGTATAACTCTAGGTTCAAGCCTCTAATTTGCTGAGGGGAAATATATTTCATGCTTCCAGTAACGTTTTACTTTGCTTTGTTTAATAGAATATAATACACCTATTTTAAAACAAGACTTTAGTGATCTCATGCTAATGTAGTAGTCAGATGTAAGACACAAAGAGTTCCACTAGATTTTTTTTTTCTCTTATTAGTGTCTTTAAGATTACAGCCTGAAATACAATTTCAATATTGCTTTCCAAAGCACTAAAACTTTACACTGAATGTTAAAGCTTCTCCGCCCTCCCCCCCAAGACATTTTACAAACTGAAATGCTCCCCACAGTGGAAGAAATTGGAAGTATTTCTTAGCTTTTGGGAAATTTTCTTAAAAAACACATTCTCCTTAGTAGATTTGTGTGAAGTTTTGATGGTTCAATTCAATTTGAAGATTTTATTGAATCGTGCCTTTGCATTTTAAAATGGAAATTTTGCAGTGACTGGGGGTGTTAATATTGAATGGCATGCCTTTGAACTGCTTCAGAGAGAGCTTTGAAAACCAGAGAACTTATTATCTACTGCTTTCTGGCTTCACACATTGTTGCAGCTTTACTTCTACAGACACAGCTGAGGTACCTGAGATAAGGAGGTAAGTACTATATTACATAAGGAGCATGATCTCTCTCTCTCTCTCTCTCTCTCTCTCTCTCTCTCTCTCTCTCTCTCTCTCTCTCTCTCTCTCTCTCTCTCCCTCCCTCCCTCCCTCCCTCCCTCCCTCCCTCCCCCCTCTCTTTCTCACACACACTCACTCCAGATTTTTTTTTAAATGGCTGGCATAAACAGTCTTTTTCATAACCTGAAAAAGTTAATCTTGCCAATAAGTCATGCTAAGAAGTCTGCCTGGTCAGAAAAGTACCGTGTTTCCCTGAAAATAATACATGTCCCCATAATAAGGCCAATCAGGCTTGTCAGTGCATGCACTGAAATAAGCCCCCCCCAAAATAAGCCCCTCAACTATTTAAACGCATGCGCAGTTTACCGTACCTGAGACTTGCAGCTCCATCGCATTCCTCGCCGTTGTGTCCAAGGAAGCACATGGACACAATGGCGAAGAACGCAACGGAGCTGCGTTACTGAAGGTTTGAAGGTTACTGCAAAATCCCCATTTCCTCCTGATCAGCTGGGATTCAGAAGGCAGAGAATAGATGGGGGCGGGGCCAGTCAGAGGTGGTATTTACCAGTTCTTCGAACTACTCAAAATTTCCACTATCGGTTCTCCAGAACTGGTCAGAACCTGCTGAAACCCACCTCTGATACTGTACATTAAAGTATGATATTGTGATTACTATAATCCTGGTTAATATACAGGGTTATTCAAAAAGAATGAACCAATTTCATGACGCATTGCTTCAGTTCTCAAGCATCGTCATGTAATGAGTCAATGACCATTTGAAAGAGGAGTTATCTAAGTTTTGAATGGCTGTCACAGGGGCGATGTAGTTCTTCCGGCAATGTTCAGTTGTTTGTTTACCGTCGGAATGGCGAGTCCTGTTGTGGTTCGCCAGTGGCCTGTGCAGCTGGTAGCAGATTTGGACAGCGAGGAGGCTGGTGTTGTGATTCGCCAGTGGCCCGTGCAGCTGGCCCCGGAGTCGAACAGCGAGGAGGCTGGAGAAGGCTTGGTGCCAGAGGCAGGGATTCAACCAGGGCCTTCAGAAACTCCAGAGGCTGCCATGAGTGAAGAAGAAGAAGAGGAGGAGCCTGTTCTCAATGCGCGCATGTGCAGAGCTGCCAAAAGGCAGGAATGGTTCCTGAGGAGAAGAAATACTCGGGAGTAAGGCTTGGGGCTAATTGGCCACTCCCATAGCCTATTTAAGTGATGAAAATAACTGAGGAATTTGCAGGAAACAACTTTGTTCATTTCAAGTCCTTGTCTTTGAATTCAAACCTCTGTTCTGCTCTCGTTTGAAATCGTCCAAGTTGCCTGCAAATTGTTCCTGGGCGTTTTGCCAAAAACATTAAGGTTCGTGTGGTTTATCTACTGTTATCTGAAAGAGTCTTCGTCAGCCTTGTGTTCTTTTGCTTGGACAATTGCCGACTGTTAAGGAGACTAATTAATAGCCGTTGCACAGAAAAGACTGGTTTATACTTTATTTGCATTTAGAACGACTGCTAAGTAAGACAATTAGTAGCCATTACTATTAAAACAAGGTTTGTATGGACACTGTTTGTGCTGTGTTCCTTTGTCAGGAAGCTGAGTCAGAACAAGTCCTCAGAAAAAGGTGTTCTGCGTTCTCAAGTTCACGAAAACAAATTCGGTTGTCAAGGTGCAGCGTGCTTTTTGAAGGCAATTTGACATTAACCCGCCCTCTCCTAAGAACATTTGAAGGTGGTTTCGACAGTTTCAAGAGAGTGGGTGTCTGTGTAAAGGAAAAAGTCCAGGACGACCACCTCGATGACCTTAAACATCAAATAACAAGAGCGATCAATTCAATGGATTGTGATACACTGATATGTGCCTGGGAGGAATTCTCTTATCGCATTGATGTTGCCCGTGCTGCAGGTGGTGGCCACATTGAACACTTGTAAGACAGGAAATAAAAGTTGATTGTGAGTAGAATACTTGTGACTTGGCTGGAGTTTTGTATTACTTTTCCTTAATAAAATGTTACGTCATGAAATCGGTTCATTCTTTTTGAATAACCCTGTATTATGAATCTCATTTCCCTTCAAAGAAAGGAGCAGGAAATTACAAATAGAAAAAATAGGGTTTTAAAATATTTAATGTATATTCTAATAACTCATACATGAAGTCTATGTGATGAGGACTCTTTTGTCACTATAGAGTAAGCTCCCCTTAACCTCCCTTAACTCTATTTTTGTGCTGTTAAGGACAAAGGGACTTGTAGAAAAAGCCAGAATGATTAAGAAACATAATTTAAAAAATGAAAAAGGCATTTTTCATTCACCAAAGTTCATCTTTTCGACAATGCTATATGTTTCAAGCAAATTCTTAGAGCTGAGTCATCTTGTGGAAACAATAATTCCCCTTCTTGTGTAAGAAGGAAAATACATTAGTGCCAACTATATTGTAAAAGACTGTAATATAAAGTGACCAGATTTTTTTTTTAAGCGGGACACCGATGGGGGGCGGGGCCGCCTGGACGCCGGGTTTTGCCCTCTGCGCATGCGCAGAACGCTGCGCATGCGCAGAGGGCAAAAGACCGCTAATGTCGTTTCACAAGAGCCATTCGCGTGCAGGGCAGTTTATAAATAGCGGCCGCCAGGTAGGGAGCCGGCCGGGGTTGCGCAGGGCTGGGGGAGGCTCGCTAGCCCGGCAGCTCTGGCCGCAGGAAAGAGCGGGGGGGGGGTGCCGTACTGGGAAGGGCCAGCAGTCGCCGCCGCCTGAGGGGGCCACCCCCCCTGCTCGCCCGCCCGCTTCGCTGCAGGGGACGCTGCACCGGATCCCGAGTTGCGCCGGCTCTCCCGCGGCCACGATGCCCGCCAACCTGATGGAGAAGAGCTCCTCCTCGCCCGCGGCGGCCATCCCGGCCAGCGCCAGAGGAGTCAACGCAGGACGCCCGCCCGCCGCCCACGGCCGGCCCGAGCTGAGAGGCCTGCTGCTGCTGCTGCTGCGGCTGGGCCCCCAGTCCCGGCGGCGGGAAGGCTGCGGCGGCGGCCCCAGCCTGCTGAGCCAGCGCCGGCCCGAGGGCCATGGATGCGACTCCTTCGCTCGGGCCGCCCCGCCCACCGTGACGCCGGCCTTTTTGAGAGGGCGGGGCTGCATCAGGCGCCTCTCCACCGTGTCCTTCACTGCCCTCCAGTGCATGCCCGGCGCCTGATCTTTGATATGATCTTTTTTACAAATGCTTTCTTTCAAAGGTTCCTCACACACAATGGCTTGCCATTGAACTTTTGGGCTTTTTGAATTAATCTGAATCTATGCTGCAAGAAAGTTCCACCAATACAATATATTCACACTTTCCTCCAGCCTCCAGGAGAAAAAGAATGGAAAATACTTTGCATCTTCTTTGCTAAGGCCTAGAAGGAAAACTTGATAAACCTTGAAACAAATAAGAGTTGCAATGCAATGTTGCAGTCTTGCACACGAGGAGATGTCAATCATCTATTAAAACATGATCAAATCTCTAGATTGAGAAAGAAGTTTGCTTTGAAAAAGGGAAAAGAAAAAAAGAAAGAACACCAGGAGGCAACTATTGCAATTATGGAATCTAAAATAAATTATAAAACATAATTTCAAATAAGCTAGTTATATTTTTACTGATGTGAAGAGGATCTTGGATTTCAGGGCATATGTGAAGTTAACAGATAGTTAGAAAGGATATCTTGATGTCCTTTTTGGATGTTGCTAGGCAGCTTCTTTTGATTCTCTTAGTGTTGTCTCACCATATTCTAGGAATAAATCATAATAGCTAATTCTTAGGAAGAGACTGATCATTGTCATATGATATATGAGAAAATTAGTTAATGGCTGATCCCACCTTCCTAGTGTTGTAAGGAATATCCTTCTGGGTTCAGTTCCAAGTGGGGAAAAAGACACTGGATTCATGGAAGTTGCTTGGAAAGAAGGTTTAATGGTGGACAGGAGCACATGGCAGGAGCCCCTGTACAGAAAAGGTAGATTACATGCTTCCAGATGTGGGTGAAGAGAAAAGGGAAGGACAAAATGCTGGGAGTTCCTTGCTTTATACTCTCTCTTGGGCCTCTCCCTAACTGTTTCCTGTTCCTATATAGAAATGTATTCCATTGGCTGTCAGATTCCCAGGGGCATGCTGGGGAAACTCTTGTGGGCTGTCCTGAATCCCAGGGGCATGATTGATGGAATCTTACCAGGTCCCACGTGGTGTTATGAAAGGGCTTTGGGATTCCTATTATGGTTCTTTGTTATGTAGAAGACTGTTTCATGCTAGGTGGGAGGAATGTGGCAAGGGTGGGGGCAGGGAGCTGCAGGAAGCTGCTTTGTATTTAAAACATGTTTCTCTTTTCCTCATTCAGGGAAACATATTCTTTCCTTTTTCAATATTTCCTAGGATATTTCATTTTTCTAGGAGGGGGTGGGTATTAACTTCCTACACTAGTTATTCAAAAGCTGAATAAAAGCTGCAAAACTGGACTTCATTGATAAGAGAGAATGGGTTGTGCTCTAATTGAGTTTTAGATGGGACCAATTTCTCTAAGGAATTGGATGAACATTCCCCAAATATAGGGCTTTGTAAAGGGAAGTGTTTTCTTTTTTAATATTTCATTTTGATTCCTTTATGCAATCCTTTGCTAAACCTAAAAGTGTTTTTTTCAAAAGGCAACTAGACTTTGTTTTTTTCCTTGAAGACATTTCACTTCTCATCCAAAAAGCTTATTCAGTTCTGACTCAGAACTGAAGAAGCTTCTTGGATGAGAAGAGAAATATCCTCAGGGGAAAAATGAAATCCAATTGCCTTTTGAAAAAGCACTTTTGGGACAACCATGACCTGGATGGCTGAGAATCTCCATAGACGTCCTTTGCTAAAAGTTTTGTTCATTTCTGCTTACGGTGTGAATGGCCACTGGAGTTTTCCTCTCCTGCCTACAACTTTCACCTAAAGTTTGACAAACTGTGTGTGAGTAGCCATCTTCAAATTTCAAGAAACACTTGAAATTAGGATTTTCACAGAAGCATCATGCCAGCAGGGCTTATTATGGGGGGAAAAAATTAAGGAAATTCCATTGCTCTCAAGATTTTTGGCCCTGTGCTGGTTAACAAGATCACTTCTGAGTTTATCTAATGGAAAGGATCTCTTCCCATTCATAGGAAATTTAGGTTTCGTTTCTTTGCTTATGTATCCATTAATGATGAATTATATCCTGTTTTTCTGCAGCTTAATTTTTCCAAGAAAACTTAAAAATAGTATCAAAATACAATAGATTCACAAAACAATCAGTGCTTTTTCTCACACCCAGTGGGAAAGTAGTAAATGACTCTTGGGGCAACTTAACAACATTCCTCTACAAAAGACTCTTCTTTTTAATGGACAATAAATCTCTGCATCTTTCTCTTACCAATTTTGAACAGAAAAATGGCAGGAGGCTGGAACTGACCACTTTTTCTAACTGCTACTTCACCATTTCAGATTTAGCTCTTTCCAGATGCTTTTCATTAAGAGGAAAAGAAAAAGAAAACAAAGACATTGAATTGGGCATTAAAATCAAAGAACTGCATACGATATGTAATTTGCTTGAAATGGTGCTTTGGAGGTTTTGTGGCTGACTGATCCATTCCCATTTATTTCCACTGACCATGTAAAGTTGTTCATTTAGCTGGTTTGTCATCTGGTGTTCTTAAGCTGTGTTTGTGGTTAGAAATAGATTCTGTGTGGGCAGAGTTTCACAAAACCTTTAGTGATACAGTGTTATCATTTGAATGTTCAATGATCTAGGGTCTTTTGAAAAACAGCTTAATTTAGTATTTCCTGTCGTAGTCTACTTCATTCCATCGTTGACATAACACTATTATGGCAATCCTAAAGCAGCCTTCATCTCATAGCATAGCCCTTGGGATTCTTAGCCAGTCCTTTGATAATCGCATCCAAAATCTTAACACATTTAGGAAGACACTTTGGCCAACTGAGAGAGATCTTAAAAGGGCTGGCATGTGACTCATCTTTTAGCTTCACTCTTCTTGCTGGTCACTCTGGATTTAAATGCTCGTGGCCTTTTCTGAAATCTTAGTGCCTCAGTGGAAAGACTACAAAGGCCACTAAACAGGAATAATCTGAATAAAGCTCAGTGTTTATTGGAAGCTCTACATCTTCAGCTCTACATGGAAGGAATTCTGACATCATGTCCTAAAGTGGAGTTGGTCTGGAGTTCTTTATACTTCAAATTACTCTTCAAAACGTTATAGCTGGCTGGAGAATTCTGGGAGTTGAAGTCCACAAGTCTTAAAGTTGCCAAGTTTGAAGACCTCTGGTATAGATGGTTGCAGGGAAAGATGGTTGCAGGGTCTCCCAATCATTTGAGACCCTTCACCATAATGTCTAGGAGACAGTGATAGGCAATGCAATCTCTATTATCAAATTAATTGAAAGAAGACACAATTATAGAGAGAACATGAATGTTTCTACTTTGTTTCAACACAAGGTGGCAGTTTCTACATACTTCCATGACAAGAAGAAATTCAGTTTGACTATTTTTTTAAAAAAGAAAATTTGATATTATTTAGTGGTTATCACTGAATAGACTTTAATCATAATTGGCTCTTCCAGGATCTATTTTCATCTGGAAAATGTAATGTTATGCTAGACCACAAGTTCATTTTAAAGTTAATGTCAACTATACTCTTATGTGCAGAACTGTTTGAAGACTTTTCTCCCATTAAGTGAGTTGGAAGCCTACTTTTTTTAATCAGCTGAATCTTTCTCAGTTATCAGGTCAGCGGTTCAAATCTCACCGGCTCAAGGTTGACTCAGCCTTCCATCCTTCCGAGGTAGGTAAAATGAGGACCCAGATTGTTGGGGGCAATGTAAATATATACATTGCTTACTGGTGTAAACCGCTTAGAGAGTGCTTGCACTGTGAGGCGGTATATAAATCTCACAAAATAAATAAATAAATAAATAAATAAATAAATAAATAAATAAATAAATAAATAAATAAATAAATAAATAAATAAATAAATAAATATTATGGGGATATGGTATTAGGTGTTCACAGAAAGTCAGTATTACAATAATACTTTGTAGTATATTTGTCCAGAAGGAAGATGACTAACCATAGTATTTCCCGCTTTGGTCAAGTGGTAGGAGGCCCTCTTTTTTCTTTTTTCTTTTTCTTTTTCTTTTACTAACTTTAGGACCTCTGGAAACTGGAATAGAACAGCCATTGTTGACCTCCTTTGTTGCTTGTTAACATTTTGAGATTACTAGTGATGAGGATGGTAGCCGATTAGCATAATTTTCGGAGTATAAGACACACCTTTCCCCCACCTAAAAGAGAGTGAAAATCTGGGTGCGTCTTATACACCAAATGTAGCCCCGCCCAGCCTCTGAAACGGAGCTTTGCAAGGCTGAAAACAGCTTCTGAAATGGAGCTTTGCAAGGCTAATATACCTGTTCTAGGCTGTTTGCTAAGGACGCTAGCCAGATGGATGCTGGTAGGCAGAATTTCCCCCCCTTATTTTTCTCCCCAAAAATTAAGGTGTGTCTTATACTCCGGTACGTTTTATAGTCCGGAAAATACATTAGCTTGCAGTTGAAAGATAAAGTGGTACCAGTCCAGAAGGTATGAGACACAGCTGCTCCCTTCAACTATGAATATCCTGGAGTCAGATAAATTACCTTTCATATAGGACCCATACATTTAAGAAAAGTGGAGGCATCACCCGGTGCAGAAGAAGTTACCCAGTTAACCTTCTAAAACATTTTGCCACTAGCCTACAATACTAGACCTTCTAGATCAGGGGTGCTTAAATCTGGCCTGTGGGGCCAGCCTGGAAATAGCAAAGGACTGGTTCGCGGTGCCTCTGGCAGCCAAAACATGCCCCGTTTTCAGCCTGGATGGCCTCCTGCAGCACTCTGTCTCCCCCCCCCCCCCGTGCCCCATTTTGGCCAGCAAAGTGCTGCAGGAGACATCCGTCCCATCCCCCCCCCCCGGCCAGGGCGCAGAGGAGATGATATATAATGCTGATCCGGCCCTCAAAGAAATCCAGTTTGACACCCCTGTTCTAGATAATTCCCTTCAAGTATTAAACAGAGCCAGTTTTGCTTAGCTTTCTGGATTAAGTTTGGCTCAGTGTTGCTACCTGGGTGGGCAAGCTTTGCTTTGGCTTTTTTCTTTTCTTTTTTTTAAAAGAAAAACAAAGGAATCTGCTTACTCAAAATCAAACAAAATTTATTATACCATCATTTTTGCTTATTGATTTTAATTTACATAATTTAGTACAGCTGCATTAATCACATTTAATGTAGCTTATCACTTTTAAATCAGACTGCTATGTATTAGCAACTCTCTTACTTATGGTCTTTAATTGAGGACTACTTGTAGCTATCAAGTATAACTCAGTGCTTTCAATCTAGTTCAAAGATCAATGTTAAACTCTAAACTCTGCCTCTAATATATTTGGACTAATTTTTGAGTTTCTTTGGTTTTTTTTATTGCTAGTCCCTAATTTTAGTACTTCCTCATTCCTCACTTTATGAAGAGTTTATTTATTTATTTATTTATTTATTTATTTATTTATTTATTTATTTATTTATTTATTTATTTATTTATTTATTTATTTATTTATTTATTTATTTATTTATTTATTTATTTATTTATTTATTTATTTATTTATTTATTTATTTATTTAGGATTCTTATAGGCTGCCCTACTCCCTAGGGACTCAGCATATATAAGAAACAATCAAATACTATCAAAACATACAATAAGACAACAATAATAAAATGGTAGTTAAAAAGATTTAAAAAAAACCCTACACAAGCAACAGTCACAATCACACCGCCTGCAGGAAGAGCCATGTCTTAATAGCTTTCCGGAAGGCCAGCAAGGTGGGAATGATTCGGATCTCTGGGGGGAGTTGGTTCCAGAGAGCCGGAGCCCCCACAGAGAAGGCTTTCTCCCTAGGGCCCGCCAGCCAACATTGTTTGGTTGAGGGGACCTGGAGGAGACCGACTCTGTGGGACCTAACTGGTCGTAGGGATGTATGAGGTAGGATGCGGTCCCGAAGATAACCTGGTCCTAAGCCATCTAGGGCTTTAAAGATGATAATTAATACCTTGAATTGTACCCGGAGACCAATGGGCAGCTAATGCAGCTGGCGGAGTATAGGTGTTACGTGGGTGTATCTAAGAATTCAAGAGAATGAAACTTTGCACTTTCCTTTGTGCCATTTTAACAGTTCTCATGCACGTATTCCTCACCTCCTTGAATTTTGTAATTTGTTGAATGATTCAGAAGCTCACAGAAGTATAATGGCATAAACTTATCATTCTGTGCTTCAGAAGGATTTTCTTATCTAGAAGCAATTCAAATAAGCAGGTTAATGGCATAGCTCACATACTATTAGTATTCTTGCCCAGATAATGTATTATCAGTTCATGATTCATAAAAGAATTTCTTACCATTTATTCTTATTTGTACTAAATGGTTTCATTTGTTCTAGATGCTATAATCTCCCCAAGATAAACAAAGGAAGAAATTAGGAAGAAATTATACATGCATTTCAGGATTTGCAAGTCTGTTCTAATGTGATTAGTTGAGATGACTAAGTTAGCTGAGATGACTAGGTTTTAAAGACATTGCAGTGAATCAGACTCATAAGAACATACATGCAGGGTTACTTCCAAGAAAACAAAAATCTTGTTTAGATTACCTTACTAAATGTTGTGCTGTAAATTTGCACACACACAAAAAAATCTAATACAGCTCAGAGAGATCCACACAGACTGACATATTATTGCTATTCTATGTGGTGCATGATGGCCCAGTGGTTAGAATCAGGGGCGGGATTCAACTGGTTCGGACTGGTTTGGGCAAACCAGATGTTAATTTTAAACTGGTTTGCTGAACCAGTTGTTCCAAGCACTAGCTGACCCCGCCCACCCTCCCCTCCCCTCCCAGGAGTCTCCACGTGGCCCATTTTGGATGACAGGTAAGTGCAGGGCGCATGTGGAGGCTCTGGGAGGGCAAAAAACGGGTCTACTGGAAGCACCGGAAGTCAGGAAATGGGCCTGTTTCTGGCCTCCGGAGGGCCTCCAGTGCTCGGGAGAGGCTGTTTTCGCCCTCCTGGAGGCTCGAGGAAAGCCTCCCCTGCCATGGTACAGGAGGCAGAGTAGGCCACGCCCCCATGACCACACCCATCCAGCAACCGGGCAGCGAACCGGTTGCTAACATTTTTCAATCCCACCCCTGGTTAGAACACAGTATTGCAGGCTAACTCTGCCCATAGCCTGGAGTTTGATCCTGACCGGCTCAAGGTTGATTCATCCTTCCATCCTTCCAAGGTGGGTAAAATGAGGACCCAGATTATTGGAGACAATATACTTACACTGTAAACCGCTTAGAGAGGGCTGTAAAGCACTATGCAGCGGTATATACTGTAAATCTAAGTGCTATTGCTATTGTTACAGTTCTAATTTCTAAATATTGGAAGGCTTATTGTGTTTCTCAGTGCAGGGAGAGATAGTGGAGAGATTTTGTTCTTCAGGAGCCAACATTATTTATTCTACCTAGAGTATCATGCCTCTGAATGGGTTTGGGACATTATTTGTTGAACTATCTGGAACAGCAAAGCACTTTTGGAGATGCATGTACCATAGGGGTGTGGCCATGCAGACGAGGCCGATATGGATTCTCATAATGATGAGAAGTTAAATGTCTGCCTTATTTTTTTGTTGAGTGGTGTTGAATAAATCACCCTTTATTTCACTTATTTCTGGAAAACGTATTGAATCATAAAGTAAGTCCATAGTCCATAGTAAAAATATAAACCATCTTGGGATTTAGAAGCACTAAAACTAAGGTTCACAGCTGCAAGCAAGAACAGTGCTAACCCTAAAAACTGTGTTTGGTCTGCTATAAAATACTTACATAGCTGCTTTGAGTCATCTTCACTTAAAGGAAAAAGTATTGTCAGTTTAATAATTTCTCACTTGAATGTAATCAATGCCACAAGGTGGCACTGTATGCTCCTTTTAAAGATTTCTGAAAAGTTCTTGCCACAAAAATTACTATTCCCCCCCCCCCATTTGCTTAGGATGCTACTAAAGAAAGCATTACTATTGATTTTTGCTAAATGGATGTTGTTTTATATTACCTGCATAATTAATATAATTCTACATGTATTTTATACAGTATCCTGCACAAGGCATATACATTCTTTCCTCCCTGCTTTTCCCCTCCTCTCTCTCATGGGAAAGTTAAGAGTTAAGTGTTGGAAAAAGAACAGTGTGCAAGTACTAGGACTAAGGATCCTGAAAATACTGATTACAAAAATTGATGCTACCACTGGTTCTTTCCTTTTAAGAACGGGACTGAAAAAGCCAATTCCTATAACTATGTGGTGAAGTGGTAGATATTGTTCCCCCTCAGAATTCACTGCACCCTAAATTTTGCCACTGACAAATCACATTTAGGGAAAGGTTTTAATTTGCAAATAATGCAAATTTGAGTGCTTTGCTGAACCTTCAAGTCAATAACATAACTAACATCCTAACATAGTAAGGATCAATAATGCATTGTACTCATTTTCAACTATACAATTTTGGATGCTTTTTAATGATAGTGATGATTTGGTAACATGCTGAAGCACTAGTAAAAGAATATTGCATGCAATGATAAGATACCAATGTTTAGCTTGATCATATTTTGATTTATATTTGGAATCAGTTAATGCCCAGTGAATGAAAAAAAAACTGAGAGAAGGGAAAGAAAGGACAATGTTGCCTGGGAAAAAAAGCAAACTGGTTATCAAAAACCATTAACTTGGAGAAGTCATCCTATATCCTATTAATTATTTTATTCTTAAGTGGTGATTTTTCAGACCTGTTGTACCATTGTAATATTTATGTGAAATTGCTCTGTCACATCATTTATCTGATCAAAGCATTTTTGTTTACCGCACCTTTTGACAATAAGGTCTCCAACATTTGGTGAACATAAATGAATTGTAAAATAATTAACTGAGAATCAGGTCATGTAACTTAAATCAGTTTATGACACCATGTGTTCCCATCATCAACCCTTGTTATACAAGATATGTTAATCTCACACAGGTAAGACTACTTACTTTTTATTGCCATTAAATGCAACATTTAAGTTAATTGTTAGCACGTAGGTATTTATATGTCCTGTGAAGTCATATAACTTGGAAGATGAAAGAAAACTGTTTTTCAAAAACTATACAGCAGTTCAATGGTGAAATCTTTCTGCATTGACACATTGCTTCAAGAACAGCCACTGTGATTCATTTGCATTTTACTTATAGGTTAAGAATGATACACAACATTTAGTATGCATGTTTTGTATATCCAATATTTAGTGATGTCTGTCTTGTTTTATAAGCAAACACACAAACCCAAATGTTTTCTAGAAGGGAAAATTATTAAAGTTTTCTCTCTCTCCCACTGGAACAAATAGAGGACTATTCTAGAAATCAATTTCAGCTTGCAAAAAGAGTTAAATATAAGATGGGCAGCTTTATAGATACTTAAAATAAAACAATCAAATTGTCTTCCCCACACTTCTGTCCAGATCAGTAGAATTCTGGCCAGAAGTTCAAAGAAATTCTTCTCCTGTGTTAACAGAATTATTCTGTTTAGCTTCCATCTGCTAAAGCAAATCCTTCTAAACCCAATAGAGTTTATTTCTGTGGATATGCATAAGATTGCCCTTTAAGACGTTATCATTGACTGGAGAGGCCACAGATGAGATATTAAGTTTTGTTATTCAGTAGATTAATGTGGAATAATTAGTGGAAGATAAGGATATCTCGGTGGATGAATCTGCTGTGAAATGCAAAGTTTCAGAGTTTGAACATTTTGTTTTAGAACAGAGAACATAGAATAACAGAGTTGGAAAGGACCTTGGAGGTCTTCTAGTCCAACCCCCTGTTCGAGCAGGAAACCCTATACCATTTCAGATAAACGGTTGTCCAGTCTCTTTTTGAAAGCCTCCAATGATGGAGCACTCACAACTTCTGAAGGCTATTTCTTTGGCTGATTGCTCTCACTGTTAAGAAATTTCTCCTTAGTTCTAGATTGCTTCTCTCCTTGGTTAGTTTCCATCCATTGTTTCTTCTCCTGCCTTCAGATGCTTTGGAGAATAGGTTGACCCCACATCTTTGTAGGAGCCCCTCAAATATTGGACCACCACTATCATGTCTCTCCTAGTCCTTCTTTTCATTAGACTAGACATACCCAATTCCTGTATTATAAATATTTAAATAAAATATTTAAATGTTTTAAATAAAGCCATCCTCAATTATCCCAATTTAAAAAATCACTTTGAAAGAGGCATACCAACTTTCATTTCCTGAGTTTTGATGAAATATTTGGTAACATCCTTATGAATAAGCATAATTATGTGCTTATTTAGTAATATACTGTATATTTGTAACAAAGAATATGATTTATCTGACTTCAATGAATCTGTTAAAAATGGATGAAGTTTAAAGCTATTTGACATCATTAAAAAGTTCTTTACTCTGGGATTTTTTAAAAAATTATGGACAGATCTAACCTATATTTAAAGTTCTGGGAGCTATTACACATTTTTCTTATAAAGGCACAGCTTAAGTTACTATTGCTGATGATTCATACTAAATAATAACTATTTGCCAAAGATGGCTATAATTATCGTTAGTGTCTTGGACATTTGCCTTTGTACCAAACAATATTATGTCATATCCAGATGCAAACACGGTATGTTTAGTTTGCATTTAAGATAAAACCCTTGCAATAAATCCATACACCTCTCCTTTCGTACAATTTGTGCTTAATTCTGCTTCTTGTATCTTTGTAAGACAGCCAGTTGTTATAGACGCTCTAACTGTGATCAAGCAGGTTTCTTAAATGTAGGCTAAAGGTTTCATTCAAATTCTCTGGGGGAAAGGGCAAGAGAATACTGTAGTTTTCTTAGCTAGGTACTGTTACAATGCAGCTTGAAAGGGAATTTAAAATGTGACCTCTATGTAAAGTGTTGTCTGTGTGTAGCAGGAGTGGGGAGAAGTGGCTATGAGAAGAAAACAAAGGACACCTCACACAGTGGTGGCCAACCTTAAGCATACCATGCGCCAATTTTTTCACAAACGAGTTCAGATGCGCCATACAACTCAAGCACATTTTTTACCTTCTTACTTTCACATTTGGGGTTGTAAAATTGGGATAGGGGTAGGATCTGCTTTGCTTAAGGGAGGAAAAGGAATAACTCAATCACGCAATTCAATTAATTAATTTACGCCATTTCAAAATTTGACAAACGTAATATATATTTAATCTTGAATCTGTCTTTCAATCACTCTCAATACAAAAACCACGCTAGTACACTCAATAAAACACTGCTTCAAACTCCACGCCACGATGGCTCACTCAGAACTGACTGACCATATCGAACGCTCGCCGCTCATTCGCACGTGACTTCAAACACATGATGTGTTGCTAGTGTGCGGTGTTTGCGATCGTTTGAGCAGGAACGCGCAATGGCAACACCGATAAAAATATTCGTACGTTTGTAAACCCACCTAAAGTAACATCTCACAAGTTCCATTCTAAGTTTCAGACACCGAGAAGTTGAACATTACCGAAGGCTGTACGAATTGAACTGAGATCACTTTGGTGTTGAAAATATTAAGATGGATTCAGTTATGACATCTATTTTAAAAGAATAGGCGCAAGGATGCAATGCGCCACTTGTAATCATCCAATGTGCCACATTTGGCGCATGCGCCACGGTTTGGCCACCCCTGCGCTCACAGTAAGCCCTTGGCTGCAGCAGCTCCACTCTTATTGCACAAAGTCAGCAA
This sequence comes from Diadophis punctatus similis, assembly GCA_023053685.1. Classification (NCBI taxonomy): domain Eukaryota; kingdom Metazoa; phylum Chordata; class Lepidosauria; order Squamata; family Dipsadidae; genus Diadophis; species Diadophis punctatus. The sequence goes on along the minus strand of JALIGW010000001.1, from coordinate 252,080,378 downwards.
TGTTGGAGAACCATGCCAATTTATTTCCTGGTCAGCTCTGGCTCAGTCAAAATGGCAACAAAGCTATGGATTTCCTTTTGCAAAACTGCAAAAGGCTGAAGGCAACTTCTACCTCACAATTCTTGGGTTTCTGGCTGCCATAGTAAACAATTTGTGGGCATGAGTGGCTTTGTAAGTCAAACTTTCTGACTCAGGGGTAGGGGCAGCGGTGGGTTCCTACAGGTGCGGTCCACTCTATAGCACTGGTAGCGGCCTGCTGTGATGTCACAGTACCAGTGCGGTCAGTTGCCGGTGCCTGGGCGCCGCCATTTTTTTAATTTTTTTTTTAATTTTTAAAAAATTTCTTCTGAGCATGCACAGAAGCCGAGCTTCCAGCACTGCGCATGCGCTGCCTTCCTACCCCACCGTGAGTCCAAGCAGGGGAGGATGGCTGAGGGAGCATGTGAGACGCTGAAAGAATGGGCGGCAGGAGCTATCTCCATTCCCCTCCCTTCAGCAGTCCGAGAAGCCACGAACGCGCGGTGATGGTCCTAGGCATTTTTGCACGTTCGAGGCTTCTCGAGCTGCTGAGGAGAGGGGGAATGGGCGGCAGGACCTATCTCAGTTCCCCTCCCTTCAGCAGTCCGAGAAGCCACGCCCACCCAGTCACATGGCCGGCAAGCCACACCCACAAAATAAGCCACGCCCACAGAGTGGTAGTAAAAAAATTAGGAACCCGCCCCTGGGTAGGGGGAACCAAACAAATGTTTATAATATCAAGTGAGGGAGGAGGGGTCTGGACTAACCCTTCTATTTCCCTCTTTGGTCAAGTGGTAGATAGCCCTCTGTTTTGTTCATTTCAAGACCTGTGAAAACTGGTATAAGGCAACCTTGTTGACATCCTTTGTTCCTTGTTCTAGTATCTTCAGGTTGATGGTGATGAGGATGATTATGGATAAGCGTTTGACGGAAGGAGAAAATGGTTTCAGTGAAGAAGGGATGAGAGACAGCTGCTTCTCCCAACTATGAATATCGTATCAATAAACTATCTAACACTCAGGACCCATAAACATAAGAGAAGCAGAGGGAGGGGACTAGATCATTTTTATGGCCTCCTCAAACCTGATGTTTATTTAGATTTCACACTTAATAGCCCCTGTGCCTCAAAGTGGACAATTTAATCAATAAATTAAACATTAAAATCATATTAATGTAAGTTTACAAAAATTTAAATCATAAAACATTACAAAAATCTCAAAATATGAAGCATTCCAAAATGGGGAATTAGCAGTTAATACAGGCGGCGGGGGTGGTGGTGTCTCATGGGGCCAGCTAGTCCCACGGTTGTGTGGGCCCCTGTGTCCCCCCCACAAGACCAAATAGTCAAGTTTTGATCCCTTTGCAGAAGGCCAAGAGACTGGGGGCTTTCCTCACTTCTGAGGGCAAGATATTCTACAATACAGGGGCAGCAGCAGAAAGGGCCCTCTTCCTAGACCCCGCCAGTCAAAATTCTTTGACTGACGTGGTCTGCAGCATGCCTTCCCTGCAGTGGTGGGATTAATTTTTTTTTACTACCGGTTCTGTGGGCGTGACTTGGTGGGCATGGTGTGGCTTGGTGGGAGTGGCTTGGTGGGCGTAGCAGGGGAAGGATACTGTAAAATCTCCATTCCCTCCCCACTCCAGGGAAAGGTTACTGCAAAATCCCCATTTCCTCCCAATCATCTGGGACTCGAGAGGCAGAGAATAGATGGGGCGGGGCCAGTCAGAGGTGGTATTTACCGGTTCTCCAAACTACTCAAAATTTCCGCTACTGGTTCTCCAGAACTGGTCAGAACCTGCTGAATACCATCTCTGCTTCCCTGCCTGAATGAATGGGATGGGCTCATGCAATGAGGTGAAGCCAGTTCTGTAGGTGGTCTGGCCCTATGCCATGTAGGGCTTTATAAGTAACAACCAACACCGTGAATTGGACCTGGAGGCAAACTGGCATCCAGTGCAGTTCATGGAGCAGAGGTGTGCCCTTCTTTGGCCCTCAGTATGGCTTGTGCAGCCACATTCTGCACCCATTGAAGCAGTTGGTGTTACTTTGATTCATTCATGTTTTACTTTATACCTCATTCTGCAAGTTGTTGTGCTTTAAAAAAAATAATTTTATCAAGCAAGTTTATATTATAGCTATATTGTATGAAACTGATAGTTATGGCACCTTTAAAACAAAGATCTTCTGGCATTTCCATTGACTATTCCATTTCATACACTGCCCAGAATATCACCCTGAGATACAATACAGAGATAGAATATACTGTAAATTCCAAAAAAAATAAAAAAGCTGAAAACAAGATGGTGACGCATGCGCAGTGCCGGAAACTCAGCTTTTGCGCATGTGCAGAAGAAGAAAAACCCGGAAAAAAATTCCAAAAAAATTCCCAAAAAAATTGAAAAAAAGAGATGGCAGCGTCCACGGACCGGCACCGACTGAATCGGTTCCGTGATGTCATTGTGACATCATCAACGGGTTGCTACCAGTTCGGGTGAACCGGTCAGAACCGGGAGGAACCCACCTCTGATATAAAGTTATAATTCCCACAACTGCATGAATGCTTTAAAGGATCAAACAAATAATGTAGTTGTCTACTGTGATGATACTTTGCAAAGAGATATAATTGTAATTTCTATGACTATGGTATTTATTTTGGCACATACATTATTGTTATTCTTTGAAGTTTAAACTACATTTCACAAGGTTCACATTTCTTGACTTGAAAAGGCAAACTGCAGTGTAATTTTCCAGCTTAACAATAAAAAAAATTATAGAATTCAAAGTAATGTAGAACATTATTGTAGAGCTTTACCTCTACAAGAATGATGAGAAGTACTTGTAAGGAATAATAGTTTACAAGAGAAAACCCAGTTAAATCCCTTTAGCATTTGAATCTCAACTATCGAAGAATATGGTGTAGGAACTCCTGCTTGAGCAGGGGGTTGGACTAGATGACCTACAAGATCCCTTCCAACTCTAATAATAAATCTAAAAAATCTAACTTACTTAAAGAATGTAATGAATATAAAACGCATGAATTTCACACGTATCACAAAGATTTATATTTGCAATATAAGAAAATCATCAAGGAACTGTCGTGAAAATAATATAAGTCTTTTCTGGGTCTAGGTATCTAGGTATCCAGGGTCTAGGTATCTGCCAGGTACAAAAGTGGCAGCAGAGGGTTAGGGTTAGGATTAGGGTTTGCTGGCAGTATTGGAGAGGGGGTGGTATTTGAATGTATTGTTCCTTGGGAGAAGAATGGGTAGCTGGATCAAAGCCTAGATTTTCATCTAGCATTTCACAAGCATCCTCCAGAAATGTTGCCATGGCAGCTCCCAGAATCTTCAGCCAAGATGGGGAGATAACACTTGAAGACAAACAAGAGTCAAACAATCTTTCCCTTTCACTGACCATCAAAATATTGTTACAAAGCCTGGAATAAAAAGCAAGAAGAAATGAAAGGGACGACAGTATTTGTTTCTCTACAACAAAGAATTAATTGTAGTTACTCCTGGCAACCTTCTGGCATTTTTATTTATTTATTTATTTACTCATTTATGAGTATGATGATCTGAAGACTCTGAGCACAAATCAGAAACCAACTAGTGCATACCGTTGCCAGTCCTGCTCCCATATTAATGTTCCTTATAGATAAAACGATTTTCCAGCCATCTAGAAAAGGCAGGCTTCCAAGACTCTTAGAAAACTTACTAGATAGGAGGACAGTCTGAATATCCAAAGGAGGCTATTCCAGAGGAGGAGGGGGCAATTCTTGAGAAGGTTCAACATTCAGGTCCCTGAAGATGATACTATCTCAGTGGCAGGACCTTTGATAAGTCTTTTCTCCCTGATCTCTCCAGACAGGCAGATTCCACCAGAGCTCTAAACCATGTTGATCTTTAAAGGTAACCACCATCTATTTTAATCACATTTGGAAATTGGCAGCCAATACAGCTTCACTCAGAGCTGTGTTATGTGAGCAGGCCTTCAACTGTTTCTGCCAACCTGGTCCACTCCAGCAGAGTGCATAGACTCAGGGTCCTTTCCATTAAACATCTTAATGGGCCTGAGGAAATGTGCTTTCCTGTCATAGCCCCTACCCTCTGGAGCAGTATTCCCCTTCCCCCCACTCAGTAGTGGCTTCTAAAACCCTTTACTACCGGTCCCGGGCGGGTGAGTGGAGCCTCCCACCACCAGCGCTACCAGTTCTAAGAACCAGTCAGAACCGGGAACAACCCACCACTGCCCCCACTGAGATATGGACATGGTCCTCTCTACTGGGGTTCTTGTCTTTTTTTCTGAGGCCTGGTGGTGACCCATGCTTTGGTTTTATTTGATTTGTTACTATTACGTCAAGTCAGGATACCTCTGTTGTTTTTAACTGCTTTGGTTTTTTTGTTTTGTAACCCAGGTATTATTTTTTATTTAATTATTGTATTTATTATGGAGATTCTCAGTCATCCAAGTCAGAGCTGAAGAAGCTTCTTGGATGAGAAGCGAAAGGTCTTCAAAGAAAAACCAGATAACCCAGTTGCCTCTTGAAAAAAGCACCTTTGGGACTAATTTATTTATTTATTTATTTATTTATTTATTTATTTATTTATTTATTTATTTATTTATTTATTTATTTATTTATTTATTTATTTATTCATTCATTCATTCATTCATTCATTCATTCATTCATTCATTCATTTATTTATTTATTTATTTATTTATTTATTTATTTATTTATTTATTTATTTATTTATTTATTTATTTATTTATTGCAGCCACCCAATCCCAGAGGCTATGGGATTGGGTGGCTCTAATAAATGTAAACAAATAATATTAAATTATTTGCATATTAAATCAGTTGCAGCTCCCAAGGGCAGCCCCATGTAGAGTGAATTACACTCATTCAGGTGAAGATGTCAAGGCATGAGTGACTATCAGCAAAGCCTTCTGTTCCGGAAATGCTCTGCACGTGATTGAATTGTGCAAAACTCACTTGGCCATGGCTTCCACCTGTTATTTTAGCAGGGTTTCCAGATGGTGAGCGATTGCAACCATGGACAGAGCTGAAGAAGGACTTAGCTCTGCAGTCAGCTTTCATTACTTTCTCTTCCAGGGATATAAAGTTTGTTTGTCTTCATCCAGATCCTGGCACTGAGTTCTATATACTTCTGAGGATGGAGATGTATAGCTGCATACTGAGGACACCTCATTGTGTACCAATGGATAGTTTCTTTCTTTTGGGTGTAGAGGCTAACAGTAGACAGGAAAAAGCCCAAAGCTGCATCACTCTGCGGTGGAGTACTCAGTCTCAACATCTCTCCTCTCCTTGACTGGTCCTGGCCACTCTGCAAAGTGGAGACTCCCCCTTCTCAATTTGCACACAGGACAAGGAGGAGACCACGGTCAGCGGTTTTGAAGAGATCCAACAGGACCAGGTGTGTCAAACTCTTATTATCTCAATCCCACCAAAGATTATAGCCGAGTTGGTGCAGTGGTTAAATGCAGCACTGCAGGCTACTGCTAGTTCAGCAGTTCAGCTGTTCAAATCTCACCGGCTCAAGGTTGACTCAGCCTTCCATCCTTCCGAGGTTGGTAAAATGAGGACCCAGATTGTTGGGGGCAATATGCTGAACTCTGTAAAGCGCTTAGAGAGGGCTGTAAAGCACTATGAAGCGGTATATAAGTCTAAGTGCTATTGCTATTGCTATTATCCTATTACAAGGATGGGGTATTCTAGTGTCCTTTGTTAATCCAGTTCTATCAGCCTGGGCATCTTTAACTTCTCCTTATACTCAGAATGACCTCTTATCTCATCTAACCTTATACTGAGAAATGAGCCCTCGACACCCACTTTTTTTTTGACGGGAGGGGAGAGTATTGGAATCCCACACCTAATTCTCTGTTACGATACCATATACTACATTACTAAAAGTCAAAGTACATTTAATTAAAAAACAGTTGTCTATTACCCTCATGCCTTCCTTTCCCACTTCCCTGCGACTTCCTGCATTTGCTTTTGGCTATGAATTTGTGCAGGAGAGAGAACTGTCATGCCAGTTCATGAATGATGTCACATAATGAAATCATAAACTTCCCAGAGTCACTTAAGTGAGACAGGCAGTGTAGAAATTGAATAAAAAATAAATAAAATATATTCCAGATGGACAGTAATCTCACAGAGATGATTTGATCTGTAAGCATTTGATAATTTTAGGGCATGAGCAGCCCGGTCTGTTAAGGGGGGAAATTGTAACAGAATGGCAAAGAGCCCCTGCCAAAGTACCTAATTCAAGACTAGACATATGAAGAGTTTGAGATTACAGGCAGCAACAGTGAACATGGCATTTCCACATCCGATTCATCAGCCATATGGAAGTTGCCATCAGACTAATCTTTCACTCAGTTGTGAGGCTGGCTGGGAAAAAGGGGGTAAGATCACACCCTGTACTTCAGATCTTAAAATGAATACCATCTATCTTGTTATATATACACATGTATATTTAAGTGGGAAGGCTGGTTCTCTGCCTTTAATCATGTCTAAATTGCTGTTGTTGCCACCAGATTGCATATGTTCCCAAACTGGTGTTGCTGCCCGGCCATTAATTCTGGTTAAGCAAAGTTAATAAATGGCTGAATAAAGAATGTTGATTGGTCCACTCTAAGTACTAGGTTGTTCCTTATATTTCCTAAAATAAGTCATCTTATTTCCTCTATTACTTAGCTAGCATTTAAGCACTTTGAAGGATTAAAGCACATTAGAACCTACACAAGGGGTGTATTCCGATAGGAAATGTTTGTAGTGGTCATATAAATTACCCACAGTTATCCAGAATAATTAAGAACAGCTTGTGAGGTTAAGCGGAGTCTCACAATGCACAGTTTCCACAGTTAGCTCAAGTACTGGACTTGCTTGCCAATTGAACTTTCATATAATGTTTATTGAATAAATGGATCAGATTCTGTTTAGTTTGTTAATAGCTGCAGCATTAATTTCATGGCAAGAAAAAAGTCAGTCATATCTTTATCCATATCTAACGTTACCTGGTTGCATCTCTGCAGTTAATTGGAAAAAGTATCACTCCTTGCATCACCATACAATTAAATTTATCCACATATTGTACAAGGAGGTTATTCAGGTTCTGAGCTATAAGAAAACCATAGGGTTGGAAGGACTTTGAATCCATCCCGTTACCTAGGGCAGGGATCCTCAGACCATCCCAAACAAATGGATCTCCAATCTTTGCTTGAAAATCTCCGTTGATGGATCATCCATAAATGCAGGAGATTGTTCCACTATTTAATAGATCTCATAATTAAAAAATCCTCCTTATTTTTAGTTGGATCTTTATAAAACTTCCACCCATTGGTTCATGTTATATCCTGGAGCACTACAGACAATAAATCCACATTCTCCTCCCTGTGACAGATCTCTGAGTACTGTATTACAAGGTGGCTATCATGTCTCTCCTTATCGTTATCTTCTTTATGTTAAATATGCCCAGTTCCTTTAATCATTCTTCATAGAATGTAGCCTCCTGACCCCTGGGAGTATCTGTTGTTCTTATCAGGACTTTTCTCCAGTTTCTCAGTATTATTCTTGAATTGTGATGTCCAAAGCTGGACACGGTATACCAAATGTAATTTGACTAGTATAGTGAAGAGTAGAACTCTCACTTCCTGTGACCTTAATCTTATACCTCAAATTAGGCTTACATTGATTACTTCAGCTCTTTGGTGGCTGCAGTTTAATCTGTGCTCTATCAGGACATTTGGATACTTCTTGAAAGTACTACTGCCAAATCACGAACTATTTTGTACTTGGGATCTCCCCCCCCTCCCCGTACTTATGTGTGGAGCCTAACATTTCTTGCTATCCAATAGCATTTTGTTGGATAGACCACCTTGTTTAAGTTCAGATCCATTTAAATCTTAACCCTACCTTGGAGTTAACGATCCCCTTCAGTTTTGTGTCATCTGCAAATTTGATGAGCATACCTTCTATCTACTTGCTGAAGACATTTATAAAAATATTGAAGAACACCAGGCCCAGGAGAGATTCTGAGGTACCTCATTGCATTCTTCCCTGAGCATATTGCAATCCATTGTCTTGAAATCAAGAATGATAATCTGACTACCTAGAGTTCTTCTTGCTTGAAATATGATGAATTCTAGGATTACATGGACATTCTCTGTCAAGATTCCTACAACTTTCACTTTCTCAACCATATTTTGTCTGTTAAAGGACATCAGGATCCTTGCCAAATATGAATAATGCCTCGCATACTGCACTGACTAACCCAAGAGCATTCCAGATATCAGAAAACCAGTCCACCAGTCTAGGGATGAATAAATGAATTCCCAACAGATATTTTATTATTTATATTTGCAGAAACTGGGTTTTCTTTTAAATCTAAGATTGCGCTAGGCAGGGGTGGGTTGCTCACTTACCAATACCGGTGCGCTGCGCGCGCATCTCCACATTTTGTGTGCACGCGCGCTCGCTACATGCGCATGCCCCTTTGCACGATTTTGCTTCTGCACATGCGTGGAAGCAAAATCTCACCAAAATCTTGTGAGGGGACGCACGTGCACGCATGTTTTTGGTGAGATTTTGCTTCTGTGCATGCGCGGAAGCAAAATCTCGCTGAAATCTCGCAGGTGCGCGCATCCCCTTGCGAGATTTTGGTGAGATTTTGCTTCCGCGCATGCACAGGAGCAAAAAACCCCAAAAATTCTTTTAAAAAGATGGCAACGTGCGCAATGGACCGGCGAAGACGTCACCAGAGCGGTTGTGCGCAAATTGCGCAATTGGCAGCTCCCTACCGGAGCTACGCACTGGACCACACTGGTAGGAACCCACCACTGGCATTAGGGATCTCATTCTAACTTGGAAAGGATCAAAATAAACAGATCCACCTAAAGACTCTGAAGTTCAGCACCATACCATCTTGATACACTTGGCTAAATATAGACAACTGGATACCAAGTAAATTTTATTAAAGCAAATGGATGTAAAGATGGCCTTTTAAGCAAACACTTTATCATTGCTTCCTTTGTTGGTAAGACATTCATTCTACACAGTGGTGGGTTTCACTTACCTTTGCTACTAGTTTGGAAAAGGGAGAGCGCGCGCGCGCGATGTTTCTGCGCATGCGCAGAATGTCCGTATGATGTCCGGGCGGGTGGGCGGAGCCTCCCACCGCCGCTACCGGTTTGCCCGAACCAGGGTGAACTGGTAGAAACCCACCACTGATTCTACAACAGAGAATTCTTGATCATATATATAATAACTGGCAGTACTAAATTTTTCATAGTCATTAGCGTAGCCTAGGTATCTAACTGAAAAAGGTGACATAAACACATCCAATGTCAGCCTCCACACCGCCTGCTTGCTTCGGCTGCCATAGAAACAGGGGGTGGGGGAAGGTTAGGTATTTGGGACGGGGAGGGGGAGGGGGAAGTGTGCTGGAGATGTCTCTTCTTATGTTTGATTAGGAGGTTAGGGAGGAAAGGTCTCATCACATACTGCTAGGCTACATGGACATGTTTATAGCCTGCTCAAGGTCAATGGCTTCCACGGACCAGATGTGGAAGCCCAACCAGCCAGCGTACCCATCTGACATCTTGGGACATGGGGATTGGATGGATTGCCCAGGGGGGCTATGAGGGAGGGTTTGGGGATTCTTTGTATATGCATTTACACACCTTTTGCCTCAGAACTTGCTTTCCTTTTGTCGCTATCGGTTCTTGTCTAGTAAAAGTACTCATCTCTATCAACATGGAGTTGGGGTTTTTCTTTCCTGGACTTTGAATGGAAGCGCGCCTGACATCCAAAATATTTGTTGTGGTGGCGGCGGCTGATGATACTCCCACCCTATAACTCTCTCAAAATCACTCTTTCCTGGGCCAGTTTGGGACCATTTTGACATTTTTTTTCAGGATTTAAAGAGCAAGAATGAGAACAGGAAGACTCAACTGCACTCATGCCCATGTTTAAGTCCCTTAAATGAGATACTAAAAGAGGAAGATGCTTCTGCCTCCAACACACCCTTTTGCAGTCGTTGTCCATAGTTCCAGCCAGACCCTCATGCAAACCATTTCCTCCAAATAATTCTCACTTGGAAGTTGGATAGAGATGAACTCAAGAGCTATTTCATATTTTCACCCTTGAGAGGCTCAGCAGTCCTTCCAACAATCCTCTCCCACCAAATGCTAAAGAAAAGGCGAGCCTTTGCCCCTGCCATTCTCCTAAGGAGGGTGATATGTCTCTATTACAAAGCATTGTTTCTGTGGTTTAATGCTCAATTTAATCTGTACTTTACAGTGACTTGTTTATATCAAGGTGTCATGACATGATGTTGAAGTCATATGACAAACATGCATGTCTCCATATGCCTGGAAAGATAACACCTATCTTTCAAATAGTGTATTTTGGGAAGGTTTTATTTTATTTTATTTTATTTTATTTTATTTTATTTTATTTTATTTTATTTTATTTTATTTTATTATTTTATTTTATTTTATTTTATTTTATTTTATTTTATTTTATTTTATTTTATTTTATTTTATTTTATTTTATTTTATTTTATTTTATTTTATTTTATTTTTTTATTTTATTTTATTTTATTATTTTATTTTATTTATTTATTTTATTATTTTATTTTATTTTATTTTATTTTATTTTATTTTATTTTATTTTATTTATTTTATTTTATTTTATTTTATTTTATTTTATTTTATTTTATTTTATTTTATTTTATTTTATTTTATTTTATTTTATTTTATTTTATTTTATTTTATTTTATTTTATTTTATTTTATTTTATTTTATTTTATTAAGTTCTTATAGGCCGCCCAGTCCCGTAGGACTCAGGGTGGAGTACAGCAGGAATAAGAACAATACAAATAATACAAAATAATTTAAAACATTACATAATTTTAAAAACCATTCATCCATGGGGGAATCCGATCTTCTTCACCCCGCCTGCCGGAAGAGCCATGTTTTTATGGCTTTGCGGAAGGCCAGCAGAGTGGGGATAGTCCGGATCTCTGGTGGGAGTTGGTTCCAGAGAGATGGGGCTCCCACAGAGAAGGCTCTCCCCCGTGGCCCCACCAACCAACATTGTTTGGCTGATGGGACCTAGAGGAGGCCAACTCTGTGGGACCTAACTGGTCATAGGGAGGTATGTGGTAGGATGCGGTTATTACCCTTGTCTGTTATGAATCCAGGCTGTAGTGCATAAGATGGTACTTAAACGTAATGAATAGAATAGAATAGAATAGAATAGAATAGAATAGAATAGAATAGAATAGAATAGAATAGAATAGAATAGAATAGAATAGAATAGAGCAGAACAGAACAGAACAGAACAGAACAGAATAGAATAGAATAGAATAGAATAGAATAGAATAGAATAACAGTCAAGATCTGGAGGTCTTCTAGTCCAACCCCCTGCTTAGGCAGGAAACCCTACACCATTTCAGACAAATGGTGTTCCAACCTCCAATGAGTAGCAGGTTCAGACATTGTGGGGAAAAACTGGAGGAAGAATGCTGTGTACACTTACTTGGTTTTCTGAAGAAAGGCAGAATATGAATAAAGTAAATATAAATAACATGCCATATATCTCAAGAAGAACTATTCCAAAGAGTCATGGATGGAAAAATCACTGCAACAATAGACAGTTCTTATAGACAGCTCTCTTCAAGCCCTAGTTGACCCTAATAGCTTGACTTACCTGTGAACAGTGGAGTTCACTTCCATGGATCACTGCTAAAAAAAAAAAGGAAGACTTAGTAGTGCCTACTAAAAAGATCTAACTTTGGGGTTTCTCATGAAAGGAAGAGCAAATGACAAGGATAAGAGTTTGGTTACTTGTATCTGAACAGTTTGAAGGCACTAGGTCGTGACCCAAATTGGACATTCGTTAGTTGAGCTGATAGGGCGCCCTGACAAAAGACAAATTCAGAGCAGTAAGAATTGTATAGTAAGTCTGGAAGACAGTCTGAATAGCAGTCACTACAAAGGAGGTCGCTAAGATTTTTTGACTCCTGACATGCTTTGGTAGGTATATAGACTGTGCCACTTTAGTCTTCCCCTTACAAAGGAGAGGCCTTTGAACAAGCCGAAAATGCTTGCCTTTTTTCTCTGGCTCTCTATGAGTTCAGAATCCGAGCCCTGGCACTCACGTCACTGGTGCATGACCAAAGCAAGGGAAGCTACACTTTAGCAACACACTAGATTCTTTGCTTTTTCGTCTTTGTCTCAAGAAGCCGGCCAGTGTTCTGGGCCATCATGGAAAAAAAAATACAATAAAGGTGTTGTTGAAGCCCGAGGATGAAGCTGGCATTACGAAATTGCAATGGTGCAGAACTAATCTGCGTCCAGACTCTTCCTGTGTGATAACCCACCCCACCCCCATCCTCAAACCAAAGTAACCTAATCTGGGATGGGAAATTTCTCGCAAAGGTTACCCAGCATTTATGGATGGCCTGAATTTTTTCACAGCTATTTGAAGGTTTCCACTAGGCCATTTTTGGTCATTTGATGTGGCAATTAGCATGTGTGTGTATGTGTGTGTATGTGGGGGGCAGTTACTTTTGTGCCCTGGGAGACAAAACAAGACTGTTTCAATAATGATGTGGATGCCTTGAACAGAAACAAAGTGAGACCTGCAAACATCAAATCGCTTGATGCTAGTTGTCCTTTACTACGTTTTAAGCAAAGTTGTGATTTTTCCCATGAGAAAAAGGTGCAATGCCCATTCATTGAAATCAATTAGTAAAATACCCCTTGATTTTAAAAGAGTAGATTGAACTTCCAAGCCAATAAAGTAATATAATTCATTTTGATTTTCTTTTATCTTGCATCCCTCTTTAATGGGGAGACATATGTTGATGACTGAACTCATTATCATTATAGAATATTAACAAGTAATGACTATAAGGATCCCACAATGATATGCAGTTGCCCTTGTTCTGACATCAAAAGAAAGTTAAAGATGCTGTAGCTAGAATAATTGCAAAACCCAAATATAAGACATAATTCAGTGGTGTCCTGTGTGGAAAAGATCTTTGTTTGTTTTCAAATGTGGTAATACATTACATAACAAATCAGTAACCATAACATCTGAATGATTTCAAATATTTTAATGGTGGTTATTTACAAAAGAAAATCTCAAGGAAGGGCAGTATGTAAATTTATAATGATGTTAAGTAGCACTCATATATAGGGTGCATTTAATTTTTTAAATTCGGTAATGGCCCATGGAAAGAAAGCTTTTTTGCTTTTAATTGTTGCCGATTCATTGTGTGAAGAAGCAAAGACAGCGTTTATCATCTAGGAAAGGATACTGTAGGTCTTAGAAGCGATAGAAAAATATTGCCAGGAAAAACCAACAGGTTGGTTTTGCTGTTATAATCTGAGAACAAATTGCCATGTTTGAAATCCTATATCTCAAACCCTTCCTGAATCTTGATCTGCAGAAGCTAAGTTCTCCTCTGTTTCTTATCCCCCTCCCCCCTTTACATGTCTCTGTAAATTAGTTTAGATTTAGATTTAGATTTATTATTAGAGTTGGAAGGGACCTTGTAGGTCATCTTGTCCAACCCCCTGCTCAAGCAAGAGTTCCTACACCATTTGAGACAGATGGCAGTCCAGTCTCTCCCTGAAGGTCGCAAGTGTTGGCAAGCTGTTCCACTGGTTGATCGCTCTTACTGTCAGAAAGTTTCTCCTCACTTCCAGGTTGAATCTCTCCTTGGTCAGCTTCCATCCATTATTCCTTGTTTGGCTTTCTGGTGCCATAGAGAACAGCCTGACCCCCTTCTTTCTGTGGAATCCCCTCAAGTACTGGAATATTGCTATCATGTCATCCCTGGTCCTTCTCTTCGCCAGACTGTCCAAGCTCAGTTCCTGCAACCGCTCTTTGTATGTTTTATTTTCCAGACCCTTTATCATCCTGGTTGCTCTCTTCTGCACTTTCTCTAGAGCAGTGTTTCCCAACCTTGGCAACTTGAAGATGTCTGGACTTCAACTCCCAGAATTCCCCAGCCAGCGAATTAGAATTCCCCAGCCATTAGAACGAAGCAGTGATATTTTGAGTTTGCCATTCCACTTCATGAAGTAATAACCACTTGTGGGTTTTAAAACTAAAGTATTATTTTGCAGCGCAAAAGTACTAAGTACTAAAGAAACTCCAGTACTTAGTTGTGCTGCAAGAAAAACCCACAAGGGGATTATTACTTCATGAAGTGGAATTCAGGACCTCCCTTCCTTCCTGCTTAGCTACCTTAAAATGCATGCAATTCTAATAGTAAAATATTTTCTCTATAAACTGGGCTTTGATTTTTATTTCATTCAAAGATGGAAGAGGACATCCTCACCGCCACTGATATCTTGGTGACCACTGCAAAAACAGGGGTTTTCTTTCAGAGATTCTAAGTGTCATCTTGTTGAATAAACATTTTGTCATGCATATTAGAGTTTCTTTTGAAAGAAGCTCGGAATCAGCCAAGAGGTCACAATTTAACAATCATAACAGTTGGCAGAAATGGTAAGACTCCATTCTCATCCATCAAATTGAGAATGAAGTGGCAAATTGCCTTCGCACTGGAAAGCTACAAAGGCAATTACTTCAGTGGTTGTCAGTAGAAATGTCACAGGATTTCCCCAGGGGCATCTGGAAATGTTTTTTGCTTTGTTTTGTTACTTTGAATACCAATTCTTTTATCGATCATCAAAGAATTCCCCTAAGCTTCCTGTTCTTCCTTATAATCCCAAATGAAAGATTCATAAAAACAGTGCTTCCGATAAACGTTGCCCACACTTAAAATATCAAAACAAAATGCCATCAGATTGAGTAGAGATATTCCGAGCCCATTATTGACAAAGTTCCCTGGATTTATCTCATTCTTTGAGGACGCCTGATTTTTATCGATCTCTGCTTAACAATGTGAATTTAATTTGGAACAAAGTATGAAAAATTGATGATTCATGTCATGAGTTGCAATTTTAGTACTGCCAATTGTGCCGGGGGTGGGTGGGGGTGGAGGATAAAAGTTATTAGTACTGTATAAAGTTTTTAAGGGTTTTCTGCTCTATTTTAGGAATGTGTTTCTAGTCATTTATTACACAGATGAATATTTTTGATCATAACAAGACTTAAAATACATTTTAAAAATAGCTGGAGGGGGATAAATGGAACCAAAACACTTGGAGACTTTTTTTAAAATTGTTTGAAGACTTCAGGAAAACACTCCACAACAAAGCTTTCATCAAAACAGACAACTCCACATCAGTAAGAAGAAGGAAGGAAAATTGCCAAAATGCAATTAAATACCCATTCTCCAAAAGACCATTCAAAAGACTGCAATATGCAAAGAGTTTATTCATATAACTCCTTAAGCAAGAAGAGACATCTTCAGATGGAAAAAGGGCTGGAGGCAGAGATAAAAAGGAAGAAAAGGAAGAAAATGGTAAAAAAACCCACCACAATATACCAATCAGGACCTCATAGATCCTGGAGTCCTTGTACATTTCCTTCTCCCTCTTGTTTTCAGCTGGACTTTGCTGTAAATTAGAGTGGAAAACTTGTCCTCAGGACAGCTATTAGCAAGAGACACTGGGAGTTATAATCAGCAACATCTAAAGGGCAACAGGTTCTTTAATATAAATTGATTGATGATGTTCGTCCATCGTATTCGAAGAGGACCTTGACATCTATCAATTGGGGGGGGAGGGGATGTCAAGACTTGCGCGTGAATTGGATTAAAGTGAGGGAGAGGTGCGCATAGTCAGCCTCACTCTCTCTTCCCAGATTTATTTATTTATTTGGAAATTCTTCTATGCCGCCCTACTCCCTAAGGACTCAGGGCGGCAAGATTCCATCTTGCTCCAAATAGCAGGACAAGAGTCAAGACAGTTGGAGATGGGCTGGGCGCAGTGGTTGACCAGGGTGTCTTTCGTGTCTTGCCGTGCTCTTAGCGTACCACATCGCTTGCAGAGACTGCCTTCATGACCGTTGTCCTATTCTAGTAGATTTCATCCGCTCAGTCCGCCGGAATCTGTCTTCACATGCTCGGGATAGACAAGTCCCTATCTCACCGAAGGTCGATGACTCAACGGCTACTCTCAACCTGGTTTGGCCAGCCTGCTGAAGCCTTTGCCCGGGGTGTGGCTGCTGCGCATGCTACAGCTGCTAGGAGCCACAGGTGAGAGCTGAGTGACAGGTGGGGACCAAAGGTGAACGAGCTGCCCTAAAAGCTGCCATAAAATGAGCTGCCATAAAAGGACACGACATGCCCCTACACCAGAGGTGCTACCCCTCCCTGAGCACCCCATACACCCCTTAATATAAATGAACCACAGAGGAAACCATACATAATCCATAGCTCTTGAATGGACAGGGGATTAACATGAATTGCTGGAATAGGTATTCTTTCTCCCCAGTACAGGTACTCCCCAGTACTTGACTTACAACTATTTGTTTAGTGATTGTTCGAAGTTACAAAGGCACAGAAAAAAAGTTGACTTGTGACCATTTTTCACACTTATGACCATTGCAGCATCCCCAGAGTCATGTGATCAAAATTCGGATGCTTGGCAACTGGTTCATATTTACGACAATTGCGGTGTCCTGTGGTCATGTCAGCGGTGGGTTGCTGCTGGTTCAGACCAGTTATTTAGAACCGGTAGCGGAAATTTACCACCGCTCGCCGAACCGGCAGCGATGGCCAGCGGTCCACACTCCCGAACCGATCCGCTGTGGCTTGCAAAACAACCGTCTGCGCATGCGCAGAGGGTAATTTCCGGGTGTTTTGCGCTATGTGACGGGGTGCGCAAAACGTGCACTTCCGCCGCAATGCGAACCGGTAGAGAAGGTAAGTGGAACCCACCCCTGGGTCATGTGATCACTTTTTGCCATCTTCTGACAAGAAAAATCAATGGGAAAGTAAGATTCGCTTCAGAACTGTGTTACTAATTTAACAACTGCAGCAATTCATTTAACAACTATGGCAAGAAAGATCATAAAATGAGGAAAAAAGTCACTTAATAACTGTCATACTTAGCAACAGAAATTTTGGGCTCAGTTGTGGTCGCTTATTTTAGTTCAGACTATGTATTAATTGAAAGGCATGGCTGGCAATTATGTCTTTTCCCCTGTTTTTTAATGCAAAAAATGGAGCTGTCACAGTGGTGGGATTCAAATTTTTTACTACCGGTTCTGTGGCGTGGCTTGGTGGGCGTGGCATGGATTGGTGGGCGTGGCTTGGTGGGTGTGGCAGGGGAAGGATACTGTAAAATCTCCATTCCCTCCCCACTCCAGGGGAAGGTTACTGCAAATTCCCCATTTCCTCCCGATCAGCTGGGACAATCACACACACAAACATACACATCACAGTCATGTGATTGCATTTTGGATGCTTGGCCACCAGCATTATTATAACAATTAGGATTGTAGACTTGGTTACACACAGATGTTTAGAAGGCAATCTTTCTCTACTCAGAACATGTGAAAAAAGATTAGCATGTTGTATGTTGAATAGCTGCTTGATCTGCCCTTGATCTGCCTGAAGGATCAGGGCATCCTTCAGTATATTGATTCTAATACCATTCAAATGGCTGTTTTAGAAATAATTGCATTTTTATGTATTTTAAATGTCAACCTTATTTTTACTATATAGATTACAAAGCACTGTAATCTATATAGGCTATATAGGCTATATAGGCTATATAGGCTATTACACATAGGCTATTACACATAGACTGTGTAATTTATACATGATACCACTCATTCCCTCGCTTATTTTAGTTCAGACTATGTATTAATTGAAAGGCATGGCTGGCAATTATGTCTTTTGTCAATTATGGCTTGGTGGGCGTGGCATGGATTGGTGGGCGTGGCTTGGTGGGTGTGGCAGGGGAAGGATACTGTAAAATCTCCATTCCCTCCCCACTCCAGGGGAAGGTTACTGCAAATTCCCCATTTCCTCTCGATCAGCTGGGACTTGGGAGGCAGAGAATAGATGGGGGCGGGGCCAGTCAGAGGTGGTATTTACCAGTTCTCCGAACTACTCAAAATTTCCACTACCGGTTCTCCAGAACTGGTCAGAACCTGCTGAAACCCACCTCTGCTGTCACTGCTATGGAAAATAGTAGGATTTGGGCTATTTGCAATGGATCATCCTTTGGCAACAAGAAGCACTTGTGTGAGTAGGTGAGTGGGAGAGACTGTAGTGGAAGTAAAAAGACATGTTATGATGTACTAATTCTTGATATTAGTTGATTTCCTGCAGTTACTTTTGGATTAAAAATGACTTGTTGATAGTTATACCTATATGATTTGAACCTAGGAATTTTAATTTTCTTGAGTAGGGAGTAGGAAACCAAGCAGGGAGTCCAGAAACTCACAGTAGTTTAATACAGCTGTATTAAAGTTTTAGCAAGCTTCCCCCAAAATAATAATAATGAAAAACCTTACAGTGAACTGGGAGGCATGGTGGCTCAGTGGTTAAGATGCTAGGCTTGTCAGCTAGAAAGCTGGCAGCCCAGGTTTGAGACCGGAGTGCCATGTGATGGGGTGAGTTCTGCCTTAACCCAGCTCCTGCCAACCTAGTAGTTCAAAGTAGATAAATAGGTTCCTCTATGGTGGGAAGGTAATAACTCTCCATGATGTCATGTTGGCCACATGACCACAGAAATATCTTCGGACAGTGCTGGCTCAATGGCCTTGAAACAGAACTGAGTGCTAGTTGGCAACGACTAGCAGAGTAAAATCTGCAGGGATTCTTTTACATTTTTTATAATGGACTAAGACAAAATAATGTAAATATGAATAACTGGAATGTGAGAATTGATATTAAATTAAGAGCCGAGGTGGCGCAGCAGGTAGAGTGCAGTACTGCAGGCTACTTTAGCTGACTGATCATTTGAGTTCAGCTGTTCAAATCTCACCGGCTCAGGGTTGACTCAGCCTTCCATCCTTCCGAGGTAGGTAAAATGAGGACCCAGATTGTTGGGGGCAATATAAATATACATTGCTTACTGGTGTAAACCGCTTAGAGAGTGCTTGCACTGTGAGGCGGTATATAAATATCACTAATAAATAAATAAAATAAATAAATGTGGTAACAACAGCTAACCTAATCCTTCTTTAATAAACTTCATGTAAGAAAAACATCAGATATGAAATAGCTCTGGGACATATCACAGTTGACCTGTAGATTGCTAAGCATAGAGAAAAACCTAGCTCAACCTTTCTCAACCAGGTAGTTTCCAAATTTATTGAACTACGGTATACTTGCAATGACCCTTAGCTAGCATGTGCACTGGCGCTGCCTGGAGTTGACTGGGTCTGTGGTCCAACACAGATAGAGGGCAGCAGATGAGGAAATCTCATCTTAAATGCATCTGAGGGTGCTTAATTGTTATCAATGTCTTAGCAAAGAGGAAGGCATGAAGGATCTGTCATCTCATAACTGATGGCCCTTTCCCAAAGCATTGAAGGTGGGGGGGAAGGGGGATCATTTTCTTTGGGGCACTGGCTTTGCTGGAATAGCACTGTTATTCTCCCATGCAGTTTGACTAAATCAAGCATCTTGTTAGACAAGACTGATGACAAGGCAGGGGCTGGCTGGACAATGGTGAGGTTTCACCAATACAAAAAAGGAAGAATCTGCTGATCAGTTAGGAAAAGAGAGGACATGGCTTCTCTTGTGAGCCATTTTGGTGAGGGCGGGGGGGGGAGAGAGGGCTCTCTCTTTGTTCTGTCTCTTTCATCTAGGTGAAAACAATCCTTGCTGATAACATTTTGTTTGCATCTTGAAAAGGGCCAAGAAATTGATTGACACAACTACTGTGCAGATGTTTCCAATGAATACTTGGTATGTAGGCCTTTCTTTCTAGTAAGATAAGAAGGAATGAAATATTCACACAATTGCTTTTGAAAATGCTATGAGCTCTTGCTCTCTAAGCAGTTTTCAAGAGCATTCCCTTGACCAGAATGATGAATGGTATCCTGAAGAGTTATAGATACCAGGGTGGGTTTTTTTCAGGTGATAGCTTTAATTTTCCGGAAGCCTTGATAAACTTCGATAAACTTGTGGCAAGAAAGTGTGAGCTCCTGAATTATATAAAACTTTTCAATTAACAAGAAGCATACTATAGCTACATAATATTTCCACATGGACAATTCCTAGGGTTGCCATTCAGAAGATGGTGTGCTGTGATTCCTTTAATGGTTTGTGTTGTATAAAGAAAAGACATGGAAGAAGTATGGGATGGATGGAGGATATTTTTGTCTAGACCCTCTACGTAATACAATAAACAAAGTGGGTAAAAGTTTGGTTTTAAAAAACTCATCTGAAAAGGTACCGGGTTTTTAGTTAGAGCTGCTTTGAAAATCCAAATACAAAAATGTCTTTTAGCGATAAACCTATTTTTATCACAAGTCTAGCCAGATCTTGACTAATAGTAAAAAGCTGAGCATAACTGGATCTAATTAGTATTTTTGTAAAAACAAACAAACCTATAATTATGAGTTAAAACTGAGAAATTAAAAAAGCATCCCAGGATGCAATGGCTCCAGCTGGCTGCTAGTTCAGTAGGTCAGCGGTTCAAATCTCACCGGCTCAAGGTTGACTCAGCCTTCCATCCTTGTGAGGTCGGTAAAATGAGGACCCAGATTGTTGGGGGCAATATGCTGAACTCTGTAAACCGCTTAGAGAGGGCTGTAAAGCACTATGAAGCGGTATATAAGTCTAAGTGCTATTACTATATAGGTATTATTGCTAAGAAAACTACATGAATATATTCTTCCCAATAGCAATTATGCTTACCTTTTGGGAAAAGATTGAAGATCAAATCACTAAGAAATGGCTTTTCCAGATGTAACAAAATTATATTTTTATTCAAAAGCATAACTTCCGACAACTGGTTATATGGAAATGTCAAATAACATGCAGTAACTCTATAATTTGTAAAGCACCTATAAAGCCATTTAAATTGGAGAACTGGAAATTGTGGTGATCTTTTTTTCAGATCTATTCGTTTTCTGACAACAGGAATGGAGAAAGGAGGTTTGTTCTCCTTTTCCCCTCTTCCCCTTTGACCTCAAGCATTGGAAAGTAACTATATCAGCTGAAGTTCCATGTACATATTTTGAGAAAAACATTGTTTAAGGTTTTTCTGGATTCAAGAGAACTCTTGACATCTCTGGAATATTTGTTTGTTTGTTTGTTTGTTTGTTTGTTTGTGAGATTTATATACCGCCTCACAGTGCAAGCACTCTCTAAGCGGTTTACACCAGTAAGCAATGTATATTTATATTTATATTGCCCCCAACAATCTGGGTCCTCATTTTACCTACCTCAGAAGGATGGAAGGCTGAGTCAACCTTGAGCCGCTGAGATTTGAACCACTGACCTGCGGATCACAGTCAGCTAAAGTGGCCTGCAGTACTGCCTCTAACCGCTGCGCCACCTTGGCTCTTTACCTTTTTAGGCTACTGCTATCATAGAAAATATTAATGGTCAAAACATGTGGGGTCCTAGCTGCTCTCTGAGCTTGGTTCACATTTCATTACCTAACTAGGTAACATCATCAGTGCTAGCAGTGATGTTACCTAGTTGGGTAATGCAACACCTGCAAGAAAACAATCAGGCTCGGAGAGCACCAAGGACCTCTCATTTCAACTCTGAGCTACAAATATTCTCTTCTAGTTTTGCAATGCCACACATAAGCATTCATCCAATGATTCCTCAGTTGGTTTTCAGTAGCAGTTTGGATTACCAAAGTTAAATTCGATTAAATGGCTAATTTAACAAGATATTTACAACCTTCAACCAGTGATTAGCACTGATTCATTATTTCATTATTAAATAGACCTCATTCAGTAACTGCAGGATGTAATTGTGCATTCTGTAATGATGTAATTAATGTTGGATTTATTGTCATAATCTATCTCTGTCCTTGTACAATAACATACCATGGAAAAACAATCTATTTCTATTGCCTGTTCTTTTCAGTTAATGTCCTACTTAAAAAGTGGAAGTCATTTAAGAAGTAATCACATTCCTTGCAGGGATTTCTTTCTAGTAGTCACACAAATCCAGCTCTCTAGCTTCTGACATAGTTTAGCAGGAGGTTTCTGCAGCAGGTTTCTGATTTAATGGACAGCAGCTGCAGCAGAAAGGATTTTGACTCTCCTTTTAGTGGCATGCACTCAGGGAGATGTTCCAAAGTTGTTTTATATCATGTTACATAGCAACAAAATATAGACAGCCCTGTCCTTCTCTTTTGGGACTTGGACAGTTGAGAGACAATAAGAATTAGAATTACTAACAAGGAACTAACAACTAAGAAGGAATGACAACACCTGATGAAAATCATATCAATTTGATTGGAAAGTGCATTAAGGATATGTTTAGTTAAAGCTAGGAAGTGGTTCAGAGCTCAATTCTCCACCTTCCATTCTCACAGAAACAGAGAAAATAGCTAACACTTAACCTGCTACTCCTAAGCAGATTCTATTTATCAGCACTTTTGGAACAAATCATATCCTTTGGGAGAGACAGAAATTAAGAACATTCTACCTACCAGCATGACTTTTCACATATGTAGAGTTATTTTAAAAATTTTCTTTTTGAAGAAGCAGCTTCTTTCCCTGGTAGAATTTTACCTTTGCACAAAAATGGAAAGGAACTAAGGTTCCATCTGAAGAGGATTGAATTAAGAAAATTTTGGATTGCGCTGAGATGAACAGAATAACAATGAAAATTAAAGATAAAGAGGACTCAGAATATTAAAATGTTTGGATGAAATTTTATAGTTGGCTGGAGAATGAATATAGTTGAAAGTTAAGATAGAACAATTATTGTGTTTAAAAGATAAGAAAATGAACATAGATAAATAATCCAGAGGACAAAATGTATATGGATAGGAGGTAGCAGTATAGTACTATAAAAATATACCTAGAAATAATTAATTTGAAATAGACTTTTATACAGGACAGATTTGGAAATGACAACTTAAAATGTAAGCTGAGGAGATGTATTGCCTGTCAATCTGTTAAAATAGATTAAAAATAAACACACTCAGGAAAGGAGAAGAAGGAGGAAGAGGAAGTAGTAGAGAGGAGAAAAGAAGGAAGAATGTAGGTAGGGGAGGAGAAGGAAGGTAAGAGTGAGAAGGAGATAGATGGAAGAAGGGGTAGTAGGAGAGGGGAGAGAAGGGGGAAGAAAGTAGAATGAGGGGAGAAGGATAGAGGAAAGGGAGTATCTGGATTTGATATGCAGGATAGATAGGCATTTTAGTAATATTATTGGATATACAATATAAAATTTATGTTAATTTTTGATAATATATTATGATATATGTATTGATGTTTATGTGAAGAATGTTAAAAAAATAAAAAACTTTTTTGAAAAAAAAAAAGAAATTAAGAACATTCTACCCACCAGCATGCCTTTTCACAGATGTAGAGTTATCCAACATTTTGAAGAAGCAGCTTCTTTCCCTGGTAGAAACATCCCTGCTGAGTTGGACAAGAGAATTGCCAACTGGACCCAAAAGAGTTTCCCAGAGAACCATTCTCTGTCCTTCAAATCATTCTGGGCAGGATAGAGCCAGTACAACCATAAGATGGCTCATCTCTTTGCTGTTCTAGGTTTCAATCCCATGGTTCAGTTGGCTACCTGGTTTGTAGACTCAACTAGGCAGAGCAATAAATCTTGGCTTGCTAAGAAATCTTTTCAGGTATACTAGATCAAGGAGCAGTATTTCAGTATATTACTGAAGGGCAAGAAATCCTGGATGTAACAAAGTTTAGGCTATATTATATTCCTAAAAGTAACATTCAAATCCAAGTGCCTATGTAAGTTAATGAAAGTAGGGTCTGAGAGAGGGTGCTGTCAATCCAATTTTCAGTAAGGCTTCTACTCTGGATAACTGAAATCTTTAACTCCATTATAGATCTCTAACTTTCCATTATAATAAGGAAATGGGTTTTGCAACTATTTCTATAGTACGGTTCCAATTCTGGTTAAAACGCAAAGCAGAGTAGTTAGTATGGAGACACAAGATGGCGCTCCTGTGGCAAAAAAAAAAAAAAATCACAATGCTTTATTCAGTTTTCAGGTTTCTTATGATCTGAAGGACTGAATGAAATTGCACAGAGCACAAGAGTTATATGATTCAGTTTCATAATCAGGATTAACTTATTGTGCTGGTGCTGGATTGTGTATTTATGATAATGTGGCAAAGAAAGGAAGTCTTTGATGTGCACACTGCATTGAAGACATGACATAACCATTTTGTTCAGAAATGAAATTTAGGATTACGTCAAATTTCCACCAGTGAATGCACACAGATTTAGAGGTATACAACTTTTTGCTTTTTGAAGAGCCAGTTTCTTTCTCTAGTACTAATTTCCATAAGAGAATGGCCAGCCTGAACCTATGACATGTGAACATATGCATCTATAAAGCCAGAAGGAAGAGGTGATCCTAAATTCTGGTCCCTGGAAAAGAATAGTGAAGTCCTAAGGAGAAATGTCTGCAATTTAAGGAGGCAATCTCAGGACTAATTTTACATAACTAAATATGTGAATAACTCAATAAGAACCACGTGCAATTGGTGGGTGGAGAATCATAGAAATCAAAAACAAAATTAGGTTATGCTTGAATAAATCCAGCCTACTCTTAGGCAGAATGAGATGATTGCTCAGGAAACAACTTCAGGATTTTCTTCATTGTCATGCAAAGGAGTAAGTTTGTTGTTATTATATTTTTATTGCAAGTATGGAAAGAAAGCACTTGTGAAATGTCAGAATACATTTGAGTGGCTTTGGATACTATTCATCTTGTCTGATGGGGCAGAAATCATTGTTGCTTTGCCTCAGGCAACAAAATCTTGGATTGCCTGGATCCTTAGGGGTAAAAGAAGAATAAGTACCATATCTTGGATGTAGTAATGACCTAAAGCTTAAATGATTGGGATATTATAGGAACTGTCATTAAGATATATGACTTGATGTGACCAGTTGTAATTTAGAAGGTTAGTAGATGAAGTCAAATAGAACACAAGAGGAAATTTAAAATATATTTAAGGTAACATAGCTTTGTCCAATGACTTCTGATATTAGGATCCAGTATATTGTTTGGGATTGTATGAAATACTGTACATGTTTTATATATTTATTTTGAAAGAATGTATAATAGCAGTTATGTTTGAAACCTGTATAAATAATCCAGACATCCTTTTATTTATTTGTTTTAAAAATTAAACACAAATACAAGAATTCTGCAAAATCTAAGAGCTCATGTGGGCCAGTATTCTGCTTCCAAGGCAACCAAGAAGCCAGCTTGTTAGAAGCCCCTCAACGTTAGACTTCACTTTGTGTTGCTTGGTAACTGCAAATTGTTTGTAACTTTTAATAACTTTCCTGAATTTCAGTAATCTCCTTTCAGTGATGGCTTTGATCCATCATTAAAGAAATGAATTTCATTATTTTTATCTGAAGAAAATATAAGCTATTGTTTTAAAAAACAAAATCTCTGCAATAAGTTCAGAATGAATGTTTGTCTCATTTGCAATTATTCATAAAGACTCATAGAACATAAAATAATAGAATTGGAAGGGACCTTGGAGGACTTCTAGTCCAACTCCCTGCTCAAGCAGGAGATCTTATACCAGTGTTTCCCAACCTTGGCAACTTGAAGATGTCTGGACTTCAACTCCCAGAATTCCCCAGCCAGCGAATGCTGGCTGGGGAATTCTGGGAGTTGAAGTCCAGACACCTTCAAGTTGCCAAGGTTGGGAAACACTGCCTTATACCATTTCAGACAAATGGTTGTCCAGTTTCTTTTTGAAAGCCTCCAGTGATGGAGCATCCACTACTTTGGAAGGCAAGCTATTCCACTGGTTGATTGGTCTCACCGTTAGGAATTTTCTCCTTAGTTCTCAAGAGTTCCAGAGACCCGAGAGTTCTTACATTTGTGCCAAAAATTTATCATCCAAAGATCACTTCCTCTGATTTCCTAGACCGCCTCCAAATAAAAAGAAGCTGAATCTTATGTTATTTTCAAGTTACCTGCTTATAATCTTTGGAATGAAGTGGGTCATAAACAAGGTAGATGGGCAGCCAATAAATCTTATAAATAAAATAAATCTATATATATAAAAGCAAAAACCACTCAAGCATTAATCACAAAATCTCCAGAACCGTAAATCCTACAAACTTGAAATTTGCCACATATATTCCTCTTGACTTCTAGGTGCTCACTAAGAAAGGATTTTTCAAAATGAGCATTGGAGCATTAGTATTTCCTATATTATTATTAACACACTCTGATGCTAAGGAGTTCTACTCCCCCTCCCCACCTGAAAAGAAATCTGATCCAAATGCAAAACGCAAGCAGAGGAGTTTCAGTTTTGCTTTTGCTTTCACAGCAGCAAGCACCTTTACTACAGAACAGTTGAGCTAAGCCACGCCCAGGCTCCTTCCTGTCTCCTTGCTCACACAGCAAATACTGTTTGAGTTTTCAAACACCCCTCAACTCTCTCACACACTGACAGAACGCTAGCCACATGAAGACCGATGGATGCTGATAGGCAGAGGCAGAATTTTTTTCCTTATTTTCCTCCTCAGTTCAAATGAATCTGTTCCTTCTACTGTAACATCAGTTAAAGGGAAAAGAGGCAAAAAGCACAGGAAAAGATTTACCAATCCGATTAGGAAACCACAAGTAAGGGAAGCTGCACACAAATATCTTCAAACTCATCCCCAAGTCAGTAGACAGGCTGTAAAAAAGTATACATCTAATAACCCCTATGTTAATCAGTCACAAATGAGATCAATGCCTTGGACTAATAAGTATTTATCTGGTTTTAAATATGAACCTCAGATTGATTACTCCAGGGACAAGGTTGTTGATCTCGGACCCAGGTTACCCTGTGCCTGGTGCCATGCTCTAAAGTGGCAGGATGAGAGTCCCGGGATGTGCTGCAGTGCTCCACCTCCCTCCCCTTCAGCCCTCCCTGAACCCTTACACAGCCTTCTCACCCACCAGCATCCAATGGCAAAGCACTTTCTTTCTGCTGTCTGGAAGTACAATGGATGCTTCCAAATGATGTCTTTTGGAGCCAGAGAGGTGAAAGGAGGGAAATTTTATGCCAACATTCAAAGTGCAGAGGCAGGTCTACCACAGGATAAGGAGTATCATGGTGGGGCCTCAGTGGCAGCCTTTATTTCTCCAGATATACTTTGTTGGTGATGATGACAATGAGAGGGACATCCGTTGTGGAATCTACCCAGGCATTAATCCACAACTGGTTAGCCAGCTGCAGAAATTGCTGCGTGAACACAACAAGTATATTCTGGAACTTAAGGCTGCTGTTGATTCTGTTCCTAAGGGCCACAAGGACTTCCAAGTGGTGATTAATGCTGATAGGAAGCCTTCTGGAGAGCACCGAGGTTTCAATGCCCCCATGACTACAGAAGTGGTTGTTCTCATTGTCGGCCAGGATTTTGAGAAGAGAGATATCATTTTTCACAGCAGAGACAACAGATTGTTATGAATCAGTGAGATGCACTGTGCCTATGATGCTCTCCAGTACCCTCTGATGTTCTGCCGTGGAGAAGATGGCTATCTATATATATAAAAGTGAAAACCACTCATGCCGTAATCAGGAAATCTCCAGAACCGTAAAGCCTTTCTGACAGTGAGAACAATCAACCAATGGGACAGCTTGCCTTCGGAAGTTGTGGGAGCTTCATCACTTGAGACTTTCAGGAAGAGATTGGACTGCCATTTGTCAGAAATGGTGTAGGGTCTCCTGCTTGAGCAGGGCATTGGACTAGATGACTTACAAGGTCCCTTCCAACTCTGTTAATCTGTTAAAAGCCTACAAACTTGAAATTTGGCATGTATGTTCCTCTTGGTTTCTAGGTGCTCAGCCCTCTGATACTAAGGAGTTCTACTCCCCCTATCCACCTGAAAAGAAATCTGTTCCAAATGCAAAACACAAGCAGAGGAGAGGAGTTTCAGGTTCAGTTTTACTTTCACAGCAGCACGCAGGGGATAGGATAGGGGAGGCTTCTGTGGGGCAAGCCTGAGGGAGAGAAGGGGATAAGATATCGGAGGATTCTGTGGGGCAAGGCTGAGGGAGAGAAGGGGATAGGAGAGGCTTCTGTGGTGAAGGCTGAGGGAGAGAAGGGGATAGGAGAGGGGAGGCTTCTGTGGGGCAATCCTGAGGGAGAGAAGGGGATAGGATAGGGGAGGATTCTGTGGGGCAAGGCTGAGGGAGAGAAGGGAATAGCAGAGGAGAGGCCTCTGTGTGGCAAGCCTGAGGGAGAGAAGGGGGAAGGATAGGGAAGGCTTCTGTGGGGAAAGTTGAGGGAGAGAAGGGGATAGGAGAAGCCGATCGTAACTACTCATTAATTTTCAAGCTGTAAGTATCGATTTATCAAGCCCGATCACATAGTTCCATAGTGGAGCATGGGTATTTAGCTGGCAAACGTATGAAAATCCCCAATCACTGTATTTTATGTATAACCTTGTTAGAACCTGTTTTAAGTATGGTTTACCTACAACTGAAAGTGATTCATGCATTTTGGTGTTCTGGATGAAAGAATGATATTATTCCTCTACTCCTGAAGACCAAGAATGATGGCTACAGCTGATTTTATTTCAAGAAATGATTCTTTAATTGATTTAGAATAAAATGAGTCAGAGATGGTGAGCCCAATCTTCAAATTAGTTCATTTATCTAAACAGCCAATACTGTACTTTAAGTGAATGGAGTGTTATTCCTTGCAATGCCATTTGTTTGCAGTACAAATTACTTAACTTGTGTATTCCTCAAAGTAACACATAAGAGTAGAATATTGTTTCCATTTTAATATAGTGCTGCAGATCCACTAATCAAGCCCACAATAACTTCTCAGTGCTGCCTAGTGAATGTGGTATAATGTTGCTATTTAAACCCAATTCTTGCAAATCCACCTTTTTTTTCGGATGTATTGCTTCACCTATGCAAGAGCAATGAATAGCAAAAGTTCAAGGGATTTGTTTCAGTGATTGTACAATGAGCTTCTATTGATGCTGTTCATTTAATAAAGTTTTCAGAACTTTGAATAAACAAGAGATATGCCCACATCAAAGAGAACAAAACCCTGGTCTCTTAAAAGCAATTGACAAAGCAGGATGCTAGGCATTTGAAAACTGGATCACTTGCCTTTACATGTAGAGATAAAGCCTTAACCCTGCAATGAAAATGGAAGACCTATATTGAATGTTCACCTGATAAAATCATTGCAGGACAAAATAAATGCCTTGGAGGTCATCTAGTCCAACCCCTGGTGACACAGAAGACGTCTACTGTTTCTGACAAATGGCTGTCCAGTCTCTTCTTGAAAGCCTCCGGTGATGCGGCACCCAGAACTTCTGATGGCAATTTGTTCCGCTGGTCAATTTTTCTCACTATTAGGAATCTTCTTCTTAGTTCTAGGTCAGGGGTGACAAACTCGCGGCCTGCGGACAGGATGCATCAAGCGCTGGCCACGCCCACCCCTAGTTTAGCGAAGAGGAAAAAAGTCCCGCTACATCATGTGACGCTGTGACACCGCGAGTTTGACACCCCTGTTCTAGGTTGCTTCTTTCTTTGATTAATTTCCAACCATTGTTTCTTGTCTGCCTTCAGGTGCTTTGGTGAATAAGTTGGACCTCTCTTCTTTGTGTCAGTCCTTCAAGTATTGGAAGACTGTTATCATGCCACCCTTGGTCCTTCTTTTCACTAGACTAGGTATAGCCAGTTCCTGCAATCGTTCTTCATATGTTATAGCTTCTAAGCCCCTAATCATCTTCTCTGAACTCTTTCCAAAATCTCAACATTTTTTTTTGTATTGGGCTGACTAAAACTGGATGCAGTATTCGAAATATGGTCTTACTAGGGAGTTTCAACCAGTCCATCTGGTTGGTAGCAGCTTTTTCTGCAATAATATCATTTCCTGTCAACTGAACATTGATGTCCTCCTCAAAGCTATATTTCTGTGATATCTCAGTAATCAAATGGCTTGAAACTGGTTGCCTATTCTATCCACTGCACTTAACACCACCTTCATTCACAAAAGGATCACAGGAATGAAAATACTGGGGAATCTTCTAGCTATCTTGTAATAGTTCGGTTTAGAAGGGAATTTAAAGATGCGATTTTCAGTGGGTGAACATTTGTAAGCATTTTAAGAACTGCAGCTTTAAACAAGAAATTTAACAGGCTTTTGCACTGTGGGCAAAAGCAAGGGATGAGAATTATTCAGAAAGCTTTAAATTACACCAAGTTGTGACAGGCTACATCTAAGTTACATGATTCAAAATACTTTTTCTATTCCGCCTTTTGTTTGGACTCTTTGATTTATTAACATAGGCTTCTTTTTGATCTGGGCCATCGCTTGTCAGTCACTGATGTCCCACCCATGGAAGTTTGATTTCTTTTTCATCTCATGACATTGGCAGAGGACTCTTTAAAAAAGATAGAGGGAAGGGTTGGGGCTGTCATATAAAACCGGCATTGCTCAGCTTTCAATATCTCATTGAGCCTCTCACAGCTTTGATATTTTAAGTAGGTATCAAAATAAAGGAGCAACAAGTGACTGGAAAGGTAATGCAGCATATTAGGCCTGCTAATGGCTCAGAATGGACCTAGGCAAACCTGTTGAAAGCAGGGCCTCTTCCCATGAGTGCTATTTAATTTCGGTGTAAGGATTCCACCGGTGAGTTGAACCTGCTGTCTCTCCTCTTGGTTTAGTTTCTTTTGTTCTTGCTCAGTACCGTATTTTTCGGAATATAAGACGCACCTTAGTTTTTGGGGAGGAAAATAGGGGAAAACAATCTGCCTACCAGGTATTCATCTGGCTAGCATCCTTAGTCTGGTCAGCTTCAGCACATTATTTTATCCCCTGGTTAGGACTTAAAAAAACCTTCTTCTGAGAGAGTAACAATGAAAGAGTATGCAAGCCAGTAAGAGCTGGGAAGATCGTTAGCACCTAGTTAGGGCTAGAAAAAAACTTATTCAGAGCAAGTAGAGCAATGAAAAAAAATTCTGCAAAGACTTAGGGCTGGAAAAAAAGCTACATTTGAAGTATAAGACGCACCCAAATTTGCAGCCACTTTTAGGGAGGAAAAAGGTGCGTCTTATACTCCAAAAAATACGGTAAGTAAAATTTCATTTATAACTTCAGTCACAGGCTGATTTTTTTTCTTTCTTTTTTCATTGGCATCACTAGAGGGTACTATGCATGCATATTGTCTCCTCATATCTCAGTGCTGTGTTCCCTCCTCCGCCTTCATAAGGTGCAAGTGAAATTAAGATAAGGAAGAATGACATATTGTATTGCGCAGCTTCTGCGCCCTGATTGTAATGCCACTCTTCATCTGTTGTCTCTTTGGTAATGATATAACAAAGCAGGGAAAAATCTTTTTAAAAGCTAATTTCCTCATTGTAACATGAAACACGTTCCACAGTCTGGGCTTCCTATGCAGAACAGGCAAAAATTAGGCAATTGCTAGCCTCTACATTCAGCCAAGGGGCCAATTCACCACGATTATACGTTTTTCACTTTATATACAGTATCAGGAAATCTCAAAGAAAAAAATAGAAGCTTCTCAGCACTCACCTACTGAAGATACTTTTTTTAAAAAAAGTTCTTCAAATCCCTGCATTCAACAGTGACCACACCACATCTCCCAACAATTTTCCTGTATCATTCAGAATCTTAAAACATCCAATGGTGTCCATCTCTTATTAAATGACGTCCATCACCCATGATTACATTTCCCCCCCCCTCCACTGTGATTTGGGGCATTGGGAGCAGATAAGAGGAGGTAAAAGTCCCATTTGGAGGGTTGGGGAAGATATAACCCTACTTGGGTAAAGCTGGATGTTTCTCAGACTTAGATACAAACAGCAATTGCTTTAAAAAAAATCCACTTCTCTTTAGTCAATCAAAAACTGAACAATTAAGGCATCTGCTAAATTATTGTAAAAATCCAATAAAACAGAAAAAATTAAAATCTAAAGATACCTCACTGTAGCTCACTTAGAATCATAGGGTTGGAGGTCTTCTAGTCCAAAACCCTGCTCAAACAGGAGACCCTACCCCATCCCAATCAAATAATTGTCCAGTCTATTTTTCAAAACCTCCAGTGATGGAGTACCCCCATCTCCAAGAGGCAAGTTATTCCACGGATTAATTGTTCTCACTGTCAAAAAATTTCTCCTTACTTAGTAGAAGTAAGTATTTTCGACTGTTCTCTGGCCACCTAGATGAAAATCAGTAGTGGGTTTCACTTACCTTTGCTACTGGTTCAGGAACGGGAGTGCGTAGGCGCGCACACGTGCTTCATGCGTGCGCAAAGATTTTGCGCATGCGCAGAGCATTTTTGATGATGTCCAGGTGGTTGGGTGGAGCCTCCCTCCGCTGCTGCTACCAGTTCACCCAAATCGGTAGCAACCCACCACTGGTGAAAATAAGATATCTGGGTTTACTGTGGTATGGGGAGAGTTTAGGTAGATGGATAGTGGAGCATGGATGTAGGTTTTCACTGGGGGTGCTGAATGCTAGGCAGAAAAGCCCCAGCAGTCAAGACCTGCCAACTTGTTCAGTATGCTGTGGTCCTTTGATTCAAGCAAGGGAGGCAGGGTTGGGGGACATTGTATTGGAGGGAAGGGCAAGAGGTAACATCCCGGTGGTAATAGAAAGAGAAAGGGGAAGCCAGTTCTTGTGTTTTGTACCAATGTACATTCTAGCACGCTGTGCTGTATGTACCTCACCTCAGTCACCAGAGCTCCAGAGGTTCTCTTTTCTGACTGTTGCTTCTGAATGCATGATCAGCTGGTAACAAACCTTTTCTTACCCATGATTTAATTGCGACTAAGAAGGCTATTTTTTTTAATGCTGAAATCTTGTTGGAATGGGGGGGAGGTTACCCCTTTCAGAAATGTGGTCATCAGGGTTCAGTGTGTGGCATGCATCCAGTGTAGGGGCGGTGGGGTGGTCAATTATCATCTGATACTCCCGTGACTTCTGGTGACGCTGTCTTGCGGGTCTGTAAAGCAAAGCAAAGATAAAATAAGATCATAAGCAGAGTCATGCCTCTCCACTTATCAACCAAATTGCCATTCCCAATTGGGTTCACTAAATGAGGGCTGCCTGTAATTTACTGAAGGCTTCTATTCTGGATCAAGAAAGTTCACAAAAACACTTTCAGGTAGGTTAAATGCTTTCTGTAACATCTTTCTACATCAGTCTTAATTGAAAATGATAGAAGGAAGTGTATGCAATTGTACAAGGGAGTGTTTTTCGGGATGTTGAATTCCTATGGAAATGACTGAGTCCTGGACTTGGTTGGTTATCTGGAAAAGGGTTGAACCTGTTAGTCCTGATGAAGTGGATAGAATATTTGGGCCTGTGAATTTGATCACTCACTGTTTATACACGTCCCTCTTCGCTTATCAAGTCTTCTGTAGTGATGCATGCTTTTTTGAGGAAGAAGATGGTTTCATTGGCTCTGAAAGACGTGCACCCTTCTTCTGCTCAAGAAGCCATCATTAGATGGATGAGAAGATTGCTGGCTTGCAACGGTACAGGGAATCGGAGGAAACAGAACATCTGTTATCCTTTTCAGACTGGATTATAGTACTGGCATTTGGTTACTCTTGACAATGATCTTTGGTGGAACCAAGATGTGGGTGTAGTCCATACTGGTCAACTTGCGTATCTCAGCAGCTTTTGTTGCTGTCAACCATGGTAGCATTTTGGAGTGAATAGGTAGCTTGAAAATAAAGAGGACTCTTTTGCAGTGATTTTTCTTCTTTTTTCAAGGCTGTTTCAATTATGTTACGGGAGACAGGTTTAGTCCAAGTCTTCTGTGTTGTGGAACGCCAAGGTTCTACTCTCTATCTACTCTTTTTCAAAATCTACATGAAGCCCTTGGATGAAATAATCCATTAGCAGAGGGCAAGGTTTCATAAGTATGCTGACAATCTCCAGTTGTACATCACTACCCTGGGCTGACCAAGTATAATGCCAAAGTTCTTTGCCAGTGTCTGAAGGCTATGAGGGTCTGGATGGAGAAGACAGGTTGTGGCTAAACCTTGGTAAGATGGAATGGCCTCTTTATGGTTGCACTTCCCAGGAAAGAGTTGGGGCTCACTTTGGGAGTCCTTGTGCAACCATGGCTCCTGCTTGAATAATACACTCCAAATGGAACTATCTGACAAGCATTTGGATCTTACAGTTAGTCCAGATTGTAATGGCACAGGATGTTTTGGGCTCACCACTGTATTTCATTGAAACATTTCTTTTCAGTGTAATCCTTCTCAGATAGGATTATTGTAATATGCTGTTTCCATGGTGGCTCCTATATAATAGTTTTTGAAGATAATCTGGAAATCTGCTAATGCTAGTATTAGTTTCCTTTATTGGTAAAAAGGATATACGGTATATTTCAAAGGGAAACAGAAACATCTTATTGATAATTTTAATGTATTTTTTTAAATGTTCCTTATGGTTATCAAGAGAAGTAAATGCAAACTATGTGCTTACAGAAATAATCAAGATTTTATCAGTAGTCATCTTCATTTCCATTTCCCATCTGTAAAAGAATATTATCACAAGAGGTTGGTAAATTGATAAACAAGTACCATGACATGAACATTTGTTTTTACCAAAGTCAAATCATGTACTGTCTAATTATGTCTAAGGAGTAATGGCAGTAGAGTAATATCAAAATGATGGATAGTGATAATCATAATTAATAACTGCTAGTAAGCATGTTCTTAATTATCTAGGAAATGTACTTGTTGAATAAGAGTGTTGTAAGGAATATTCTTCTGGGTTCAGTTCCAAGTGGGGAAAAAGACACTGGATTCATGGAAGTTGCTTGGAAAGAAGGTTTAATGGTGGACAGGAGCACATGGCATGAGTTCCTGAACAGAAAAGGTGGATCACATGCTTCCAGATGTTCGGTGAAGAGAAAAAAGGGCCGAGATGCTGAGAGTTCCTTGTTTTATGCCCTCTCTTGGGCCCCGCCCCGGGGCCCTCGTGCTCCTGTGCAAGAAATGCACTGATTGGATGTCAGACTCCCATGGTGCCATGCAGGGGCAACTCTGTAGCAGGGGTGAAATCCTCCCAGTTCGCTCTTACCTGTTGGTCGCCACAGAGCCTTTGGAGCTGGTGGTGTTCGCAGCGTGGGGCTGCCCCTGCCCGCTTCCCCCGCCTGCCTGGATGCTGCCATTTGCGTTCTTTTGCCCTCTGTGCATGCAGAACGCTTTGCGCATGCGCAGAGGGCAAAAGAACTCAAATGGCGGCGTCCAGGCGGGCAGGGGAAGCGGGCGGGGGCAGCCCCACGCCGCGAATGCCACCAGCTCCAAAGGCTCTGCGGCGATCGACAGGTAAGAGCGAACCGGGAGGATTTCACCCCTGCTCTGTAGGCTGTGTTTTTGAGTTCAGGTTTGGCTGATCCTTGCTGGGTGATGGTGTAATGAAAGCGCTTTGGGCAATTCCTAATATGGCTGTTATTTGTTTGTTATGTAGAAGACTGGTCCAGGCTATTAACAAAGGTGGGGGGATGAGTGAGCTGGGCCATTCCTTGATGGCACATTGACAAAGGTGGGGGCTACTAAGAGTGAGTCTAAAAGCATGTTTCCGGGGATATTCTATATAATATTCTGCCTTTTTAAAAATATTTCCTAGGATATTTCATTTTTTTCTAGGAGGGGGGTGGCTGCTAACTTCCTAAAAGAGCAAAATTAATCAGCTGTCAGTTTGCAGCTGAACTGTTTGCAAGCAAAACATTATTGCTATCTCTCTTGCTCTCCACTTTTTAATCCGCTTTCCTTTTATAATCTATTATAGTTTACACATTTATTTATTATCATGTATATTAACATTATACATTATAACATTATTATCATGTATCCCACTAGTAAAACATTTGCTGGAATTTATTCTAATTGTACAAATCATTCACATGTTCAGTTTTATAGAAATTCAATGGGGAAGATTCAAATGCTCTTATCATAAGAAATACAAAACAATTCCCAAAATATTGATTGTGTTCTTAAGCTATTATCCAAGTTAAGAAGATGCAGGTAACTATAGCAACATTAAACAACCCTAAGAAAATATTCAATGTCCCAAACAATCTCTTAATAATCATGCAAAATGTAATTTGGATTTGAGAATGTTGATATTTTAAATAATCTAGTTAAATGCCAATATGATTTAACTTTGGACCAAGTGTGGAATGTTATGTTATTGATAAAGACCAGATGCCTATATATTCTTTTATAGTGTATTAATTCATGATAGTCCAGAGTAGACCCTACTGAGTTTAATGAGACATATTCACATACTACTATTGAATTATCTAAGATCTTTTTTTCCTTTTTCTTAATTCTTAATGTGATCATACAAGTAGGTTTAAAACTCATATTCTTCTCTGCTTTAAACTTTATAAAACTATATGAAAAAAGAGAGGAAAAACAACAGTTAGTTTTTCTCCATTAGTTGCCTCAATGGCTAAATCAAGATTAGTTCTTTGCTATATTTGCCTCTGGTTTGTGAGAGAATTCTGCAGTCTTCACAAATCAATTATCTTCAAAGCTCCAAAATGAAAAGGAATGAACAGGGCCGTCTCAAGAGCATCCTTTTGCTTGTTCTGGAGTTAACATTAGTTAAGTACTTTAAATGATCACTAATTAGAGCCTTCAGCAGGCACTTTAAGGACCACCCGTCTAAAACATCTGATTGTGAAAATAACTTATTGAAATAGCCCAAATTAACTCTTTGATATGGAGTACTCAAATCCACATTTTTCTTTCTGCCTATGAGAATCTCTACAGCCATGAGGCCTTTAAAAAAAATCATTAATTACTGTTGTATTCTTTTGTGATATCCAAGGCAAGCGGGACTCTTAAAACAACCAATTATTGAATAGCATTTGTATTTAGAGTTCAGAAAAATGCATGTATAGTATTTGTTTGGTCAAAATTACATTTGTGTAAACACAGGGGAATAAGTGCGTTTTTAAAGACAATATTTTCATTTTACTTCATACATTATTTTGATTATTCATCTCC
Source organism: Diadophis punctatus similis (assembly GCA_023053685.1). NCBI lineage: Eukaryota > Metazoa > Chordata > Lepidosauria > Squamata > Dipsadidae > Diadophis > Diadophis punctatus. The sequence continues at coordinate 252,043,225 of JALIGW010000001.1, read as the reverse complement.
TTTATAGAAGCATTTCAATTCCAATCCAAGGCAAAAGGTTATTTTCCCCCATTCATCAAGTGCATTTAAAGAATTAGTCATAGTCCCTTCCTATACTTATGTCAGGTACACAAATAATGATAAACATAGAGTTCACACAGCTCCTTTTTCTGTATTGTTTTTCCAGTTGATCCTTGGCCACAGATGCATAACAGTATTACTGGTTGTTTATTTTCAGTGGAAGAGTCAAGTTTACTCTCCATACACAGTACACATCTATTCTGTTCCCTGTAGCTACCTGTGATTGTGAAAGTTGGACTTTAAAAAAGCAAGACAGGAAGAAAATTGACTTGTTTGAGCTGCAGTGTTGGAGAAGACTCCTGCATATTCCTTGGATATATGACTAACTAGCAAGTACTGGGGGGAGCATAACACCAGACATGTCACTGGAAGGCAAAATCATGAAACTGTGTCTTATTTATTTTGGCCATGTCGTGCAGGGAATTCACTGGAAAAAGCAATTATGTTTAGAAGTGGTAAAAGGAATGTAGGCTGCCAAAGAACATGGTGGCTGGACACCATCAAAACTGACACCAGCCAGAGCATAAAACAACTCAAAGAAGCAGTGCAAGAAGATGTGGAGGGACCTGGCCCATAGACTCGCCAAGAGTCACACATGACTGAATGGATGTTGTCATCACCATCATCATCATCATCATCATCATCATCATCATCATCATCATCATCATCATCATCATCATACACATCATGCTCTGGGTCAAAAATCATGAAGGTTTAAGGCTCTGGAGAAGAGAGCAATGGATAAATGTATAAAACAGAGGTGTTCATTGCTAAAAGTAATAACTATAATGAAGCAGAGTTAAAAAGCAGTTAAAAAGAGGTTCAATTGAACCATACATTGACCATATCTTTGTATTTTGGAAGTTGTATATCTACTGATATTCTCAAAAGAATGTATTTATTTGTTAAATTTATTTGGCGACTATCTCGCCATGCGGCTACTGTAGGCAGTTTACAATAATAGAAAGGAAGAAAAATTAAAGGAGTGTAAACAAACAGAAGTAAAATAATAGAACAATAAAATAAACAATGACAAAGTAACACAATGGGAATAAATATGTCAAGGGCCAGGGAAATCAGGAGATTTGGGCAGTTCAAATTAGTGTAAAGATTTATTGCAACCTGAAGCTCTCTACAAGAATCTGAACTACTAACGGCCAAGGGAAATTAACGAGAGTTAAGAAAGGAATTCAAGGTGGTATGGACTTAGCTCTCTTGTGGGCGTGCAAGGACTCATGAAAGATGACGCATTTAACCCCTTCCTCAGCCTGGTCATCTCCTAGAAAATGCATCAATATGATAACCAAAAAGATGGATGAGTGGAGAAAGTGGGGGAGGAAGAGTCTACCATCAATGTAGCAGCCACCTCCAGTGTGGAACTCCCCCATTTGATCCCCAGGCCAACCGACAGAATCAGCTCTTCAGGCTTTTGTGGAAAGATAGGAAAGTGGGGGCAGATCTTACTCTAGAGAATAGAATGTCCCAAAGGGTGGACACTGTGGATACTGTGGCAGAGAAGGCTTTTCTTCTGGATCCTGATAATCAGAGTTCTTTCACTGACTGAATCCGAAGTAGATCCCTTCTGTAGGCAGGAGTAAGATGGGCTTGTCCTAGCAGGATGAGGTAGTTCATCATAGCTTGGACCTATGTCATTAAGGGCTTTAAAGGTCATAACCACACCTTGAACTGCCCTCTCGGAAGGAATGGCCTCAATCTCACTATACTTCAATAATATATTGGCCAATTATCAACAAATGTGCATTCAGCTTCAAAAATCAAAATGACAGTGTAAAAGAGTCTGCCTAAAACTAAGGAAATGCCTTTCTTTCCCCTATGGCATTTTGATGATCATATGTTTTCTATAATGTCTTGGCTGTCGATATTACACAATCATAAAATAAAGCACAGATGAATGTTTACCAAATGCACTAACCCGCAGAAAATCCTGTTATCAGACTGCAAGTAAATATCCCAAGAGGCTTATATTCTTTTCATTTATTAATATTTTTTACACCTTTAATGGCCATTTTTAAAAGAATTAGAGAGAAACATTAAGCAATCAAAAACAAAGATGGAACATAATTTAATCTAAAATACAATAAGAAAGGGGGAAAACAAAAATAGCTGTGTTAAATTACTAGCATTTATTTATTTTATTTATTTAATTTTATTTATGTGTTTGTTTGTTTGTTTGTTTGTTTGTGATATTCATATGGCCACCCACTTGCTCACAGCAACCCTAGGTGGCTTACAAGCAGTAAAAATACAGTACAGAAAATAAAATAATTATTTAAATTATTATATAATAATATAATAACTTTATAACAAATAATAAAAATAATCAAATAATAAAAATAAAGAAAAATAAAAAACCTATACCATACCACAGGGGTCCCCAACCCCCCGAGTCTCAGCCAGCCAAGAACCAGGCCACCCAAGCAGTCGGCAAGCGCCTACACTTGCACCAGAAGCTCCATTTGCATGAGCAATGGGCACATGCACCCACTGCTTGTGTAAAGGAGCTGCGTGCGTGAGTGTGCATGCTTGCTGCTTGCGCAGAACCATTCCCTCCCCCCTCCACCAGCCCACAAAGCCAGAAAGGCTGGAGACTCCTGCCATACAATATTTGAATTTACTGTTTTCATAGATTTAAATATTCAGGTGCAGGTGTGAATCAAGTAAGAATCAAATGGCTGACACCCTCTCAGGGAGGCTAACTCCTGACTTAAAACGTTTAAATCTACACTATACTTTATGGCTTTCCATTTTTTAGCCAAATAATTTTAACATGGCAAGTGTTTCTACCAGAGGTGATTCAGCAGGTTCTGACTAGTTCTGGAGAACCGGTAGCAGAAATTTTGAGTAGTTCGGAGAACCGGTAAATACCACCTCTGACTGGCCCCGCCCCCATCTAGTCTCTGCCTTCTGAGTCCCAGCTGACCGGGAGGAAATGGGGATTTTGCAGTATCCTTCCCCTGGAGTAGAGTGGGAATGGAGATTTTACAGTATCCTTCCCCTGCCACGCCAACAAAACCACGCCCGCCATGCCACGCCACGCCACACCCACCAAGCCACACCCACAGAACCGGTAGTAAAAAAATTTGAATCCCACCACTGGTTTCTACCATAAACATGCCTTTGATATGTTCTAGCACAATAAAATCCAATCATAGAAATATTCCATGTCAATGAATGTTAGAAATAAACATATTGCACACAGAAAACACAAGGAGGGGATCACTACAGCCAGATTAAGAATGTGGGTTTATTATATGCTAAAATAGCATGTCTTGAAATGATCAATCAATTCGAGAAAAAAATGTATATTTTCCAGTGCATTGTGCAATTCATGATATGATTCTTTGGTGAGAAAGAAATACAAATGTGTATAAAACATACATGGGAATGCTAAGGTAATTTTTCATCAAGGTTACACATTTTGGATCCTTTACTCATGTTTTCCTTACAAGCTGAATTCTTCAATTTTTAGGTTCTAGAATGCCAATCATGATTGATTGTTTCCAATCAAGGCTTGAGGTGAAAGTTATAATTTAAAACAATGAATGATCAAAGAACAGTAATTTTTTATACAGTTAATTCCATATAGGTCTCACAACAAAAAGTCTTCAAAATGGCAGCAAACGTAATATACAGAACATTATTTTATATATGAAATGTAAAATAACTGAGGTTGGGGGATTGTTCTTAAAGATTTTTTAAAATCTTTTTAATTTATCACATATTACGATTTTCATTAAAGTGCTCATACATATAAAGTTAATTTTATCTCATAGCAATTAAGTTTATTTGAAAGCCCATAAAACAATGTTCAAGTCGAACTAGCAAAATTCATAATTGAAAAATATTTTGAAGATTGACATATAATTTTCTCCTGCTGTTGTAGGAGTATTGTTATAATACTCAGATATTTAGATGCTAAAAACTGAACCCTAGATGAAATGTATTTGAATATTAAGTAGTAATATTCAGAAGTAGCCGAACAAACAACACCCATACTAATTTGCATCACATAAAAGGTGTTTAAAGACCAGTGTTCTGACAGACGAGCACAATTCAAAGCGTGCTGACGATGTCTCCTTGAATGGTGACAAAATGTTTGCAACCAAATTGCCAAGCTTATAGCTCAGATCACCAGCCTGAATCCCATATCTTATATACAGGTAGTCCTTGACTTACAACCATTCATTTAAGTGACCATTCAAAGTTACAACGGCACTGAAAACAGTGACTTATTACCATATTTCACACTTATGACTATAGCCACATCCCCAAGGTAATGTGATCAAAATTCAGACATTTGGCAACTGGCATGCATTTATGATGGTTGCAGCGTCCTAGGGTCATGTGATCATCTTTTGCAAATTTCTGTCAAGCAAAGTCAATGGGGAAGCCAGATTCACTAACAACCATCTTACTATCTTAACAACTGCAGTGATGCACTTAACAACTGTGGCAAGAAAGGTTGTAAAAAGGAGCAAAATTCACTTAACTATGTTGCTTAGCAACGGAAATTTTGGGCTCAATTGTGGTTGTAGGTTGAGGACTACCTGTGTGCAAAACAGGTAATCTAATACACACATATACAGAAAAAAGAGCTCACCTTTTCCAAGGACTTTATTTCAGTGTACAGTGATGGTTTATGATCTAAGCAGAATCTGTGTCTTTTGGAAAAGAGCTAACACCTTGATCTTAAACCTATTTACAAAATACAGAAGACCAAAGTCCCACTGAAGTAGCTTAAAATATCTTGGGAAGAAAATCTTCTCTTCACAAATGAACTTTTTGTACTTTAGAACAGAAACATTTAAACCACAGTGGTATATTACTTTTCCCAATGGGACAGAGCATCATTAACATTTCTCTCAATTAAACATAAAGAAAATTGAGTGGGGGAGGAGGAGAGAAGGAGAAAACCAACAATGGATCCATGATCAAGGTTGAATCTTGGAATGAATTCCGCTGCGATACTAAATCCACCAATGATTATTTACAATGGGATTAATTTCATTCATGTTGGGGAATACCTATTATGTTTCCGTGGTTTATGCCCAATTACCTAGTCACCCAATTAGAAGGAATTTATTTTCTGCTATGCTTGCAGCTCCATCAGGTGCCAAAATAGTTTTAATATTTTGAGTTTCTTTGAATCAGCATTGTCTATAAGTTGCTTTCTCTCCTCTCTGTCAAAGGAAGGCTTGATTAATGTCCTTGTTTTAGTACCCATGTTGCTTCCTGGCACTCTGGGTCAAGGAAAGGGTTAACAATTTCTATCTCGATCTCGATCTTTGCTGAAATGGTGTGTATGGGAATGAAATGGTTGCCAATTTGTTTGTAATGCATTCTGACTGTACGGGAGTTCTTTTTTCTCCTGACAGGCAGGTGAGATCAAAGTGGGGCAGGACAAAAGGGGCTCAGCAGTGATTTGTCAGGGGACGAAAGGCAGTCTTGTCTGGGAAAGTGGCTGTAGCCCAGAACGAACCTTCAGATCAGTAACACACCAAAGAAATCGTGGCATGAGAAAAAGTACAGCAGAAAAGGTTCAAAGGTTAGTTTTATTTGGTTTAGATGGTTTGTGCCTCCTTTTAAACCACGGACCAAGAGGGGAAAAGAACAGGCTAATAATCGTATTTATTGTCCACGGCGGAGGGGGGAAACCCGTCTCTTTTGTACATGCTGTTCAGAGATTGTCTATAATTAAAATGCTGTTGTTGAACCAGAGGTCTCCTTCTCTAAATCTTTGTTCCTTTAAATAATAGACAATATTGTCAGTTCTTCAGTGGCGTAGCTTATACAAATCAGGATTATTTTCAGGCCTCAGATTTACTGCTCGGTACGTGTGTGCTTCATGCAGAAAATTGCTCCTCTTAGTTTATAGAAGTTATTTAGGAAATAACATAGTTCTTTGGTAAATATGCCTTTGAAAGGCTATTAATGAAATAACTTGGCAAAAGTGAGGTGATCCTCACTCGGAAGTTCTCTTGCAATCTCTACAGCAGCTTCCAAGTCCTGAGTAGCAGAAAACTAAATCAATGTGAAACCAACTGTCTCCCTTGCTAGTTCCTATCCTGTCCTTTTTTTTTTTTTTTTTGCTTCTGTTCTTTCTCCCAGACAATAATCTGACTTCCTTCCAAGGCAAAAATAACAGATTGTAGACAGGGGCGGGTTGCTCTCGAAGTTGCTATGGTGCGCTGCGCGCACATCTCCATGTTTCGTGCCCGCCCCTTGCGCGATTCACGCACCCTCGTGAGATTTTGCTTTTGCGCATGTGCAGGAAGCAAAAAAAGCCCAAAAATACTGAAAAAAAGATGGCGACGCGCAACGGACCGGTGAAGACGACGGACCGGTGTCGCGCACAAATTACGTAATCGGCCGTCTTTGAAGGCGTTTCGCTTCTCATCCAAGAAGCTTCTTCAGCTCTCAGAGACTTCTTGTATGAGAAGCGAAACGTCTTCAAAGAAAAACAAGAAAGTCCAGTTGCCCCTTGAAAAAGCACCTTTCAGACAACCATGTCCTGGATGACTGAGAAACTCCATAGATACTTGGTCTTGTTTGTATGTCTTCACACTGCAGCTACCATCAGATTGCCAGCTCTCTTAAGACAGCCAGAATCAGACTTTAGGGTTTCTGGCATGAAAGTAGTCACGGTGGCACAGTGGTTAGAGTGCAGTACTGCAGGCTACTTCTGCTGATTGCCAGCTGCCTACAATTTGGCAGTTCAAATCTCACCAGGCTCAAGGTTGACTCAGCCTCCCATCCTTCCAAGGTGGGTAAAATGAGGACCCAAATTGTTGGGGGAAAAATGCTGACTCTGTAAACCGCTTAGAGAGGGCTGTAAAGCACTGTAAAGCAGTCTAAGTGCTATTGCTATTGCTATCAGTGCTCTGTTGGGCTTCAGTTGGCCTAGACACATGATGGTGAACCTATGGCACGTGTGCCGGAAGAGGCACGCAGAGCCACCTCTCCGGGCATGCGAGCCGTCACCCATTGCTCTTCCGGATTCCAGTGCGCCAGCCAGCTGGTCTTCATGTGTGCGGGAGCACTGGAAACTGGAAGAGCAGCCACCCGGTGTGCATGCGCGTGCTGGGCGGCTGCTCTTCTGGTTTCTGGCGTGTGCATGCACACCGGCCATCTGGTCTTCCGGTTTCTGGTGCGCATGCACACACGAAGACCGGGTGGCTGGTGTGCATGTGTGCACCAGAAACTGGAAGATCATCTTCCTGGTGCATGCATGCGCACCAGGCGGCTGCTCTTCTGGTTTCTGGTGCACACATGCGCACCGGCCACCTGGTCTTCACACGTGCATGCACACCAGAAACCGGAAGACCAGGTGGTCAGCATGCATGCATGCATGTGCCAGAAACCGGAAGATCAGCCACCTGGCATGCTTTTGGATTTCCCAGACAGCTATTTATCATTAGATCATTAGATAGAACCTTATATTCTCTATTAGCTTTCCAGTTGCTAACCAAGCACAACTTTTCATGATCAGAGACACACTACCAGATGCTGAGACAGCACAGCAATATTTTTTTTGTCTCTAATAATCTGAAAAGACTCAGCTGAGCAGAGCAATGAGAAGCTTACCTCTACTCACATACAATGTAATAAAAGGAGAACTATAGAACTGGGTTTCATCAGCATTATAATGATATCTGATTCCAAACTGGCAGGACCTGGGCCAATGGTTCATGCAGATGTTAAACAGAAGTGAAGAGTGTAGAACCTTGCAGCACCCCACAAGTGAGGGGCCACCCCACAAGAGTGTGGAACCTCTCCCTGTCAGTTGATACTGATGGAAACGGAGAAAGGAGGCCATTATCATAAAATGGTGCTTCCCACTCCCAGCACCAAAAGCTAGTGCAAAAGAACACTGTGGTCAATGGGAATGAAGGCTGCTGAGAGATCAAGCAGTACCAGGATAGCTGCAGTATCCTCATCCTGTCTCTGACACAGTTGATCAGCAAGGGTGATTAATGCCATTTCTATTCTAAAGTCCAGCCTGAAACTCAACTCAGACAAGTTCACCTTTCTTTGAAAAGGTACGGTGGAGTTTGAAAGCAATTGCCAGGAGTCAGAGGTGGGTTCCTCCCGGTTCGGACCAATTCTATAGAACCGGTAATAGCTTGGTGGCCTGGGTCGCTAGAACCGGCGTCGACCCAGGCCTGCCACGTCTCCGAACCGGCTCTCTCGGTGGCGCCATAGGCACCACCATTTTGTTTTTAGCTTCTGCGCACATGCAGAAACTATTTTTTGCTTCTGTGCATGCACAGAAGCTGGGTTTTTAGCACTGCACATGTGCACGGTGCATCAGGAAGCAAACCGGTAGCGAGATAAGCCAGAACCCCCCCCTGCCAGGAGTGTTGGGTCCAGCAATAACTTCCTGAGTAGGGGGTGCACCAGAGACACCTTCAAGACCAGGGAGACTATCCCTTGTTTGCAGTAGTTGATACCGCCCCACATGGCCCTGATCAGAGGTCATTTTCCAGGTGCCTCTCCATTCAGAAGAGACTTAGACCTAACAAACAGATTGGAGAACTGTGTCCATTTCTTCGTGAGTTACAGAATCAAACTTGCTCCAGATAGCCCTACCTCAAACAATAGGATCTGCCCAGTTGAAATCCAACATATGAGGCAAGATTTTTTTGTTGTATATTCCCCCACACCACAAATATTTTGATAATTGTGCACTATATTCTCTAGGATTGTGAACATTTCAATGATGCTTTAAAAGACATTTCTCAGGCCCTGGACAGGGCACATCATAGCAGCCCAACTCCCTGTGATGTCATACAAGCCTATCGTAGCATTCAAACACTTGCAGTGGAATGATGGGATAGTTTTTCAAAGTCAGTGTGCATGTTTGCCAGAATGCAAAACTGCGCTTTGCAGGCGGTGGGAGATGACCAAAGTCGCTCTGTGTACTTCAGAGGTGGGTTCCTGCCGGAGCTGCCCAGTGCGCAACTCCAGTAGGGGGCGGCCGATTGCACAACTGCTCCGGAGCCCTCTCTGCCAGTCCACCGCACGTGTCACCATTTTTTTTCGGTGATTTTGGGTCGATTTTGCTTCTGTGCATGTGCAGAAGCAAAATCACGCCAAAATCTCACGAGGGACACGCGCGTCCCCTCGCGAGATTTCAGCACGATTTTGTTTCCCCACATGCGCAGAAGCAAAATCGCATGAGGGGGCACACTGCATAGTGAGCGAGCGCCCCCCCCCAAAGCGTGGAGGTGCACGCGCATGGCTCCATCAGCGAGGTAAGAGAGCAACCCGCCCCTGGTGTAGTTGTATCAAGAACCTTTAGAACAAGTTCTACAGAGGAATTATTGAGTCTGTCATCTGCACCTCTATAACTGTCTGGTTCAGTTCTGCAACCCAACAAGACAGACACAGATTTCAAAGGATAATCAGAACTGCAGAAAAAACAATTACTGCCAACCTGCCTTCCATTGAGGACCTGTGAGTCAAAAAGAGGGCTGTGAAAATATTTACTGACCCCTCGCATCCTGGACATAAATTGTTTCAACTTCTACCCTCAAAATGACGCTATAGAGTACTGCACACCAAGACAACTAGACACAAGAACAGTTTTTTTCTGAATGCCATCACTCTGCTAAACAATTTTCTCCCCACTGTCTAACTATTCACTAAGGCTGCATTACTATTACTATTAGTCTTCTCATTGTTCCTATCACCCATCTCCTCCCACTTATAACTTGTTGCTTGTATCCTTACAATTTATATCAATATTGATTGTTTCCTGATTGCTTATTTGTACCCTATGACAATCATTAAGTGTTGTACCTCATGATTCTTGACAAATGTATCTTTTCTTTTATGTACACTGAGAGCATATGCACCAAAGACAAATTCCTTGTGTGTCCAATCACACTTGGCCAATAAAGAATTCTATTCTATTCTATTCTATTCTATTCTATTCTATTCTATTCTATTCTATTCTATTCTATTCTATTCTATTCTAACTTTTAGGAAGCAGGTGAGCCCTACTCGGCAGGAAGGGAGCTTTTAGAAGGGAGGGGCACCAGCTATGCTCGCGAAGAGGACACGCCGAATTAATTGTGCGGGTTAAATAAGCAAGGGGCGGCTGCGGATCGGCCTATCCCCCCCCCCTCCCGCCTCCGGCTCCGAAAAAACCGCGGAGGTTTTAAGCAAGGGGTCCGCTCGCCGCTGCCTCCGTTTTGCGTTCCTTGTAAAAAGTATTCGTGGAGACTGTTTTTGTGGGCGCGCTGTAGCCAAAGACTACAGTTGAGCTACGCCCCACGAAACGAAGAGGCCACGGAAGTCCTTTGTCCACGTTTCAGGGAACGGAGAAACCGAGATTCTAGGGAGAAAGAGAACCCAGGTTTGCTTTGCTTTGCTTCTCGCCTGGACGGTCGCGATGGAAACGCGACGCGTTGGACTTTTCCGGGCAGGCAGCCGGCGGGTTCACGTGTTTATTCTGTTGGAGGTGGAGTGGTGGGGCGGGGGGGGGGGGAGAGAGAGAGGCGGTCTTGGCTGGGCATGATGGGGACTGCAGGGAAGGCGCCGGGGGTGAGCAGCAGAATTCAAGACCGCGCCAGGAAGTCGAAGCGGTTGAATTGAAGCGTTTTAATTGAATTAGCACCACCCGGTCATCAAGGCAACCCCACGCGTCTTGCCTTGGTCCTCCGCAAGCGCTGCTTTCGGAGAAGCGCCTCCCATGGACTTCAGGGAGCTGTTCTCGTTCTTGGTCGTTTCCTTTGCCCCTTTAGGGATCTACTGTACATCCGGGTGCCTGCCCAACCTTACTAACTTTACGACTGGAATGGTTGACAGTTAACAGTAACAGAGTTGGAAGGGGGCTTGGAGGTCATCTAGTCCTTGCACCTTTGCTCACGCAGGGGACCTATACTAGGGATTCGAACCGCCGAACTGCCGACCTTTCTGATCGACAAGCTCAGTGTCTTAGCAACTGAGCCACCTAGTATAGGGTGGACTTGTGGACTTCAACTCCCAGAATTCCCCATAGCTGGCTGGGGAATTCTGGGAGTTGGTCCACAGCAGTCTTAAAGTTGCCAAACTCGGATACCCCAGCTGTCCATCCTCTGGCTGCCCCTACACTTCAAGGAGCATTCCCTAACCGGGAGCTCTCCCGAGGGATGTTGGGGGGGGGGGAGGAGAATGTCCGTGCCATTGTCCCCAGCAGGGGGGCAATGTAAGAGTGAGGCAGCCGAAGGGCGCCAAGAGGGACCAAACGGTTTTTAACTCGAGCTGTCACCCTTTGCGGAGTTATCCCTTAAGAAATCGAAGCCCCGATGAAGCAAATCAGGTTTTGACCTCTTCGGAGGAAAGACGTTATTGCCTGCACTAATCGCTCTTCCGGATTAACAAAGAACATCGGTATCATTTAATTTAAGAGAGACGACTTCCCAAGTTTCCATATTTATTTATTTATTTATTTATTTATTTATTTATTTATTTATTTATTTATTTATTTATTTATTTATTTATTTATTTATCTGTTTGTTTGTTTGTTTATTTATTTATTTATTTATTTATTTATTTATTTATTTATTTATTTATTTATTTATTTATTTATTTATTTATTCATTCCTTCCTTCCTTCCTTCCTTCCTTCCTTCCTTCCTTCCTTCCTTCCTTCCTTCCTTCCTTCCTTCCTTCCTTCCATTTCTATGCCGCCCAACTCCCTAGGGACTGTGGGCGACTCACAACAGAATAGAATAAGGGTTGCTTGGGTGTCACGAGAGCCGATCGCAGGGGAATCCGCAAGGCGTGATCGGAAAAGTTTGCGATCAACTTAAAAACGGGGGGGGGGGGTTCAATGGGGCCGTCGTTGATGCCATTTTGACTTTTAAAAAAACAACAACCACATCCCTGGGAGATTGGGAAGAGTCGTCTTCAGGAATGGTGTGGAGCCTCCCCTGATATTGGCCCTACTTGGCTGAGGATCATTTATTTATTTATTTTGTGAGATTTATATACCGCCTCACAGTGCAAGAACTCTCTGAGTCTAAGCGGTTTACACCAGTAAGCAATGTATGTATATATTGCCCCCAACAATCTGGGTCCTCATTTTACCTACCTCGGAAGGATGGTAGGAGTCCAAAAATTGTGATTAACGTGCTCCCCATCCTTGTTCTAAGTGCTTTTTTTAAAAATTAAAAAAAATACTGTCTGCTCTTTGTGTAAGAAGACCAAGGACACATTTGAAATAAACGAATAGATCTTCGATTCAGAGGCTTAGCCTGCGCATAGCCGCCGCCTCGTCGTCTTCCTCAGCTCCATTAAGTAACAGACTCAAAAGTGCCCTTTGATTATTACTTTGGGGGCCACGACGAGAAGACGACGGAGTCCATAATCAACAAGATTTCCAGAAAGGACCGCTCGACCACATCTGAGGTGCCACCCTCGGTTCGAAGGGGACCACATCAAAGTGCCCCGTTGCTGTTATTTTAAGTCCGCCAGACAACTTACCACGTGCAAAAGGGAGACTTTAAGGGTTGTGTTTGTTTATTTGTTTTTTTGAGTGGGTGTACAGAAATAAACCGGTCTAATTGGGGCAAGACAGAGCGTTTGAAAACCGAGGGCTGTTCCGATCGGGTTAGCCTAGGTCAGGGGTCTCCAACCTTGGCAACTTTAAGACTTGTGGACTTCAACTCCCAGAATTCTGGGAGTTGAAGTCCACAAGTCTTAAAGTTGCCAAGGTTGGAGACCCCTGGCCTAGGTGACTAGGGCCAGGACGGCAACTCTGCACTCTTTCCTTGGGGCCAAAAATCATTTCTGGGGCGGATGCGGGGAGGGTCAAGAACCGGAATGAGCCAGGAGTTACACGCCTCCCTTGTAAGGCTGCCCAGCTAAGGACCGGTTGTACTGGAAGCCCGGCTCGGTTCGAGGCTGAAGGCAGCAAAGATTGAGGGGCGACGATGTAAGTTGGGAAACTGGTGACAATGCGCTTAAAAGACGCGCCGTCGGAGTCCCATTACACGGTAGCAATAGGCAGCTTTTCCACCCACCCCTCCGTGGCAGCTTTCTCCAACTCCGGTTGAAAAACCTTGGACTACAACTCTCATCATCCTGAGTCACATTGCACTAATAAAGCTTCATTTGAGAACCAAAGGTGACATAGACATGGATTCGGGGTGGTGATGGGGGGGTGGGGCAAGAAACTTTCGCGAGGCGAAAATGATCTGCTGCCCATTTCTCACCGGGATCCGTGCGATTGAGTTTCCACGCCACACTGGCGGGATCCCTATATTTAAAGATGGGAGGAGGCGGAGGGGAGGGGGAAGGAGGGGTGTTTAGACAATGCCTTTTGAATGCGCTTTCCCAACCTTTCAAAAACATCGTTGAAGTGCCCCTGCCAGCTCTAGTAACCAGATACGACTGCTATCCGTTTTACATCCCGGTTTTTCTGAGGAAGAAAGAAGATATTTGTTGGTGTTTCTCTCTTGTGTTGTGTTTGTCCGAGCCAGTTTTTGAACCAATGGGAAAGACATTTTTTAAAAACCTTGTTAACTTTAGGTAGGATTACACACCGACACATGCGTGCATATATAATTCTTTCCATAATAAAAATATTTTTTTTAAAAACGATCACCCAAGTGCTTATCAAACTGGCCTCTCCCATAAGATCAAAATTTTCACTAACTTATTGTGTGTGCCTGTGAGAGAGAGGGGGGAGGGAATGGGAGAGAGAGAGTGAGAGAGGGAGGGGCAGGGAGTGAATATATATTTATTGCCTAGACTCCTATATTTAAATTTTGCATTTGGATTATTTTTCGCTTCGCCTAGGAAACAAGGTTTTTAAGGCCTCCCCCCACCCCAGAGCATGCACTCTTTATATGTACAGAGTATCTTAAAATCTTGAATGTCCTTAATTTTAACATAGTTATGCATATATTTTACGACATCACTAGTGGAGAAAACTAAATTGGCTGGGGAAGTCATCCACCAGCCTCAGGTGTTTATAATAGACATCTACTTCAAATTAAGGTCCACTGTATTTGGTGCTTCTTTCTAGATAAATGAGTATAGGATTAGGAGCACAGCCGTATTTTCGAATATGTTGGGACAAATAACCGATTAGGGATTATTTGGTTAATAATCAGTGGTTATTATTCTAGATTCAGCCAATTAATGGCTTAAAACCGTAATTTTCTTTCTAGATTTGTATGAGAGATTTAAGCAAGCAAACCTTAAAGATGACTCTTTTACATTGAGTTTAGGTAAAAGGCTGGAAGATGAAATCGAAAATCCATCTAATTACAGCTGTGTAACGGGTGTGGGTGTCTCTCCCTAGCAAAATGATTTTTTTTTTAAAAAAAGTGGCTAAAATTGTAGAGCTTGAAGTATTTTCTTTCTGCATTCAAGATAAAAGGAAACGGTTTAAATCGCCCAAAAGCGATCTGTCTGTGAAGTCTTCAAATGTGGGTGTTTGGTTGTTTTGTTTTGCTATCCGCCTCCCGAGCTGGCAGACAAAAAACCTCTTTCTTGTGCTTTCCTTTCGTTTCGAAAGTATATTTTTTAAAAGCTCCTTGTACATCACTCATCCGCATCACTCATCCGACACACTGGGCGAGCGAGGCAACGAGAGCGGGTCACGTCCGGCCCCACAGCCCCGAAGGTCTCCTCTCCTGGAAGGTACTTCTCTAACGTCGAGGACGCCTCTGGTCCTGGGTCTGGAGGGGGGGGCGCGCGTTTGTTTCGTTTGTCTTTAGAAACGGTCCAAAGGAGGAGGAAACAAATCAATCCCTGGGTTGCTGCGGGTGTGGGAGGCTGAACGGGGGTGAGTGGGCGAGACGGGTATCTGCGACAGACAGACCATCACCTGGCCCACGTGGGTGCGCGTTGCGCGTGAACCAGATGAAGTGCAAACGCGCCCCGATCGACGGAGGGGGTTTTCTTCCCCGTAATTCGCCTGCGGGGCAATTATTTGCTGCCGAACGCCTTTTCTCTTTTTACGCACTGTCCAATTCCACCCCCCACACCCCGTCTCTCTGGGGAATGTAGGTGCCCCCTCCCCGCTTGCCCGCCCTCAGTTTCCTCTTCTTCCCTCTCTGGTTCTTCTCCCCCTCTCCCCCTCCCCTCTCTTTCTCTCTCATTCGTGAGTTTTGGAGACCGGTACCCCGGTCGCAGCTTCTCCTCCTTAATTCCAAGAGTTGAGACTTCCTAGGCGTCTTTCAATTCACTCAGATCTAAAACAGATTTGCGTCTTTGGGTGGTGGTGGGGGGGGGAGGAGGAGGAGGAGGAAGAGGAGGGGGACGAAATCGACGCTGATTGAAACAAATAAACAAACAAACAGCCTCCCCCGCTTGCCCCCCCCCCCGCGCTCCCAGCGAAAGCCGCAGCCACCAAGGACGACTAGCCCAGTCAGTCGTCTCCACCGGATCCGGTGCGCCTGTGCAACTTCGGCGGGCTGCCTCCTCTCCTGCTCAGACCTCTTTGAATGGGTCCGGCGGGCTTGTCCTCCGCTCCGAGCTGAGCGCCGCCTCGGCCATCATGCACAATGGTGACAACCTGGCTCGTCCTGCTGAGTCTCTTGCAGGCGCCGGGCTTGCTCGCTGCCGAGCTGCCTCCGCCGGCTCCTCCTGCCTGTGCCCGAGAAGGAGAAGCGTGCGACCCGCGCTGGCGCAGAGATGCCGGCGGGCGCGGCGGCGTTTACGAGCATCTCGGCGGAGCGCCCCGGCGGAGGAAGCTCTACTGCGCCACTAAGTACCACCTTCAGATCCATGCCAACGGCAAAATCAACGGCACCTTGGAGAAGAACAGCGTCTTCAGTGAGTACCCCGAGCTGGCTTCTCTCTCCCGCCCTGCCCGTCCCCCCGCAGTTGGCCGCTACTTTTAGCCCCTTTGCTCTCCCTCTTGAATCGAAGCCCGCGGTGCTTCGTTGGCCCTGGTTTCCGAGGAAGCAGCACTTCTGTCCTCCGATGCCAGGGCTGAAACGCCGTTCTTTTAGAAAGTAAGTAAGTAAGTAAGTAAGTAAGGGAGAGAGGGAGAGGGAGAGGGAGAGGGAGAGGGAGAAGGAGAGGGAGAGGGAGAGGGAGAGGGAGAGAGAGAAGGAAGAAAAGAAAGAAAGAAAGAAAGAAAGAAAGAAAGAAAGAAAGAAAGAAAGAAAGAAAGAAAGAAAGAAAGAAAGAAAGAAAGAAAGAAAGAAAGAAAAAAAGAAAAAAAGAAAAGAAAGAAAGACAAATTTTTGTCGCCTCTCTGTTCAGGGCACACAAGGCGCTTTGCAACTCTCCTGTAGAAAAGTTCGAGTCCCGGCAGTCTCAGGATTAGCTGTGTAGAAAAGTCTGTTCAGGCCCCCAGGAACGCAAAGCGGATCAGGTCTGTGGGTGATGAGAGATGCCAGCCAAGACCGCGGCTTAGCCTAAAGCCAGACCGAAGCCACAACAAACATTCAGAGCTTGCCTGCCCCATCCATACCAAAGGCGATCTCTGGGCAAGATCTAGAATGGATGCTTTAACCAGAGGCGATGCCTTTGCAGCCAGGAACCTTTACTGGGGTTGGGAGAGGAAAATTCATCCCAGTATTTCAGTTCCGAAATAACTGGGAAAGAAATCCTTGGAATAAAGGAACAAATATAAGACCCCCCAAATCCAGGAATTATATTCACATCGGGAAATTTATAACAGTTCAGATGTTAGCCTTCTTGATACCCAGTGAAGGCAAAAAGGTCAAGAGAATATGTGTCAGGTTAGTCAGATCTCCAGACTGGCCTTGCCAGATAGTCAAGAACCTCCCAAAAATGACTGTCAGCACTTAAGAGATGCTTGTCCTAACAGCAGAGAAGGTCGCTGTTTCGTTTTCACCATATTAACATTGTTTCCTACTGCTGGAGCAACTAAAAAAAGCTTCTAAGTTACGAGGCTGTTTGTGAACTGGTACAATATAGATTCTCCTGTTACCTCCACAGTGAAGCAGACCGAGGCTGTTAGGAGCACCGAATACACCGGCGGAGACTTGAAATAACACAAGTTTTGCTTGGAAGTTAGTCTTAGAATTTACTCCCAAATTTTCGACTATTGTAGAATACCCCAGGAAAGAGTAATGTTCCATTCACAATTGTGTCTGAGATTGTGCGTCTTAGCAGCTTTTGAGTTATCTTCCTCTATTTCTACTTCTCACTTGGTATAGTGAATATTTTGTGGAAACTTAGGACATAAGGTAAAAATAGTCTTTGTGGAATGTAGGTATGGAAGAAAGAATCTGTCACCAAATCACAATTTTAACTAGCCTGGTAACACCTAACATGTTGGACCCAATCTCCAATCAACATGGACATTGTGATGTAACATTATCTGGAGGGCATCAGGTTGGAGATAGCTTGGCTATTGTGTTGGGGGATAAAAGAAGCTTCTCTCTTGCTATTGGATAATGAGAATAGAGGAATAGAAATGATTTTGTGTAACCAGTTTATGTTACACACACAGATCCCAGGCTATTCCTCCCGGATGCTTGGCTAGAATGCTTGAAGTACAAAGAAAAGGATTTTCAGGGCTCCTTCAAATGGAATATTGTTCAGTTTGCAGAACGGGCAAGTAGAGTCCATTGGGCTTCCTCCTTGTGATAAGCCCTTTCTTTTCATCCCTGCTGTTAGAAATCTCTGCACTGCACCTCAGCACCTCTGCTTTTCCTGCTACCTTTTCCTTCTCTCTAAGGATATAGTTCTGCAGTTGGGAGCCACTGTTAAAAAACAAAACTTGCACTCTGGAATTTGCAAAAGAGCAGGATAAGTGAGTGGCTGTCACTTGGTTTCCCTGTCCAGAAGGTGTGATTTCCCATGGCTCTTTAAAGGCTTTAGATCCCTTCTTCCCTTTATGACACAAAGCTGGATATGTGGGGGTGGGTGGGGGTGGAGGGTCAGGGTAACTATCCCAAAAGATGTGTAAATAACACATCAAGATGACTTTCACACTTCAGTCTGTTCATCTCATCCTGGTGTTTGGTTTTCTGTTCCCGCCTTTCCTCCCATTAATCTTGTTTTGTTTGTCTTGGCAAAGTTTGGGTATTTAGGGCAGAGGAAATTATGCCCTGTTTAAGGAAATAGCACTTCACCAGCGACAGATCAGTTGGGGAAAAAAACATTGTTCTCCTTTGCAAGGTAGACATGGCATTCAGAAATCCGATTGATTGCACACATCATTCATCTCCTGATGCGTCGGGCACCCAAGAATACCAGGCATGTATGTATGATAGGCGCCAAGGCAGATTTTTCTATCATTTCTAGCAGAGCTCCTTATGTAGATGTTCACCTATCAGTGAAGTATCATTGAGGGCATGATCTAGCCAAAGTTTAAAACAACAACAACAACAACAATTATTATGAATTAAAACCAATTGGAATAGAAAGAGCTGAATGTTCCATTCACTGTTCCAAACGATGAAATATAAGGGTCTGCACACGCACCCAGCCTTTAGGTGCATTAGATGGAGGTTACCTTTAGGCTAAGCAAAGATGCTATGAGAGGAGAAAATAATACAGCTTTCTGTGGTTGACCTTGTAAAAAGCATCCTTGCTGGAACAGATCTAAATAGAAATGACTTACAATGAATGAAAGAAAGCACTTTCCCCAAACATTCAGTAGGCTAAATATCATGTGCAATATAGGATTCTCTATTATATCACAACTCTGTTGATACATGCAAGCTGCATTGCAGAAAAGGGTTAGGACTGTGCCTTGAATGTTAAAGTTTTAACTTAAGCCTTTAAGATGTAGTACAGCTACAGTAAATCTTCATCTGGACACTTCCACTTGATCTGTAAGAAAAAGGATCTCCTTTGCTAAATGTTTTCAGTTACAGAGATGAAGGAGAAAGAGAGATTAGGAGCTATCTCTGGATCTTCTGTGGCCCTTATGGATGAATTCACCTATGTAAGCATCAGTGACTGCAGTCTTAAGTGGAGCTTACCTATCTGAAAGAACCCTGATGGCTCAAACAAAATAGCTCTATTAACACTTTAAACACAATAAGTTTAAATATTGGCAGTCTACCTATATGGCTTAAAATGCTGGTGACCAATAGCTGGCTGGCCCAAGCTGACAGTCAGTTTCCACCATTAATATCCCCCTTTTCTGCAGTCATTTGTATTAAAATACAAATATCTTGATTTTAATTCACCCATTCCCACTTTGTTGTGCTTGGTAAATCTAAGACGACCTTCCTATTAAAAAGATAAATTCTTAGGGGCAAAACTTAATCTTCATTTCATCTGGAGTTCTGCATAAAAATTATCACTTAGAGGACTAAATAAATAGGCACTATATGTTCATATCTAAGACATTGATGTCTGAGACAGTGATAGCCACACGATGGGGTTAGTATATGGCAGTGATGGCGAACCTATGGCACGCGTGCCACAGGTGGCACGCGGAGCCATATCTCCTGGCACGTGAGCCGTTGCCTAGCTCAGCTCCAACGCGCATGTGCGCGCTAGCCAGCTGATTTTTCGCTTGCATGGAGGCTCTGGGAGGGCGTTTTCGGCTTCCAGAGAGCCTCTGGGGGGACGGGGGAGGGAGTTTTTGCCCTCCCCGTGCTCCAGGGAAGCCTCTGGAGTCTGGGGAGGGCAAAAAATGGGCCTACCGGGCCTACCAGAAGTTGGGAAATGGGCCATTTCCAGCCTCCAGAGGGCCTCCTTGGGGCGGGGAAGGCCGTTTTCACCCTCCCCAGGCACTGGATTATGGGTGTGGGCACTCGCGCATGTGCGATAGCACGCGCCCATGCACTTTCGGCACCCGAGGAAAAAAAGGTTCGCCATCACTGGTATATGGTATGCCTTAATCATTGCTAAATGTTTAACAATGGAAATAGTCAAAATCCTACCCTGTGCTTGTTTAACAGGGAGCAAGATGAAGTTCATGGTTTCCCATTGGTTTCAATGGAACAATCTGATTTACATACTTTTCTTTCTCAGTGTAACATTGTGTGAACATAGGTGTCCACAATAATGTCTGAATTTGAGGCTCAGATATAAGGCCTTTCTATCCCTGATACTACTCTATTGCCATAGCTTCTGCCAATAGAGTTATTCCAGTAGCAGAGATACGATTTATATTAAATCCTATATCATTCTAACCAGTATAATTTGGAGATTATATTCTGAGAGTTGTATGGACATATGTGCTGTTGCCAAGACAATTTTAAAGTACTAAAAGAATTTCAAGACTTCAGGATTTAAAATGTTGAGTACATGGGATAGTATCAGTGATAGTGAATTGCTGAAATAGCTGGTGGCATAATCTAAAATGTAAATAATAAATCTCTTCGTGTATCATTTCTATGCTATTATTTTATTTTCTCAAATGTTTAATTATTCCACATACAATTAAAGATTCCCTCCCCAAGAAATGCCTATAAATGTAATATATGCATTTTACAGGTATGTAAAAACGTGTCTTCTCTTGTGACTTTTTTGAAATGACTTTTTTTAAAATTATGTAGTGTTCTGTGGGCCTTAGACTGAGTCTTTTTTTTGTCCCTGTCTCTCTCCAAGTCACCATGTGTGATATTATTATCAACCCAAATTAATCCTCTGCAATCCTCTGATATAGTCATTTTCATGGAAAGTTATGGACCATAGTCTCCTCTGCGGGTCCAGTGCCAGATACATATTTCTCAAATTCCAAGTCTAAAGCAGAGAGAGAAAGAGAGAGACAATCCAACTTCCATTCCTAAGGGAAGACTAGAACCTGGATCTCCCTGTTCTAGTCCACCAACTTAACATTGGTTCCTCTATGTACGAGTGTGATATGTATGTGTGTGGATATAGGTGTGTGTAAGCATGAGCACTAGTTAGAGAGCAAGGATTGCCTATACCTCTGTAAATGCTGTATCTGCATTCCAAACTTTTTGTTATTCAGTGTAATGTTTAGAACAGTCCTTTGATAAATAATATGTGCAATCTTTCTTGGTTCTTTCATGGATTAAAAAAGTTCCTTTCTCTGAATTGGAGGTAGACAGCCACTTTGTCCTTTCCCCGAGGATACACTGACTTCTAACTGACTAACCCCCTTCATTGTCCATCCAAGCTCTTAGATGTGGCAGCCTCTTGTCTTCCTCCATTTTGCCCTCCAGAAACCTCAACAAGGGTATTGTCCCCAAATGGGCAGCTTTGTGGTTTGTTTCAATAAGTCAAGCACTCTTGGACCCCTAAGAAAGGCATTAAAGGGGATTTAAAGTTTTTATAGACATATAGGATTAGGTAAACCTCTAGTTCAATGTCAGAGCCTTTCTTTCTTTCTTTCTTTTTCTTTTTGAAACAGTTCAATCTCAATCAAATAGCTGTGGATTTACTAGTAAGGGTTTATTTCTAACAATTCCCATCTTATCGTCTTGAGTGTTGTCATTTTCAATCATCCAGAATTGATTATGAATGTATGAGTAAATGCTGGTATGTTGTGTAGTGGTATTACTAAGCACAATGATTTCCACATGGAAGTAACATTTAAGATAGTTTAATATTACTAGTTTAAGAGTCAAGAAAAAAAAACTGGGTCCAAATTCCTGCTCAGTTCAAGTGTCAGTCAATAATACATTATTTTCAGTTTTTTTCTTGTAGTAAAATGGGAGGATGTTTCAACTCTATTGGAGAGACAGTTGGAATAAAAGAGACTTTGCATAAAGAAATACCAATTCTGAAGATATTGATTAGGTCAAATGTTGGTCAAATGGTACTCAGAAGGCTAGGCTACCATATCATTTGAATGGTGGGGAACGTTTCACAAAAATAAACAAAAACTTAGAACTTGTTCAATATGAAGCAAAAAAAATAGTCCAATGAAGTCCAATGGGCTCATTTCTGAATAAGAGTTAAGGATTTCCCTCTGATTTCCTTGACATGTAGTATTTAAAGTTTCTAAAATTTGTAAAATAACACCACCACCAATATACAATGAAATGATACGTCTGTGAGTCATCTAAATAGATCTTATATTTTCCTTTTAGGTATTTTGGAAATAACCGCAGTGGACATTGGGATTGTTGCTATCAAAGGCTGTTTTTCGGGCAGATACCTGGCCATGAACAAAAGAGGGAGACTTTATGCTTCAGTAAGTACTATTTAAAACAGAGGCATCTTAACTATGGCAAGCCGGCTAAAGCATCCACCAAGTAGAGTGCCCAACATTTTCAATGGGGATTTAAACTCCATTGTAGTCAAAAGGGCAGAAATACTAGGTGCCTATGGAGGGACATTTGTAAAGAACAAAAATATGTGCTTTGGTTTTATTTGGGGGATTAAGCAGCCAATACTTAGAATCTTTTAGCTGAAACATGACTGCAAGCATGAGGCACACTCATTCACTTTTCATGTGTGCAGCAGGATAGGAATTCAAATAATCCTACTTACACATTAAAAACAAAACATTTATGTTTTGAGGACCTCTGGTTTGGGATTGTAAACAACTGATTCAGGTAAGGAGATCATCAAGGAATTGTAGAATTGATGATATGACAAGGAAACTTTTCAAAAAAAAGGAGAGGAAATGCTGCATAGGAGACCCATTTGCAAAAAAAAATTTAGAACACATAAAACTGCAATCTAATGGAAGAGATGTAGATCCAGAGGCACTTACAGGTTGAATGAATGTGTCAATCATTCTGCAAATCCCTGGATTGCAAAGATATTGCTGTGAAAGCACATTGGAACAGACTGAGAATCTACTCTTTACTATTCCATAGTAAGAATATAGAGTTTTCCATAGTAAGAATATAGAGTTTTCTATATTCTAGAATTATTCTAGAAGTATTCTTATTGTATATGGATCTGATGTCAGGGAAGGAATTTCTGCTCTTATCCCAAGAGTTTTGGAAAGCATGCCAAATCTATGGTATATGTTGGCAAAGAACCAAGCAGCTGGATCCATCTTAGTCCTTGGATTCATGTTAATTCCTTTTAAAGAAATAGTAGCCCAAAGAGTCCAATAGAGACAATAGTAGCCCAAGAGTCCAGTAAAGACAGTTCAAAGAGACACTTAACTGTTTTAGTATAGGGACTCTAATAAGAAAGCTATTGAAGAACTGCTTTAACTTTATCAAATGGAGAGATGGATCCTGCAAGTAAATCAACAAACACTCCAGGTAACTAGGAAAAAAAACCATGAAAAAAATGTTTGCTAAATTGTACGAAGACTAATAGGGTAGTGTCCAAATAAAAAAGCATTACTTTGATAATAAGAATCCAAGGCAGTTAAATATTATTTCTTTCAAATCCAACACCACCGACAATGCTGTTGCCCTACAAAGCGACCCCCATAACTTTAACCTTAGACTGTCTACTGTTGACCTCACCCCATTCCTAAAAGGTCTGTAAGGGGCGTGCATAAGCGCACCAGCATGCCTACAGTCCAGGGGCGGGTTCCTAATTTTTTTACTACCACTCTGTGGGTGTGGCTTATTTTGTGGGTGTGGCTTGCCAGCCATGTGACTGGGTGGGTGTGGGCCTCGGGAGCTTGGCAGTGGCCGGAGAAGCAGGGGGGCATTGCCCACCCACAACGCAGCCCCCGCAGTGGGAGCAGCAATACCGCGCCAGCGGTTTCTCTAGGAGGCTCCGTCCGGCCTGAATGCTTCTCCCCATTCAATGATCCTAGGCTCCTGCCGCCCCTTCCCCCTCCCCTCAGCAGCTCGAGAAGCCTCAAACATGCGAAAATGCCTAGGATCATCGCCGCGCGTTTGGGGCTTCTCGGACTGCTGAAGGGAGGGGAATGGAGATAGGTCCTGCCGCCCGTTCTTTCAGCATCTCACGCACTCCATCAGCCATCCTCCCCTGCTTGGACTCACTGTGGGTAGGAAGGCAGCGCACGCGCAGTGCCGGAAGCTCGGCTTCTGGGCATGCGCAGAAGAAAATTTTTTTTTTAAAAAAATGGTGGCACCCAAGCACCAGCAACCGACCGCACCGGTACTGTGACATCACCAGTGGGCCGCTACCGGTGCTATAGAGTGGATCTCACTGGTAGGAACCTGCTACGGTCCCTGTCCTACTGTCTCCATTAATTCGTACCCATTTACTATGTTCATATTTATGTTTATACATATACCTGTTATCTTTTACGTGTTCGATAAACTAAATACAGTACATAAATAAAATAAAATAAATAAACATTCTGAGTTCCCCGAGATCCAGTTTGGTAATAATTAATGTCTTACACAGCCATTCCAAGGGTTCCTAAAGGGGGGGATAGTGATCCATAATGGTTACAAAGTTTGAAAACTTGTAATCATAGATGACAGGTAGGGAGGTAGCATTCTTAACAAGAAAAGAACATTAGTCTGGGAGGAGGAGTGATTAAAGCCCTTCTATAAATTCTCATCAAT
This sequence comes from Diadophis punctatus similis, assembly GCA_023053685.1. Taxonomy (NCBI): domain Eukaryota; kingdom Metazoa; phylum Chordata; class Lepidosauria; order Squamata; family Dipsadidae; genus Diadophis; species Diadophis punctatus. Next base: position 252,018,837 of record JALIGW010000001.1, on the reverse strand, counting down.
GTGTTCTTTTAGGTAGATCAATTCTGGACAATTGGGACTTTACAGAAAGTGTGTGCTCCAGGAAGATAGTTGAAAGTGCAGTCACAAAACTGACCTGGCACATAGTTTATATGCTTTCTCCTTTCCATGCTCATCAGCATTTGCAAATTTGACAGGCAAGGAAGAAAGAAGCTTCTAATATGGGATGCCCAGTGAAGGAGAGACTGAGGGATGAGTCATGCATGCTGATGAATCAAAACTGATCTTTTCCCTGTTCCAGTGAATTTGAGTATGAAGCCATTCAGTTCCTGAGCCTATTGGAAAATGTAATAGGGATGCTAAATAAAGTTGAAAGGACTCCTGATGATTCCTACGGTGAGGGGGGGGGGAGAGGCTGACAGACATCTTTTTGATACATGCACGTGCCCACATCAATATGCATGACATATGCAGATACAGCGATACGGATATAAAAATCTTCCTGCTATGAAAAAAAAAGCATCTTCTTCACTTAAACAGAGGAGACTCTGCTTACTGGAAGTTCAGTTGGGTTCCCCTGAGGAAAATGGTAGCAATTGAACTGCTGTTGGGTCTAAATTTCAGGGGCAGAGGTGATGGTAGTGAGGTTAATATTTATACAATTTTGGGTACATTAATTATTTTGTGCTGAGAAGCCTTACTCTTTCAGTTAAGTTCATTTGGAAGACAAGGTTGAAGCTTTTCCCACCTAGTAATACTAAAGTAGATAACTTTCCTATTGCTATGAAGAGTTGAAACAATCCAGGGGTGGGCTTTAAATTTTTTAGCAAGGGGTTCTCTGCCCGGTTGCTGGGTGGGCGTGGCCATGATGGGCATGACCTAGTTGGCCTCCTGCAGCAGGGGGGCATTTTTGCCCTCCCCGGGCTCTGAAGGCTTTCCTCAAGCCTCAGGGAGGGCAAAAACAACTTCCCCAGGCTCCAGAGGCCCTCTGGAGACTGGAAACGGGCCTGTTTCTGGCCTTCCCGAACTTCCAGTAGGCCCCTTTTTCACCCTCCCTGAGCCTCCGTGCACACCCTGCACTTACCTTCATCCAAAACGGGCCACGTGGGGACTGCTGGGGTGGGCAGGGTGGGTGGGTGTGGCGGGGCCAGCCAGGAATGGGATTTGGGGGTTCTCTGAACTGCAAAGAATCTTAGCTAGAGGTGCTCCCAAACACCTGCAAACTCCCAGCAGCCCACCCTTGGAACAATCAACCAAAACACTGAACTATCTAGGAGAAAAACTTAGATTCTCCCCGGTGTTAACTAAATTAAAATTGTTGACAATAGCTGTGTTGGGAAAGAAGAATTGGAAAAAAGGAGAACTAGGAGTTCTAATTCTAGGGAGTAGAAAACTAGGGAGAAAACTAGGGAGGAGAAAAGGCCTCAGAAAGTATAAGTGAAGAAAGCCTCCAGGTCTAACTCTAGACCAATAAAAGATCTGTGACAACTGAACCACATGAAGCTCTCCATTCCAGATCAGTCTTATTTCATTTAGTGAGAGGTCAAAGTTGTGGCAGTAGAAATTAATTTGTTGTAGTGATTAAACAATGGACAGTTACCAGAAGTCCCGGCTTCTAGTCAGCAGCCATGAAAACTCACTTTGTGACTTTGCTGCTTCCAAGTCCAATCTACCTTGCAGGCATAATGGGAAGAGGCAGCAGCTGAACTCCTGAAGGAAAGTCAGGATATAAATTTAAAAAATAAATAAAAAATAAATAAATTAGCTACCCAGAGTCACCTTATAGGGGAGATAGGTAACATAAAAATTTAATAAATAATAATAAAAACAAATTGCTTATGATATACCACGGCAACCATTGTTTTACAGAGAGGCCTTGGCAATGTATTGAAAGTCCTAAAACAATATATTTTGGGGAGATTAGAACACCAGTTCGAGACCTAAAGGTAAAGGTAAAGTTTCCCCTCACACATAAATGCTAGTCGTTCCTGACTCTAGATGGCGGTGCTCATCTCCGTTTCAAAGCCGAAGAGCCAGCGCTGTTCGAAGACGTCTCCGTGGTCATGTGGCTGGCATGACTAAACACTGAAGGCGCACGGAATGCTCTTACCTTCCCACCAAAGGTGGTCCCTATTTTTCTACTTGCATGCTTTCGAACTGCTAGGTTGGCACAAGCTGGGACAAGTAACGGGAGCTCATTCCGTTACGCGGCGCTAGGGATTCGAACCGCCGAACTGCCGACCTTTCTGATCAACAAGCTCAGCATCTTAGCCACTGAGCCATCGCGTCCCTTTGAAAGTCCTAAAACAATATATTTTGGGGAGATTAGAACACCAGTTCGAGGCCTACTTAGCACAATTAAGAAACGTTTGGGTAAATGTGGCAGGGGGTACATCAACACATTCTTATTTTGTCTGAAATGTACAATGTAGAAATGCATTGCTCAACTCAGATTAGACTCTTGCTTAGAATCTTCATAGATCCCCTCTTCCTGATATCACATCACAAATAGTAAAATACATAATAAATGACTGTATGGGAAATTATGTTATCTGCTTTTCTAAACGTATCTGTGTTAGTGGTCTACATATGCAAAGTACACTTTCAAGCATGAGATTTGCAGCCTTGATTTTACAGGCCAATTTACTCCATCTGCTGGGCTGATTGAGAATTCTCTACAACTTAAAAAAACAACAACATATCATCCCAGAATAGTAGATAATATTTAGAAATGCAGAAAATTTAGAACTGCAAAATTCAGGAATGAAAAATGTGGGGACTGGAAACTAAATGAAGAAATGCATCTATGAGAAATTAGCACAAAGAGAGTTTCATAGATAGCTCGCATCTAGATTTTAAGTATGGTACTTAACCTTATACTGCTACTGTCCTTGTTTTGAGAGAATGGAAGTAAGGTTAAAAAACGTGTTAGTTTGTTTACAATATCCAGTAGTTTGTTGTTTGTTAGGTTTTTTAAAAACAATATTCAGTATTAGAACTTTATTTTACTTTTGCTAAGTAATGAAATATTTTGCTTCATTTCTGAAACGAAGGCTGGCAATTAGGATGAATGGAATTTCCAACATATCTCCAAGATATCAGTTTAAAGAAAAGTGAACTAAGCTATTAGTAGTATAGGAAAAAATATCGTCACCACATGTAACTAGGGATTACCCAATCACTTTTTTTAAAAAAAACCTTATTTAGGAAATGGGCAAAAGGCCCACCAATTTTTCTTGCCAATAAAATCAACTGTTTCAATAAAGTGTAGAAATAGAATATGTAATTAATTTCTGAAAATATAGTTATGGGCCATGTCTATCACAGTTATAGATTGTCCTGGGAGACAATCATGGTTCAGACCTAGGTGTGAGACAAAGAGAGTATTAGTTGCTTTAAGGGATGGCTATTGGTGAGAGATGGATGGGACTTGTGTACTGCTCTGGTCTTATTAGCCCTCTCAGCAGCCTTCAAAACCACTGATCATTGTACCCTTCTGGACTTCCTGCAAGTATCAGTACTGGAGGCACTATTTTTCAAATGTTCTATTCCAGGGGTGTCAAACTTGCATCATCATGGCATCGTCATGTGATGTATCAGGACTTTTTCCCCCTTCGCTAAACCGGGCGTAGGCGTGGCCAGCCTGTGATGCATCCAGCCCACGGGCTGCGAGTTTGACAGCCCTGTTCTATTCCTTCCTTAGTAGTGGTTTCTTGGTGCTGATGGCAGAGACTGACCCAGTGGCCACCCCCTTGCCTCATGGCTTAGTTCTTTCTCCAGCAAGAACTACTTACTAGACGGAACAACTGTCTGAAGTCACTGGGAGATGTCACCAATCAGTTTGGGGTGTAGTATCATTTAGTATGCTACCCTGGGCAAGACTAAAGATTCTGGTGATTTCTTGTCCCAGTGCCCGGATTTGAACTAAATTTGACTGAGTTGCTGTCTATGCATTGTGGCTCTCTGTCAGCACCTAGTGTTGTCTCTAGATGAGGAAACACTGTTTCTGAAGGAGCAAGTCCATGACTTAGGGTTCTTTCTGCATTCATGGCTACTGCTGATTAGGCAGGTGGAGGCCAGAGGCCTCGGCCAATGGTGACTGGTTCACTTGTTGCAGTGCAACCTGAAGTGGGAACTACATTTCACTGAAGTGCAACAGTGAAGAGAGATCTACAATAATTCATGACCTGTTCAACATCCACTTAGATTACTGTAATGTACTATGGTTGGGGCTGGAATGAAACAACTTGCCTTGGCCAACTCATTGTGGGACAACTCACTGCAGGACTGTATCAACAAGTAAAGTTAATTCATTTTGATGGAACTGTGGCCAATAATAATAATAAAATAAAGAAATTCAATCCAGAAATACAGGTGTTTTGATGAAAACATGGTCACCAATGATAAAAATAACTGAATGAAATGAAATGAAATAGAGCAATGAATTATCCGACGGCAAGCTGTCCTTCAGCAAGTTGGCCACAGTGAGTTGTCCTACACCCCATTAGGGCTGCCTCAGAAGACTATCTGAAAAGAACAATTAGTTCAAGTGCAGTGGCCATCACAAGGAATGAATTACACTTGTGTTTTGGGTTCTCCATTGGCTTCCATTAACCTTTCAGATGCATGTCAAAGTGCTGATTTTGACCGATATGATTTGGCATCAAGTTATTTTTTAGGGCTACATTCTCCAATTGTAATAGCGCAGTTCAATCAGTTATCCTGGAAGAACATATTGGTGGGCCCCCAATTCTATGAAGTAAGTTAGGTGTTGGAGAGTTGAAGCATGAAGAGTGTTCCTTTTCTCTGGCAGTGCCTATTTGCTAGAATAGCCTCCCAGTTGAGATTAGACTAAAGGTACAATTAGACTCAATGTACAATCAAAATTGAGCCCAAAATTTATGTTGTTCAGCAAGTAAGTTGTTAAGTGAGTTTTGCCCCATTTTACGACTTTTCTGAAGTGACTTTTCACTTCACTTCTGTAGTGAATCTCTACAGTTGTTAAATTAGTAACACAGTTGTTAAGTGAATCTGGTTTCCCCATTGACTTTGCTTGTCAGAAGATTGTGAAAGGAAATCACATGACCCCAGAACACTGCAACTGTCATAAATGTGAGTCAGTTGTCAAGCATCCAAATGTAAATCACGTGACCATGGGGCACATGACCACAGTCATAAGTGTGGTCATGTCACTTTTTTCATTGCAGTTGTAACTTCAAATGGTCACTAAGTGAACTATTGTACGTTGAGGACTACCTGCAGTTTCTTTGTTGGTTGCTTTGGAAGAGGTTGAAAACATCTTTTCAAAGATATTTTGTGGGCTTAGTGGTTACCATTTGAGCTTCTGTCTGTGCTCATTTGGTTTTCCTTACGATATTGTTTTTATAGGTGTTTATTTATTTATTCTGGAAATTATACTATGTATACTTGTCTGTTAACCACCAGAGGTCCTAGTAAATTATGGTGGTTTACAAGTCAAAAAGGGTTGCAGGAGTAAGAGAAATATATTCTGTCAAAGTGGTATTCTCTGATAGGCAGACATTTCTACTTTTGTATTTGTATTTGTATTTGTTTATTTGTCAAGCATATATGATTATAAGCAAAGTATAAACAGTAAAACATGATTGAATATATATGTAATAGTACAAGCAAGAATAAGAGTAAAAGAGGTATGAATATATGGGTACATTAGGACAGGAACGGTAGGCACAATTGTGCGCTTATGTATTCTCCTTACCGACCTCTTAGGAATGGGGTGAGGTCGATGGTAGATAATCTGAGGTTGAAGTTTTTGGGGTTTGGGGAAGAAACTACTGAGTCAGGTAAAGTATTCCAGGCATTAACCACTCTGTTGTTGAAGTTGAATTTTTTGCAATCAAGTTTGGAGTGATTTACATTAAGTTTGTATCTATTGTGAGCTCTTGTATTATTTTCATTCTATGTTTGGGGGGCAAAGTATGATCAATCACGGGATTAATTATCAATCCAGACTTGAAATTTGGGACTTGAAAATTTAGAACTACGCCGCCTTCGATCTGACCTAATTGTAGCTCACAAAATTATCTGCCACAATGTCCTACCTGTTAATGACTACTTCAGCTTCAACCCCAACAATACACGAGCTCACAATAGATACAAACTTAATGTAAACTGCTCCAAACTTGATTGCAAAAAATTCGACTTCAACAACAGAGTGGTCAGTGCCTGGAATACATTACCTGACTCAATTATTTCTTCCCCAAACCCCAAAAACTTTAACCTTAGATTATCTACCATCGACCTCACCCCATTCCTAAGAGGTCTGTAAGGGGCGTGCATAAGCGCACAGTCCGTTCCTGTCCAAATGCACCCATATATTCATAATTCTTGTACTCATAATCATCCTTGTACTATTATATATATATACAATCATGTTTATACTTTGCTTGTTATTATATATGCTTGACAAATAAAATAATAATAATAATAATTAATCAACAATAGACTGTAATAAACTTTTTTGGTTTTATCATCTCATAGTCACTGTTATCATTACATGGAGAAAGGCAAGAAGGTAAAGACTAGTGTTCTTTGCCTTGTTTGATAAACAAGAACAGGAGATGTCGTTGGATATCAAAACTCCTTTATACATAAATGGAAGTTGCTTTTATGTTCAGCCTAACTGAAAGTGTTCATAAGAATAAATGCAGTGAGCTTTGTACCTTGCAGTTGTTTGTGCTGCTTTTTGAAAGTGATGGTTTCTCTCCTTATTTTACAGGAAACCTACAATGCAGAATGTGAGTTTGTGGAAAGGATCCATGAGTTGGGCTATAACACCTATGCATCTCGCTTATATCGGACTGTGCCCAATGGCACTAGCAGCAAACGCAAAGCTAGTGCAGAGAGACTCTGGTATGTCTCCATCAATGGGAAAGGACGACCCAGGAGGAGCTTCAAAACCCGTAGGACCCAGAAATCATCTCTCTTTTTGCCTAGGGTGTTGGATAACAAAGACCATGATATGGTCCAACTATTCCATACGAATGCTAAGTACAGAGAAAGCCTATTGAAGCCACTAAATAAGAACCAAAGAAGAAGGAGAGGACAGTAGGAAGCATTTTGCAAGTGGGGAAAATATGATGGATCCGAAGACAAAAAAAAAACCCACTACTATTCCAGGGATATTGTTGGCTAAACCATATGAACCCAGTAACAAATGATTCCATGTAAACACACACACACACACACACACACACACACACACACACACACACACACACACACACAAATATACTTGCTAATAGATGGTTTAGATGTGTATCCGATTGCTAAGGATATATAATAAATTAAAGCATGCTTGCATGTATGTTATCATGATGAAATAATGAGTTTGAGTATTCCTTTTCAGTTTCTGAATTTTTTTATGCCCCAGGATCATTTCGGCCTGTCCATAATAGGCCTGTCACTTTATTCTAATAAGCATTTTAATTAGGTTTGGGCAAAAGCTGCCTGTGAGAAAACAGTTATTTTAGGAGGGGGAACCTTTCCTTTCTCCATCAAAACAGGCTAGATGCTCTAGTAAGATGTTTGCTCTTCGTATTTTTTCATTTATTATAAATAATACTTTAAAGTATGTTGCCCAGTTAATTTGGGAATGCCTTTTAACTAAGTAATTTTTAAGTAATTTCACGTATCTTATTAATAATTAAAGGTTGCAGCCTTGGATAGTGGATGAAAATATTACATGTTCTTTTCTTTTCCAATTATAAGCAATTAGAGAAAAATCTACTTTATTATGTATACTCCTTTTTTGTTTTTCATTTCTGTTCTTCATTTTACTTAACAGTAAGGTATCAAATATACCATATATTGCTCTTTATACTAATAAGATGTTAAGTGGAGGAACTTTTCGAGATTGCAAGAGACAGTTACCAAGATTTTGAGCGTTTTTTAAAAGGATGTTTTGCTTAACCAAAATTTGTACCTACATTTTCCTTACTTAAGAAACTATAGAAAATATTTTTTTTCCAAAACATATTGCTTCAACAGAACAAGTAAACAAAATAATTAAACATATTGAGTTGAATCCAGATTTTGTTTCTCCTGATAAAGTAGGAGTCAGTTTTGCTACAACTTTCTTGAAATATGTGGAAATTATTCGGATGGAAGGAGAAGAGGCATTTATGAAATTAATTTCTATGGCCCTTTCCATAGGTGGCTTCCTCATAAATTTTCAAACCCTATTTGTGACACATGTGGATATTTTTAATATGGGATTGTATATGCAATGAAAGCAAATGCAACATTAGTTTCTGTGAGTTTTTCTTTTGTATTATTGAACCGTTCACTAGAAACGATCTGCTGTAGTTTCTTTTATGAAAATTTTCTTTCCCCCATAGCACCATTTAAAGTGTTTTGGGACTTCAGATACCGAGTTATTATATTATGATTATTTTCTCAGGAAATTAATTTATTTGACATATTAAGCACATACAAATAATGTTGAAATCCCCTGAATTATCAACATTGGTTAGGTTGTTCATGCTATTTTCACATAAAAATTGCTAAAATAATGCATGTAAGTAGCATTACTAAGAAACAGACATGACAATAATTTTCAATAATATCAATGACAAATATTTTGTTTTGTTTTCTAAACTAATGCTGATAATATACTTCACAATGTAAGGATCTACTGGTATTATTGATGCCTCGTCTATTTACCACAGAACTGTTGCAAAAGGTTTCTCACATTAGATGGGGGTTTAAGGTTTTTCCCTAAAGTGAAAATATATATATAGCACAACTCACGCTACAAAATACATTGATCATTTCATATAAGGCAGAGATTTTTTTCCCCATGTATGGAAAGTATGAAGCAATGGCGAGAAGCAGGATTGTGACACAGAACCTTCTAAATCTAACAAGATTGCTGTTTTCCATGGCGGTAAAGGATGTTCTCTTGCCAACAGTCAACTAAGATTCAGTTGCCAATCTAGTTGTCTTCTCTACATTAGATGTATGTGAGGAGAAGGACTTTTGCTGTTTTGCTTCAGGAATAGCAATAGCACTTAGAGTCTAGACTTATATACCGCTTCATAGTGCTTTACAGCCCTCTCTAAGCGGTTTACAGAGTCAGCATATTGCCCCCAACAATCTGGGTCCTCATTTTACCGACCTCAGAAGGATGGAAGGCTGAGTCAACCTTGAGCTGGTGAGATTTGAACAGCTGAACTGCTGAACTAGCAGTCAGCTGAGTAGGTTGCAGTGTTGCTTTTAACCACTGCGCCACCTCGGCTCATGTAACTGAAGTATCTTTCCCTGTAAACTTGGTGCTGATGACATAGCCACATACATTTGGCATAAAGAAGCATCTAGGAAACATAGCTCTTAGATCATAGATCATAGATCATCTGAATTGTCTGATCCAATACAACCGCAAGTACTATCAGGATACCACAACTGAAAAACACAATTCAGTTAAAAAACAACATTGATAAACTTTCAATTCAATTCAAAATGACAGTGATAAATTTGAGTTACAGTGCATACTCACTGATCATTGTCCTGCTTGGAAATGAGTTGATGCTAATAATATAATTCAAGTCCTATTAAATGATATAGTTATATATAAAGTAATTTTAAAAAAAATACAACATCAAGTTCTTTTAAAAAGGAATCAATAGGATGACAGAGATTTTGTGAGTGAGATGGGCAGTTTTTAAGTCTGATTAATGAAAAGATTTAACACTAATATATAAATTAATATTTTCTCCCACTGTGTTTGGGACAAGCTGCCTTTTTGGAAAGGCCAGAGAATGTCATTGTGGCTTTGCCTGTGCATGCAAAGCCTGATCCCTGTCAAATGGGTTCTGAGTTGTCGTTTTTTCTGTGCCTGGACAAGTAAGAAAATGTGAATTTTTGGCTTAGTTGTAAAATGTGATAATTTAACCATATGAACTGGACCAAACTGGGTAGATAACACCACTAGCTAAATGACAAATGATTATAGAGTTGTGGGGCCCCATTGGTTGGTGTGCAATATTGCAGGCTAACTCACTGCTGACTGCCAGGAGTTCGATCCTGAACAGTGTTCAGGGTTGACTCAGCCTTTCATCCTTCCGAGGTGGGTAAAATGAGGACCCAGATTGTTGGGGGCAATATGCTGACTCTGTAAACCGCTTAGAGAGGGCTGTAAAGCACTAAGAAGCGGTATATAAGTCTAAGTGCTATGGCTATTATTAACATTTTCAGCATTCCTTCCCTGGGAAACTCTATCTTCCATTGTTTCTGCTGTAATTAGATTCCAGTATAGAGTAACTCCTGCCTTAATTTCAGCCACAATGCTTAACAGCATTCACAGCTCCAATATGTAACTCCAATGGTGTCTCAAAAGATTGGTATCTGTTGGATCTAATACAGAGTCAAAGCCAGGCATTAAAGAAAGTTGATTAAACAATGAACTTTCACTAGATCTACCAACTTTTGTCAGAAGAAACTTGAAAACTGAGACTAAAATGTTACTGATCTTTAAATGAATGTCAGGTTCTCATTGCTACCTGAATTGTCTAATTTCAAAAATAGTGCGGTTGCGTTGCAAAGAAATATAGCCATAACAAAACATAATTAGATTGGATTTAAGAAGGAAGCAATTTTATGCTTTCCACTCCACCCATTTGTTTCCACTGTCTTTCTTTTCTTTTTCCCCACCTTTCTATATAGAAATCCTTTCTATATAGAAAGAAATATTGGATGCTTTAAAAAAAAGGAAAGGAAAGGAAAAGAAAGAAAAGCTATTTTAAATAGGCCTTTGAAGATTTCAGTAAAGCTCAAGTTCAAATGTCTCCTGTTTCCTTTTGGGAGATCTGAAGGATTTGGGAAGGTGAACAAGCAAAGCTATAATTAAAGAACAGTTGATGTTAGCCATCCTTTCCTGGTAGCATTCTAAAGCTACCTCCAAATATAGATGGCAAAAGAAAACTTCATCCCATTTTAGTTTTGCAATAGTTCAGATGCCTCTACGAGAGAGCAGGAAGAAAGCTCTTCACAAACCTTCAGGGCCTGGCTATACAGAAACTAGTTTGTCATAGGTTGTTGTATTTTTTCTTTGAGGATTCAAAGAACACACTCCAGAGTAACTTGTAAGATAACAATTGTTGTAAGGAATATCCTTCTGGGTTCAGTTCCAAGTGGGGAAAAAGACACTGGATTCATGGAAGTTGCTTGGAAAGAAGGTTTAATGGTGGACAGGAGCACATAGCATGAGCCCCTGTACAGAAAAGGTAGATCACATGCTTCCAGATGTGGGTGAAGAGAAAAGAAGGGGAAAGATGCTGAGTCCCTTGGTTTTATAACCTCTGTTGGGCTCCACCTCTTAGTTTCCTGTTCCTGTGTATGTAATGCACTGATTGGTGGTCAGGCTCCCAGGAGGCCATGCAATGGCAACTATAGGCTTTTGTCTGTCCCAGGCTTGGCTGAATGAAAGGGCCTTGGGCAATTCCTAGTATGGCTATGACTGAAGGAGATAAATCTTTGTTATGTAGAAGACTGCTCCTGGCTATTAATGAAAGGGGGAGGGGGCTAAGAGTGAGTCTGTTTCCTTTCTAACAGCATGTTTCTCAATTTCTCTAGGGATATTCTATAGAATATATTCTGCCTTTTAATATTTCCTAGGACAGTGATGGCGAACCTTTTTTTCCTCGGGTGCCGAAAGTGCGTGCGCACGTGCTATCGCGCATGTGCGAGTGCCCACACCCATAATTCAATACCTGGGGAGGGCGAAAACAGCCTCCCCCGCACCCCCGGAGGCCCTCTGGAAGCCGGAAACGGCCCATTTCCCAACTTCCGGTGGGCCTGGTAGGCCCATTTTTCACCCTCCCCAGGCTCCAGAGGCTTCCCTGGAGCCTGGGGAGGGCAAAAACGCCCCCCCTCCCCTCCCCGAGGCCCTCCGGAAGCCGAAAACACCTTCCCAGAGCCTCCGTGTGAGCCGAAAATCAGCTGGCCAGTGTGCACATGCACACTGGAGCTGACCTAGGGCAACGGCTCGCGTGCCGGCAGATATGGCTCCACGTGCCACCCCTGGCACGCGTGCCATAGGTTCGCCATCACTGTCCTAGGATATTTCATTTTTCTAGGAGAGGGGTGGGTGCTAACTTCCTACACACTATTGCACAATCATTTTAGACATATCACTCTCACAATTCTCCATTCTGTCCCTTTTCCACTTTTCTCCCAAGTCCTTCCTTCCTCCTGTCTTTTACATCTCTCCCTCTCTTATATGAAAAGAGCAAAAACCCAACATTTCTACTTAAAAAACATTTCACACACAAACAGACATGTACCACACACATATAATGATTTCACTAAGGCTAAATAAGCAAGTTACAAATTGCAGACATCTTCCAACAAGCCTGTTACTTCTTGTTGACATCCCCTGGGTGAAGTTCACCTCAGGACTTCAAGCTTTTAAAAATTGACCCCCAAATCTTTCAGAGAACAAAGATCAGCATCTTGCAAAAATAGTAGCCACCACATCACAAGTAGAAGGGCCTACCACCTCACTGACATTCCACTTGAGATGAAATATTTCTTCATGCTTAATATTACTATCTCTGGTTTTCACTAATTCAAAGAAAGTCCCTGACTTTTAAGACTGTGCAATGTAACTGCATCATATGAGTGTTGTTAACATAAAGCTGTTATCTCTAAAGATGCTTTCTGACATCTGAGTTAATAATCTTTACTTCAGGACAAAGACTAGGAAGCTTAATATGAATGTTCTGAAAAAGATGCAACTTGGAAGGAAACTCCTCTGTTTGTTTTGTTTTTATTTTGACAGAAAGGGGAATCAAGGAAATAAAGAGAAAGAACCAAAGAACAAACAAACAAAAAATAGAAAAATCCTTTACAACCTATATAGACTTAAACAAGAATTTTCAAATAACTTTATATTAATATGCATACAAACATATTTTATATGTACCCATTTAAAATTGTTATTAGAACACATAGTGCAAATGGGTGTGGAACCTTCTTGGAACTGCTGAAAGTAGTTTACAACATAGTCCTTTGAGCAGTTCCAAGAAGGTTTCACACCCATTTGCACTATTCAGATGACCCAGTGGTGAACTCCAATTTTTTTTTACTACCGGTTCTATGGCCGTGGCATGGTGGGTGTGGTGTGGCTTGGTGGGCATGGCTTGGTGGGCGTGGAAGGGGAAGGATACTGCAAAATCTCCATTACCACCCCACTCCAGGGGAAGGATACTGCAAAATCCCCATTCCTTTCCTACTCCTGGGGGAAGGATATTGCAAAATCTCCATTACCACCCCACTCTGGGGCCAGCCAGAACTGGTATTTGCCGGTTCTCCAAACTAAAAATTTCCGCTACCGGTTCTCCGAAATACTCAGATTTTCCGCTACCGGTTCTCCAGAACCTGTCAGAACCTGCTGGATTTCACTCCTGAGATGATCCTGAGGGCATAGATAAACCTCCAAGTGGCCTCAATTTCTCTCAGAGAGATTGCTAAAGACCAGATGACTGCAAGGAATATAAATCCTTCCATTCTCCACCATTTGATCAGAACTTAAGAAGTTTCTTGGATGAAAAGTGAAACATCTTCAAGAGAAAAAAAACAAAGAAGTCCAGTTGCCTTTTGAAAAGTTTCCAGTATGAGCTTAAAATATCCTAGCAGCAGTTATCCTATTTACATTTTGTATATTTTAGAGGAATGTTAAGAATATAAGAAACAAATAACAACAACAAATTCAGCTGACTGGAAAGAAATATTGTTTATAATTTGTTTCATTCTATGTTGAGTTTTATAATGTTTCACCAAATAGGGGTCATCATTTACTGTATATAAAACAATATGCTATTAAAATATTGGATAATTCCTTTTCTAGTTTCTCTCTTTCCAATGAGGAAGTCTGCAGAGCTTTTTTAAAATAGTGATGAAAAGATTTTATTTTATTTTATTTTTATTCTTGGGACTAGATAAGAATGGATATGTTTAATGTTACAAGACTGGAAGAAACATGAAACAAAGTAATCTATAATATCGACTGTTGTGCATTATTGATAATTATTTCATAGAGATATCCAAAATGAGGAAAATTTGTTTAAATATTTGCACTGTGGCAGGGATTACTTGTGGCCATTTGTTGGATTAGATCATCTGTCCATATATCTTATGAGCAAAGTAGCTTGCTAAAAAGCATGACAGTTATTTAAATGATAATACTTCAAAGTCAGCATACATAAATCAACAACTAGACAAACATACATTTCCATAATGAGGTTGATCCTGAATTAGGTGATAGAACATGTGGAAACAAATCAGTTACATTCATTTTTTCAGAAATGTGTTCAACAACAAAATCATAAGATTGTAATATTCACCTGAGATGCTGGAGGCATAGCGATAAAATACTGGTTGAAATGTTTATGAGTGATTTGTCTATGTTAACAGTTCAGATAGATATCCCAAGTGATAAATATTAAAATATTGGTACCTTTATATTATAATAAGCCAAATTTTACATTCCTTAATTAATGTATCTTTTAAATGCATCGTTTTAGGGGCAATTACTGCAAATTTGGCCAAGCAATTCCTTTTTTGAGTTAGTAAGCACAGGGGTTTTGAAATATCTCCATAATTAGCAATAGCAATAGCAATAGCAATAGCACTTAGACTTATATACCACTTCACAGTGCTTTACAGCCCTCTCTAAACAGTTTACAGAGTCAGCATATTGGCCCCAACAATCTGGATCCTCATTTTACTGACCTCGGAAGGATGGAAGGCTGAGTCAAGCTTGAGCCAGTGAGAATCAAACTAAATTGTAAGATTCTGGTACTAACTCTATCTGCCAAAACTCTCTATAATATATAGGAGAATTTAGTATTAAGTATGTATGTGGCCTTGAGTGGGCAACAAATAAAGTCAGGATAAATCTAATAAATCAACCAATCTAATCTAGCAAATATCGTGCACCTTGCATAGGATGCTGAATATTATCTGTTTTTCATGCAGGATGGTGCTCCTACACCACACCTTTTTACTGCCCTTAGATTGATATAAAGATGGATTTAATCAGAGTCTTGTTTTGGTACAAACAACATGGCAGATGCTCAACTTGTACCTACATTTATTACTTCTACAGTGCTATTCTACTATGTACACTTTCTCTAACTCAGCGTTCATAGCCTCTGCTGTGATATATGGTATACATTTCAGCTTCTGTGCAACAGGCACAATGCCCACATCTATTGTAACTTTGTGAGAATATTCAGGAATTTGCCCAAGCTTTTTAAACAATAAGCTTTACTGTTCCATCAGTTGATCCGTTTGACTCTGAGAACGAGCAGTGGCGCTTGTAATATGATTCACAGAGTCTCCTTTCTGAAGAATATAAAAGGCAAAAATAGCTTTTTGGCCAAATAATAACTCTAGAATACCTTTGATAACATATCTAAAACCATCAACCACATTATTGTGCAAAACTAGTTGTGCTGTGAAGTAACCCAGGCACATGGGTGGGTGAGAGTAATTAAAACCCCCCAAAAATGTAATATCTTGCTTAAAATACTGCATAATAATGTTTGCTGCAAATAAAATTCTGCACACAACCAGCTTCCATCACCACCCCGAATTACTTTTCATTAACACTCACAATTTATTTATTTATTTTCAGGACTGACAAAATAAACAAACTCTGCCTCCTCACTTTTACCTTTGGTTTCCTAACAAACACAGTCACTTTCGCCTTGTAAGTTTTATGACCAGTTTATGAAATGCTTTTTTTCAAATCCAATGACCAATTTCTTTTTCAATTTAAACAGGTTGTATTAAGCACAAATTGTTCTCTTCAACATAGCAACAATCCACAACAATAACAAGGAATTTCGGCCTGTGAAAGATTTTCATTCCCAGAAACTGACTACAATTTTTTCAGCCTTATCACTACTCTTTGCTGATGAATCCAATTAATGGAAACATCCACAAAGATGTTACCCATTGATGCCTTCAAGCAGTTTTCATCTTGAGCATTTTCATATTATTTAATCATAGTAACTGCTTTTTCGGGTGCCAAATCTTCCTGCTGGAAATATTTATCACACAGCATTTTATTTTTCCACCACATGATTTCAGATTACATCAGCTTCTATGTCTCCCTATTCCTATAAAACAAATTCCTTAGATTCATTAGAGGCTGGTATTCTATGTTTATTCAAACAGCTTCAGTTTGTGAACATTTACCTTTTTCTTCTAAAATGCTAAAAAAAAAGCTTCCAAGTAGTTCAGTAGTGTAATTCAGTAGTGTGGCTCTTTGATTAGCAACTTCTTCCTTGTCTACCTCATGTTTCTATGGTCCCCTACTGATCGAACAGTCAGTCAACGCCTGTTTCTTGGCTCTATATTATCTATAAGCTCCATGAGGGCAGGAAGATGCAAGGAACTTTAGCTATTCTGGGTTAGTCAAGGTACCCATAATAGCATACTGTATATAGTTATTCAGTTTCTCATCAGACCTTTCAGGGAAGTCTTCCAATATCTATTCTGGGTCTAAAAAGTGGGAGCAGATCTGACAAACCTTTTCTTCCTCAATGTGAATATTGGACTCCTGTCCCTCTAGTGAAAGAGATCACATCAAATATGTTTACCCCCAAATATTATGCATATGACGCTACAATTATCTATACAAAGGAGATTTTGCACATATTGCTGTGTACATAAAAGATTCCACATAAGAAATGGTACAGGTGAAACAAAATTGTTGCGGTGAGGACTCCTTTTGCATGTATAATGTATATGCAAAGATATTCACACTGCACGTGGGAAGGACATCACCTGCAAATCTTTCTGAACAGATGTTGGAATACACACACACACCTACACACACACACAAACACTCACTCTCTCACACACAGAGAAGCATACACAGGCATTAAAATGAGATGATAAAATCTAATTTTTATGGGATGATCTTAAAAGTAATGCAAAAAAAAAAAAGGAACGTGATCACCTGGAATATTAGAAAGAATGAGCTGCTGCTTAAAGGTGTAATGCAATTCTAGCAGCCGAAAACCCAAGCTGACAATACAGCTAAATCACTTTGACTGCAATGAGAGGAAGGTGTAATTATGCACCAATGAATTCAAAGAAATGCCGACTGTTTCAAAGAATGGGTGACTGGAAGAATAATGGATTGCTTTGATTTTCAACAGAAAAATTTGGATACCCAAACTGGTAGAGAACTTCCCCAAGATATGGGGATAGTCTACATCAATTACAATTAACTCCCATCAATTATGGGAGACCAAAGGATAGGGCATAATCAACCTAATTCCATGCCAAGAATTTGCATTAATGTTTTGCATTTCACCACAATGAACCTTTTCTTAAATGAACCTTCTTATAAGCTGATCCTACAAGTCGCTCGGTATTGTGTTTAAATTGAAGGCAATTAAAGCTGACTTTTCTCTCTTTTAAATCCTGCTGTCAAATGCAGTCACATTCTAGTTTGGGGGGGGGGGGACTATAAACTTTATAAAAGAGGATTTATTTTGAAGAAGTATTCAACAACTCTAGTGTAGATAACTGGAATATACAAAGTAGGATAGTTAAATAGCTCAGCACATGACCAGATGAAAAGTAATAGAGCACCCTTAAAACTAGAGTAATATCAGAGAGCAGCTTAAAAAATCATATACTTTGGTGTGTTTGTATTTATGCACATATGTCCAATTGACAATAAGATTTTCAACAATAAAACTGTTTTTATTAGACAGCCAATTTTTAGATATAAATATGTGTAATTAAGCAAAGCAATAGCATCAGCAATAACCTTGCATCATATAATTCTATTGCATCTGTCAGCAATATGTTAATCAGCAAACATTAAGAAGAATATTTAATGGATGGGTGAGTTATATTGGATATTCCAAAACTCTTGCTAAGAAGCACCATCTCAGCAGGATTTAGGTGAACAAGAAATTGCATAACTGTGCAGAGGCAGGGGTTATACTACACAGAGACGTACCAACACTTTATTACGTATAAGGATTGGTTTTATGTCAATCAATATTCATAGATTAGTGAATTCTACCACATCATGCCATCCTTCCATTTATTCAAAATACTCAGTGACACATGGTGATCAACATTAAATGATCATATTAATAAAACAATTTTCCTTTAAGAAGAGTATTGATCACAAGGAGACTGCTAAAACAATGCCATCTGTATCTAAAAGGTAAAACCAATCTAACTTCTTTGAAGAGGAAAAGTGAGGAAGAGGCAATCTTGGCATTATATTGGTGACAAACTGAACATGAGTAAGCAATGTGAAATTGCTTGAAAAAGAACTAGTGTAAGTTTGACTAAAGCTTGACTAAAACCGTATTACCAAAACAGGAAATGTCTGAAGTGTAATATTCACTCCTGTGTCATGTATAATGTATATGCTAAATGTAAACTGTGTATAATATGCTAAGGAATGCAGCAAAGATAAGAGTTATATTACAAACCACACTTGACTTAAAGAAAGGAAAGGGCATGACAATGTATTTCAAGCCCAAAAGGCATTAGACAACACAGAAGAGGGCAGAGGCGAGGTTTCTGCTGTTTTAGAAGGCAAACCAAAATTAAATGGGATTAAGTTACAGAGGTACAATAGATTCCATTTGAACATTATTTTAAAACTCTTTGATTTAGAAGATGATGTCCTTCTGTCCAATGTCCTTCTGTCGACATTGAGCATGACAGCCATCTGTGGTGTCAGCACCAGCACTGGAGTTTCCCAGCTTGTTATGTTCAGATGGGTCTTACATGTCCATTGGCCTTACCATCTGGAGATGATGGCAGCTGTAGTCCCAGCATATGTACGAGTCACTAGGTTGGAGAATCCTAGCCTGCATGATCGGTTCTATTTTTGTGTTTGGAGTCTTGCCAGTGTAATTGGCTAGGCTAGTCAGTTGGCTAAGGATTTGGCTAAAGATTTAATGAGAAAGGTTATGCAATGAGTCAATGTTGACAACTTTAATTATGGCATCTCCAGTGGACTATAATTAGTGCATGAATACAGTTTTTCATCTTCAGTAGTCATTTTTTGGACATAGATTTCAGGAATGAGTACAGTCTTTTACCGTATGCCTCTGCTTATGTACAAGCATTTTGCTGAGCAGTTTTTCCAGTTCAGGGGCTAAAAGTAAAGGGGATGGAGTTTATTTTATAATTCAGAATAAAGGTTTAGGAGAGTTTTACAGTATGACAGAAGGGGTGAAAGGGCCTGACTTTTTTACATTCCCCCACTATTCCTGTTCTCAGAAGGACAAATCATACTATCCTAATATTGGGGGGTATCAGGATTGTCCTTTTCCCCATAATTCAAGCACTGGATTTAGGATAAAAATACTGTTGTCAAACCAAGCCAAGCCAAGCCAAGCCAAGCCAAGCCAAGCCAAACCAAACCAAACCAAACCAAACCAAACCAAACCAAACCAAACCAAACCAAACCAAACCAGATAACAGATAACAGATAACAGATAACAGATTAACAGAGTTGGAAGGGACCTTGTACTGTAGATCATCTAGTCCAACCCCTGCCCAAGCAGGAAACTCTACACCATCTCTGACAAATGGTAGTCCAAGCTCTTCTTAAATCAAATCAAACTAAACCAAACCTTTAAACAAGATAAACCTTTATTGTCATTTTTTTTCCTATGGGCACCCTGTATGGAACAAAACTGTGGCTGAATTATGGACATTATTATGGACACAGACTAGCTGTTGTCACGTAGAACACAACATGCCCTATTAATATTAATGTATCTATAATCTTTTTCACACAGTATCTCCACGAAGTTTCTAAGAAACTAACTGTACTTTATTTTACAGAAGTCTCTGGTGCATTGTTCACGATAAAAAAATCTTATTCCCTGGACTCTAGGCGCCCTCGACTTATGTCCACAACAGGGACTACCAGTACTCAAAATTCATCATTAAGTAGTGTGGTTTCAAGGGAAGCATCATGTGACAGCATCTGACTTTATTATCTTTCTTTGCCATGGTTGTTAAGCAAATCACCATGGACACTAAGGGTGAAATCATGTGACAGCAACCGGCAGTCTTCCCTGCCAGCTTCCCCATTGACTTGGCTTGTTTTAGAAGCCAGCTGGGAAGGTCACAAATGGCGATGACGTGGCCACGGGATGCTGCAGCTGTTATAAATGCACAACAGTTGCCAAGTGCCCGAATCATGATCACGTGACATGGGGACACTGCAACAATCGTAAGTGTGATATATAAATCACCTTTCCAGTGCTGTCATAGCTTTCAATGTTTGCTAAATGAATGGTTATTCAGCAAGGACTACCTGAAATTAAAGAAGGAACTTCTGATTTTCTTTGCAGCAATAACAAATGAATTATCTCTCCTCCTTCTGGAAGATTTCATTACAGAGATTCTTTTTATCCCATTTTCAACCCTTTTTTCAATTAGCAAATCCATAAATCTCCATTTCACTTTTTTCCAGTTTTTGCCAGTTTCAACAAAAAGTCCATAGGTCTTTTATTGTTTTATCTCTGATCAGACAGATCAATTTTGTCATTTCTGCTATTTTTTTACAATCCATCCCTCCACTGTGGGTATTTCATTATTTCTCCATCAAGCTAGTAATCCAGTTATGACCATCTAAATAGACCTATTCTCTATTTTCTGGAATATATTTGATCACATGCCAGTTTTGTTGATGTCTGATGTATTTCTTACAGTTCTCTCCACCTATTTTGACATCACAGTTTTATTTTTAGCTTGGGGCTTGGCTTGGCTTGGCTTTGAGCAATGAAATTCTGTACACAAAGATTAATATATAGCCTCTGAGTGAAGGCAAGGCTGTGATCCAAATCAAGAGTTTTGTTGACACCATAATCCTTAGGAGTGCACAACTGGAACATTTCATTAGCAACAGGCGGATGGCTCGCTCTTGATTTATGGCCATGGTAGTCAATCAAGAGTCCATGTACTATGGTACTAGTGATAACCTGAAAATTTCCAACTGATGAATTTAATTGTTTTATGCAACACAGTGCTATTTTTATGGATTTTAAAACAGATGCCAGGCTCTAGGCATCTAAGAACTTTTAATTGCTCTAAATGAGACACATTCTAAAAAAAGGATTTAGCATCTCAATCCACTTAGACTACCTGCTTGCTAAATGACTGTTCCCATTACAACATAGATGTTCTAAGGTTTTTTTCTGATATCCAGAAAATTGGCAGACCATATGTTTTTTGATGTTTGTTTATCATATCATGACTTAATCACACTATCATGGATAAAATGTATGGGTTTATGTGCATTTTCCCCTCAGGAAGGAAGGAAGGAAGGAAGGAAGGAAGGAAGGAAGGAAGGAAGGAAGGAAGGAAGGAAGGAAGGAAGGAAGGAAGGAAGGAAGGAAGGAAAAATAATTTTCTGCCGTCCTTATACAATAGCAATAGCACTTAGACTTATATACTGCTTCACAGTGCTTTACAGCCCTCTCTAAACGGTTTACAGAGTCAGCATATTGCCCCCAACAATCTGGGTTCTCATTTTACCCACCTCGGAAAGATGGAAGGCTGAGTCAACCTTGAGCCGGTGGGACTTGAACTACTGAATTGTTGGCAATCAGCAGTGAGCAGAAGTAGCCTGCAGTACTGCACTCTAACCATTGTGCCACCACGGCTCATAATCTTTTGTTCACCACGGTTTATAATCTTGTGTCACTTTTCACTTTTCTTTCTTTGGTTTCTTTTATACAAGATTTTCAAATTCATTTCCCAGAAATAATATAGAGTCTCTGCTTGAGAAGTAAACAAGTTTCTCAAGAGCCGAGGTGGCGCAGCGGTTAGAGGCAGGTACTGCAGGCCACTTTAAGCTGACACTGATCCGCAGATCAGCGGTTCAAATCTCACCGGCTCAAGGTTGACTCAGCCTTCCATCCTTCCGAGGTAGGTAAAATGAGGACCCAGATTGTTGGGGGCAATATAAATAAACATTGCTTACTGGTGTAAACTGCTTAGAGAGTGCTTGCACTGTGAGGCGGTATATAAATCTCACAAAATAAATAAAATAAATAAATAAGAAAACGTTTCTGATAACCAGACACTATTCTGAAGAATAACGTAACTGATTCCCACCCCCTCTGATTTGTCAGTCTGTTGGTGGTTTTAGTTCACTGTTGCCTATTCTGAAAACAGGTCTCCAGCATCTTTTAACATAATCTGTAGAAAACTGGTCTTGTAGCCTTCCGAATGTAAAGAAATATTTGCAATATTTCTGCCAGTGCAAAGAAATACTTGCACTGTTTGAGAGATCTTTATTTCCATTTTGTCTGAATATGTAAATGTGAGAGACAAGTGCAATTAGTATACATTATTTTGGTTTGTGAAATAATAATAAAAACGATTAGCTACTGCAATATGTCCAACAGCCACCAACTGTCTTAGAGCTATGTAAGGATCCTCGTTCTCTCCTCTTCCACAGAACAATCTGCCATCATTCCCCTCTGACCTGAAGTTCTCTAGATTGTTTCCAATCCTGCATTGCTCAACTCACTGAGCCAATAGTATTTACAGTATTTTGGGATAGTGACTCACAAGTCAGCTATGAAGCCTCCTTAAGGGGCTTGTGGAAGTCTTGGTGTTAGCAAGCCTCTCTTTTGGCCACAGCTGTAACTCCCAAGCCTTACATGCATTTGAGATCTTCCTGCCTCCACCCATTTTTAAAAATATTTTTTATGGAAGAAGTTTTTTAACAGAATTTTAAAAAACAGTTGAAATTTTGAATTAAAGAATAAAGAAACAAATATGAAATAAAATAAAAAGAAATAAGAAATAAAGAATAAAGTAATAAGAAATGAAAACTACTAGAAGCAGAAGAAAGAAAAAGAAAAAAAATATAAAGAAGCAGTTGAGAGTGATTAAAGATACATTTATATTTTGCCTTCTCTTAAGGTTACATCATAATTTCTTTCTTTCCATAAGCTACCTTGCTAATCTTTCAACCTATAAATCAGAACCTCACTTTTTTCTTTTTTCAATAAAAAGCCCATAAGGGGTTTCTAGTCACTAATAAATGTAGCTATTAATCTTTCTCTAATCAAACAAGTTAACTTTGCCGCCTCTACTACTTCTATCATCTTCTTCAACCATTCTGCTCTTGTGGGTATTTCCATTTTTGCACATAGAATAGTTTTGCAGCAGCATACCCTGCATACTTTTTGAAAAGGGGGAGGGGAATGTTGCTTCTGTCATTCTTTTTTTGCTGTTCCATGGGCTGCACTTTCATTTCTGAAGATGCTCAGTGGAGATTTGTGACTAAGGCGAAGGAAGCTGTGACTACAGAAAAGTTACATACTGTACTTTCTTAATATGAAGGGTCTCTAGAACCCCTCCTTTCCCTTCATCTCCACTGCAGGACATTCATCATTGTTGATTTTGCCCAAGTTATTTGGTATCATGATTTTGTCCTCCAAGATGTTGGCCAATCCCCGAAACTTTGGTATATTTGCCAATTTGATACATATCCCATCCAAGGCATTGTCTCAGTCATTTAGAAAATGCTGAATAGCATTGCGAAAGAAGGAGTCCTAGAGACCTTAATTGATACCTTTCTTCAGGTTGATGGGAACCCATTTATAAGCATCTCTCTCTCTCTCTCTCTCTCTCTCTCTCTCTCTCTCTCTCTCTCTCTCTCTCTCTCTCTCTCTCTCTCTCTCTCTCTCTCTCTCTCTCATCATCACAGCATAAGTTAAAGATAATGCTAAATGCAAGAAAGAAATTGAAAATGGCAGAGGGGTTCAACACGGCTTGGATAACAATTCCATACACTTTGGTGTTGTGCATGTTTTTATTTCTACTTCTTCTTTTTTTCTTTTATTATTAGGTTCTGGTTGTTGTACAGTTCTCCTCAGTTAATTTTTTTAACTTGCGGGGTTGGATTCCCAACAGTGTAAATCAAGTTTATGACATGGCTGTTGAAAAGTCTTCTATGAAAAGATAAGAGCATTGTCCTGGTTCCCTAAACATACTTGAAGAAAGGGAAAGTTTCTAACACTTATTTGGGGCAAAAGTGAAGGGAGACACAATAGTGGGTACATGAAATCATGTAAAGACAATACTTGCTCTGTATTTCATAACTCTAGGGTCTACAAAGATCTGATGATGCAGAACAAGCAAAGGATTCAGGAGAGATCAGAAACAGCCTGTTCCCAACCTGCATAGTGAAAAAATAAAATTTGCTATTTCAGGATGTAATAGTGGCCATCAGTTAAGATGCTTTAAATGGGGATTAGACAAATACCTGAAGGATGAGATTTGCAGTCCAGATGACTGTACCAGCTGCTTCCAGTAGCTGATTGGCTACCGTGGGAGCGAGATGCTGGACCAGATAAGCCCTTAATAAAGCTCCTCCCTCCCCCCTCCCTCCCTCCCCCCCTCCCTCCCTCTCCCTCTCCCTCTCTCTGGGGGAGTATTCTGTAATCAGTTGCAACCACTTGGAAATCCACCAGATCATAGAACTCAGTCCTCATTTACTGTCTTGTCCACAAGGCTATCATGAGAGAACTTGACAGACCCTTTAATGAGTTCAAGCAATCCCTTATGTCTACTAAACTTGAGTAACGGACAAAATTTACTTCTATGGTCCTATGATGTAAGGTGGTTACATATTCTCCTTGTTCCCCATTATTATTGCCATCCCCTTTAAAATAGATTAACGGACTTTTTGATTCTTGCTTTGGACATACACCCCAAATACCATTTTATAATACCATTCCCTATTAGTCTCATCTCAGTCTGAGCCTTAGACCTCATGAACCCATCAATAGAAGCCCAAAATACAGTTTGTGCTTCTCCTTAGTGATCAGCTTCTGTCTTCTTCTTGCATATCTCCTTTTTACTTATCGCTATGCATCCATTCAGGCCTTTTGAACTTTATAAATTGATGCCAATGTATGTGGCCACCTTTCACTTGAGTTAATTAAAATCTACCTTCCTGAATTTCAAGGTACAATATGTCAATTTATAGGAAGACGAATGTCCTATGGACTGCTTGTGCATTTTTAACTTTATGTGCAAAATGTGCTCCTCCCCTTTTTCTATACTCAGAATTTCTTCCTATGACTTCTAAATAAACATGACGTACAGCCACAAGATGTGAAGTGTTTATATGGGTAGGGTTTGTATGTAGGTTATAGTTGATAGATTACATCCTATGCTATGTCATGGCAATCTAGTAAACATGATTGATTACATTTTCCATGCATATGAATGATGAGAAATTTCTTCAGCTAATGTATTATGAACATGGCCATGGGTAATATAATGGATAGGATTCTGTGGATCCTCCCCTGTGCTATCCATGTTTCCTTATGATTCTACTCCATATAACTAACATAGACTGACCAATCATCAGTTAGGGTCAACCAATATACAATGTACCCTAAATTCCTTGACCAACCAGAAGTGGGAAGGTAGGGTGCATAGAGTTCTAAAAAATGTGTACAGCAAGCACACTCAAGTTTCTGAGGAACTCCACTGTTGAACACAGATCCTGTTCCTCCCACTGCATTTACTTCCATTGCCAATCTCCAGTTCTCTAGTTAGTTAGGCATCTAGTCACTTTGTATGAGCATTAAACTCCTGCAAAAAAAATATTCTGTTCCATCCTTATTTCATGAATGCCTAGTTATGGTGGAACAGAATATTTTTTGCAGGGGGTTAATTAACATTTTAACTGCAGCTAAAATGAAAATGTGTTCATTTTGAAACTAGACGTTATTATAGGATAATATTATGAGATATTATTATATGCTCCTCTAAATGAAATAATTCAGTCATGATGCAATTGCTTTGTTGCAAATTACTTACGTTGCTGCACTATCTTTAAAACAGCAAGAAAGCTTACAACTTGTCATTTGGTGGAGCAAAGGATATTCTGTTGGGAAGCATTGCTAGTAAAGTCCAGAAAGATATGGTTACGAGGGAAGAATCCATTGGGATTCAGTTACCTTAAAGGAATTCTACATGGGAGTATTATTACGCAGGCATCTGCCATGTCCAATATTCCACAAGGGAGTTATAGAAGATTTTTAGAATGAAATTCTAGAGTATCTTGTTTTATAGGATCTGGAAGAGAACGAACAAAGGAAAATGTGTCTCCACAATGGAAGAAAGCAGACACTATTTTATGAAGATGGAAGGAATTCCAACGATTTAATATCAATTCTGGCAAAAAAAAAATAGCTATTGTTCAAGATCCGTAAGTAGCATGACCAAAAATGAAGTGATCAAAAATAAAAATGTTAAGACTAACATGATCATTGTTTAATTAGATAAATATTTCCCTAGTTTTAATAACTGTAAACAACTATTTACAATCAGTTGCAGCCCAAGAGGGTAAGTTGCCAGAAGTTTTTGCATATTCATATTGTATAAGGCAGTATTTCTTAACCCTGAGCACTTGAAGAAATTTGGACTTCAATTCTTAGAATTCCCCAGTCAATCATGCTGGCTAGGGAATTCTAGGATTTGAAGTCAATACTTCTTCAAGTGGTTGAGGTTGAGAAACATTGGTAAGGGCCAGGGGCGGGTTGCTTACTTACCGGTGCCGGTGCGCTGCGTGCACATTTCCACGTTTCGGGGGTGTGCACGCTTGCTACGTATGCACGTCCCCTCACGCGATTTTGCTTCTGCGCGGAAGCAAAATCTCACCAAAATCTCACGAGGGGACGCACGTGAGAGATTTTGGCACAATTTTGCTTCTGCGCATGCGCGGAAGCAAAATCTTGCTGAAATCTCGCACGTGCACGTCCCCTCACGACATTTCGGTGAGATTTTGCTTCTGCGCATTCACAGAAGCAAAATCGGCCAAAAATTCACCCAAAAAGATGGCGCGACAGGCCGGCAGAGAGGGCTCCGGAGCGGTCACGCGCAAATTGCGCAATCGGCTGCTCCCTACCGGAGTTCCGCACCAGACAGCTCCGGCAGGAACCCACCTCTGGTAAGAGCCCCAAATCAAGTGCTCAACACCTATCTAATAGGCATAAGGAAAGATAATGTCAGTGAGCAGGAACTACATACTGATTATACCATGATACCAAGCAGAGGTGGGTTCCTCCCGGTTTGGACTGGTTCACCTGAACCGGCAGTGACCCGCTGGTGATGTCACGATGATGTCACGGAACTGGTTCAGTCAGTGTAGGTCCATGGGCGCCACCATATTTTTTTTTGAATTTTTTTGAATTTTTTTGGGGGGGGATTAAAAAAATTTCTTCTGACCATGCACAGAAGCCGAGTTTCTGGCACTACGCATGCGTTGTCATCTTCTTTTTGGCTTTTTTTTTGGAATTTTTATTTTATTTTTCAGCACTGCGCATGCGCGCGTGGCGCGGAAGGAAGCGAACCGGCAGTGAGGCAAGTTAGAATCCACCCCTGATACCAAGTGAAGCAGGTGATGGCAAAAGCATGCTGAGATTTATGAATATATCTGATGGACTAGGAACAGTAGATTTGAGAAATAATGGCACAGGCTGTCAGTACATTTTTTTTCCTACTATGAAAACATAAAGAGACACTGGAAAAAACCCAAATCTATTTATATTGGTAATGAATGAAAATCAGAGAAGATTGGGGTTGCATATAGGGGAAGATTGTTTCAAAAATACAACTAAAACATATTCACATAATTAATAATCATAATCAAAATTGATAGTGTTCTAATTGTGCCCCAAGAGATGTCACACATGATATCTAAGTTCCCCTACATGTCTATGATTAGATAAGACACAAAACATCCACTTTTGTTTGTATGTCTATTTGTATCTTGTGTGGACAATAAGATTTTTACAAGGGTCTTAACTTATTTTTTAAATTGATTTTGATTGCATATTGCATTTTTATCCTTCAGCATCCAGCGTTCCATTGGTTTGATGGACAGCATATAATTTTGTCTGTTAATTAATTAATTAATTAATTGATTGATTGATTAATTGATTAATTGATTAATTAATTAATTAATTACACTTTTCCCTCTGAAAATGCTTCTCTGGTGTCTCAGCTGAGAGATCTGCTCTATTATCTATTAGCCAAGGATAATAAACGAAAGGAAAAGGACATATTTGATTCTCTCACTCTTACACAACAAGGAGGATAAGTTGAGTCCTAAGGGAAGGTGAAATGTTAGAAGTTGTCATATTGTGTGCTACTTCCTTGTTAGAAAATATCTGTGGCAGGTTTTTTTCCCCCACTGTTTCTCTCCCCTCCACCCCTCCACCCAATTTTCAAAGCCTTACATTAAGTTAAGTTTAATGTGTTAACTGAGGGATTAGAACCAGCGATGGGTTGCTCCTGGTTCGGCACGGTTCTGCGAACTGGTAGCAGTGGTGGTGGTAGGCTCCGCCCACCCACCTGGGACGCTTCTGTGCATGCGCAGAAGCGTCGCGTAAGAGCGCGAGCGCACGCAGAAACCGGTAGCAACGGGTTTTAGAACCCACTACTGATTAGAACAATGTAGAAAACTTAAGACAAAAAGTAAAGGTAATTTAATGAGAAAGTAGTAAAATAAAATTGACAAAATTACTCCCTGTGTATTTAACAATTTTCTTCTTCTTAAAAATTATGATATAAATTCTTGGAGGGTCACTGGGACCACATTCAAAACTTGAAATATTGTAGGTGGCTTGGACTAAAGTCTGTTTCTAGGGCTGATACTTTTAAAATCAACTTGTTCTAAGAATATCCCATACATGGCCAGTGCATGTTGAAGTTATTTCTGGATTAGAGAAGGGATTACAGAATCAACACTCCCAAAGCTAATGATGCCATGGAGAATCCAGAAGTATGGATCACAGGAGGTGTTTGAGGCAGGCATTCTTCCTTCAATATTTTTCCCATTTATATGTCACTTGAAATCACAAGACTCTCAGTAACTAACAAAGTATACAAATACAGTAAATATGAAAGTTAAGACAAATAAAACCCGAAAAAAATATGTGGCATCAAGACCCAAAGCCTTCCAGATCTACTGTATCTTTAAACATAGTGTCTCTGAACAACTCCCTATTCCTGCCCACCCAGTAGTGGGTTTCACTTACCTTTGAGAAAGGGGGGGGCACATGGATGCGTGTGCGTGCGTGCTTTGCATGCATGCAATGCTTCTGCACATGCGCAGAGTGTTTTTGATGATGTCCGGGCGGATGGGCAGAGCCTCCCGCCACCGCCGCTACAGGTTCACCAAACCGGTGTGAACCGGTAGCAACCCACCACTGTGCCCGCCACCTCACCAACATTCATTCTTAACATGGCTATTGCCTCTCACAAAACATGTCCAGAAAGAGAGCACACTGTATTTGCTTGGTTGAACGGATATCAGGCCTATTGTAGACAACAGTGAATTTTTTTAAAAAATAATTTTTATTAAACATTTTTTACATTAAAAACAGACATGGAAATTTATACAATTTCCCTCTTTACAACAATTTCACGTCGCTAAAACATTTTAAGTTTTACAGTATTTTCCTCTTTACTTTTCATTTCTATTATATACAGATTTTTCACAATTCTATTTATATACATCATATACATCATATATTAGTGTACTCTATTTCTACCATATTTTCTATTTCTTTTTTATTTGTTTCTGTTTAATACATTCTAGTAACTTCTTTATCCTTTCTTACATTGTTCTCTTATCCTTTGTCTCTCTTCTCTAACCACTCGTATCACTTTCCCCATACTTTATAGTATTCTGTTTCCTCTTTTTCTTGTATTTCCTTTGTAAGTTTATCCATTTCGGCACACTCTAGGATCTTTCTTATCAAATTTTCTTCTGATGGTATATATTTATTTTTCCAATTTTGAGCGAATATTATTCTTGCAGCTGTTATCACATGTATTGTTAAATATTGTATTTCTTTTTTATAAATTTCAGGTAATATTCCCAATAAAAATATTTCCGGTTTCATCTCTATTTTTTCTTTAGTGATCTCTTCTAGTAGTGTTTTAATTTTATTCCATTTAATTTTATTATTTTCAGTAGCATACAGCACCACTAAGTATTTGGCTGTCCAAGTCTCCAAGGTCCACTCTTAGCCTTAATGTAAGTTGGGCGAAATTTTCGGTTTAATTGTATCTGTTTTTTCGCCATTCCAAGTTTTCTCCCTCAAGACTTTTCCAGCTAATAATGATTTAAAAATAGCTCAGCTATTGGAAGAAATCTACTCTATGGGCAACTGACCTCATATATTAGCTCAAAGCCTGGAGGAAACTATAGTAGTAATCAGTGGCGGGTTGCCGTCTTACTGGTGCCGCTGCTCTGCGCGCGCATCCCCAAGTTTCGGGGGGGTGCGCTCACTACGCGCGCACACCCCCTCACGTGATTTTGCTTCTGCGCATGCATGGAAGCAAAATCGCGCCGAAATCTTGTGAGGGGACATGCGCGTGAGAGATATTTTGGTGCGATTTTGCTTCCGTGCATGCGCAGAAGCAAAATCGACCCAAAATCACCAGGAAAAAATGGAGACGCACGCGATGGACCAGCAGAGAGGGCTCCGGAGCGGTTGCGCAATCCACCGCTCCCTACCAGAGCTGCGCACTGGGCAGCTCCGGCAGGAACCCACCTCTGGTAGTAATGAACTCGAAGGCAACCATCCATCTGCTCATCGGTTGCTGGAATAGAAGAAGGCCATTTATTTTCTTCACATACCAAATCCATGAACAAGTATGAGTTTAATATATTTGGGCTGATGTTGGTTTATGAACTACTTTCCTTGCTTTTGTTGTTCAGATTCCACAAGGCCCAAAAAGACAAAGAATCCTTTTTTTTTTGCAAGCAGCAGCAGAAAGAAGAGATGATGTTTCAACAATTCACAAGTCCAGCTCCAAACGTTCTCAGGAATGAGGAGAATGAAGATAGATCTCAGCACTGGAACCGGCCTGTGTTTTTTAATGAGCAACATCAAAAGTAACCGGGCAGAACAGAGGCCAGGGACATTGCTGAGGTTCGGAAGGTTGCACATGAGAGACAAAATGGCCAATCCCAGTTGCCATTTCACACAGGAAGTTTCTAAGCAACGGTATATCATCAGCCTTCAGCCTCATTCCATGATGATTTATGGAGCTGAGTTCTGCCTTCAAGTTACACCTGTGCCGTCCTGATACAATCGGCATGGGAAGAACACAGCTGACGGCAAACTTAAGTTGTAAGATGAACTCTAGGCCAATGCATTCAAACCAAATGTTGCTATTAATTTCACTTGAGGCTGAACTTTATCTGTAATGGCACAAGTAGGTGAAACTTACCGTTCTTCTCCGATATATTTCCCCCCCCCCCTATTTCCACTCAGTTTTTCCATTTCTCAAAGGAATACAGAAAATAAAATTATAGCAACATGGAAATATAGAAAAAATGATGGCAGAAAAATACCTAGTACTCCATCGAATTTACCCTTTGAGCCTTTTGTTTTTCCTTTTTAATTGTTTTTTTTAAAAAATAATAAATAAAAATAATAAATACATAATTGAGAAAGAAAACAAAAAACAAAAATACCCTCAAAGGGCAGACAAATTATGCCCTAGTTTTAAATAAAACTTTTGAGGTATAAATTATAAGGTATCTTTTAGAGAAGGCAATTGAGTAGCCCTGTCAATTTTCCTTTAAAATCTGCTAACTTTTTTTTCCTGGACCAGACAAATTAATTGGGATTCTGTTTTGTTATTCCAGGATTTAGAGTCAGTAGCAAGTAATAGGATTTATTGAAGGAGACACAGCACAAATGTTTATCCAATCAAAACTATTTCAGAAAAGCTTATGAAATATTGCTCTCAATTCATAAGGCCCGCAACATTAGTTAGACTGAGCTGGTAGCTAATAGCTGGACTTTTAATGTTCTTTCTGCTGGTTTTTAAAATGGTTTGGATTTACTTGTCTCTTCTGCTAGACAGAGCAATTACTGAGTTATACCACCAGGTGTTGATAAATACTTCTTTTTCTCTCAAATCCCTATATTTTAACAATAAAAGGATGTGAAATTCCAGTGTTTACCCCACTTCTTAATAGACAGATATCAGATGTAAAAATCAGTTGCAGACCTATCCTTAAGGTGTTTTGGCACATTGTACACCTCTCTCTGGCATGCATAATTAAATCCAATAATTTCTAGGATTTCTGCAACTTCCATTCTGTGTTCTCCCAGTTATAAAACAACAGGTTCCTATTGTGTGTTCTCCTATCAGCAACTGCTTTATGCAAAGCAAAATCAAAGCTCCATTCATGCTGAGGCATCTCCTCAGCTGTTTCTCATTACATCTTCCCCATTTTCCTGTATATAGTGAGAGTCATCTGCAGCTACTGTGCACCGAACAAAAAGCAAACGAAAGCACAACATGGTTAGATAGCCCTGTCTGAATGCAACTTGTTTTCAGACCTATTTTTCCTATGGAGTACCTATTGCAATGGTTAAGAACCTAAGCAAGCCATGCTCTAGGTGTCAAACTCGTGTCGTCACAGCGACGTCACGTGATGTATCGGGACTTTATCCCCCCTTTGCTAAACCGGGCGTGGGCATGGCTAGTGCATGACACATCCGGCCCACGGGTCGCAAGTTTGACAGCCCTGTTCTAGAGTTTTGCTATCTGTTCTATCTCTAATGTACATTATCTGGTGAAATCAATAATGCAATGCAATCCAATATATATTTGAGCAGGAATGCAAACAATGCAATTTATCAATAACCATTTTGTGGCTCCCAATGTCCATGGTCCCAAAATTTGGGTTTAGGAAGCAAAATTTGTACCTTAAACATCTCTCAGTGTCACGATGTGAATAATTGCCAGTTGTGCATCTCTACTATTTCTAGATTTATTGTATTTCTAATCAAGCAGACATGTGATATGTTTTACTACGCATGCGTGCATTCCAGGAGTTATGTCTCCTCCTACCTCCCTTCTTCTTCGAAGCCTTGCCCGAGGCAGACGTGAATCCATTAGCTGAGAAGATGTAGTTTATTAAAGGTTTATTCTTTTGTTACTTTTGTACTAAAATAAATTTTTGTTAATTAGAATTGAATCTCGGTTTTATTTTCTAAGTACGAATGACTTCAGGGAAGCAAGATCCTAAATCGCCTTTTGATAGGAAAATTCTTATCTGACACTCAGTCACCCATTTCATCTCTTAAAACTGTTGAACATACTGCCAAAAGCACTCCTGACCCTAAGCCATCCACTCAATAGTCCATCCAAAGCTTGATCTGACCCTTGAGTTGTCAAAAGTTGTACACGACTGTCTTGCCATATTGCTAGAAAGTATAGTTTGGACCTATGACCCATAGCCATCCAAACACGAAAAAATTCACCAAAAATTCCCCAAAAAAGATGGCGGCACTCACGGACCAGCACCAACCGAACCAGATCTGTGACGCCATCGTCGCGTCACCAGTGGGTCACTAATGGTTTGGGCGATCTGGTCCGAACCGGGAGGAACTCATCCCTGCTCTTGACCCATCATTAAGTGGACATGCAGTGGCAACTTTCTAGCCATGCTCTTCATTTAAAGATATGCAATTTTATGTTCCAGACAGTTCAATTAACATCTACATCTGGAACAGAAGGGGATTACCTGACCTTCACTTTGACTCTGGCTGCAAAATGCCTTGTGATTAGAAATGGAATAGTTCTCCCATGGTGAGAAGCTGCACATGAGTATTCTCTCTAAAAGGAAGAAGAGAGGAAGATCAATCTCCCTACAAAACCATAGAAATGGTTTTGGAGAAACCCCCCCATTCTACCACCTCTTACAATACTAGACAACACAATATCACCAGTAGAGACCTTCAAATTTCTAGGTTCTATCATATCTCAAGACCTAAAATGGTCACCCAACATCAAAAACGT
Organism: Diadophis punctatus similis; assembly: GCA_023053685.1. Taxonomy (NCBI): domain Eukaryota; kingdom Metazoa; phylum Chordata; class Lepidosauria; order Squamata; family Dipsadidae; genus Diadophis; species Diadophis punctatus. The sequence continues at coordinate 251,984,964 of JALIGW010000001.1, read as the reverse complement.
CATCAAAAAAGCACAACAAAGAATGTTCTTTCTGCGCCAACTCAGGAAGCTCAAACTGCCCAAGGAGCTGCTGATACAGTTCTACAGAGGAATTATTGAGTCTGTCATCTGCACCTCTATAACTGTCTGGTTCAGTTCTGCAACCCAACAAGACAGACACAAACTTCAGAGGATAATTAGAACTGCAGAAAAAACAATTACTACCAACCTGCCTTCCATTGAGGACCTGTATACTGCACAAGTCAAAAAGAGGGCTGTGAAAATATTTACTGACCCCTCGCATCCTGGACATAAATTGTTTCAACTCCTACCCTCAAGACGACACTATAGAGCACTACACACCAAGACAACTAAACACAAGAACAGTTTTTTCCTGAACGCCATCACTCTGCTAAACAAATAATTCCCTCACCACTGTCAAACTATTCACTAAGGCTGCATTACTATTAGTCTTCTCATCGTTACTATCACACATCTCCTCCCACTTATGACTGTATGACTGTAACGTTGCTTGTATCCTTACGATTTATATTAATATTGATTGTTTCCTGATTGCTTATTTGTACCCTATGACAATCATTAAGTGTTGTACCTCATGATTCTTGACAAATGTATCTTTTCTTTTATGTACACTGAGAGCTTATGCACCAAAGACAAATTCCTTGTGTGTCCAATCACACTTGGCCAATAAAGAATTCTATTCTATTCTATTCTATTCTATTCTATTCTATTCTATTCTATTCTATTCTATTCTATTCTATTCTATTCTATTCTATTCTATTGAGGTCCACCTTCCAGATCTTGCATTCTCCCCAACATGGCTGGATCATATAAGATAACGACAGTAGTAATAAACTTGAATTTGCACTCAATCACTTGCTTTGTCTATGCTTCTCTTCTGTACAGATTACTATGGTATGAACTCATGTGGAACTTTGGGAATTCAGGAGAGCCACCATAAAGCTAAAATTGCTGGTGTATATGCCATCCACCCCGTTAACAGAACTGCAGAGCTTACAATAAAAAAAACAAGAACATAATTAAAAACAAAAAATATACAACACTAAAGTGGAAAGCTCTTAGGATTACAACACCAGCAGACTTGGGCAAATTAAGTACATTTTAAACCCTTTCCTAATAAAAATGTGGTTCAATTTAAATGCTGGTCCATGCCTTTTGTACCATAGCCTGACCGTGCCAAAGAAAAACAAAATTAAGTTCTGATGTTAGACACATCCATGGTGAGATATGGAACAGGTGCCCTTTGATGACCTAAGAGCATGGGGCAGACAGGAATAGGCAGATCTTTAACTGGCTTGGGCCTAAGTAATTAATCAATTCTCTGCTCGCCTCGCTTGGACATACGGTAGCTTCAGCTCCCAGATTTATTGCAACATGGGTGGCCTGATTTCTACCAGGCCTTCTGGCACAATGATGTGAGAGGATGAATTTGTGTTAGAAATAAGGTACTAGAATCTAGGCTACAAAGCGTTGAATATCTGCTAGATGGCAGCAAAGGATCAGTATTATCTATGTCTCTTTGATGCCATCCAGTGGTCATCTAAATATTTGCAGATTGTATGTGGCACTTCTAGTTCATATGAAATAACAGAAGAACCTTGAGGATAAAATGCTTCCCAAGCTAATCAGAAAATGGCTTTATATTGGGTCATGTCATTGGTCTACTTTCTAGGAATTGCAGATAGCAGATTTTCCCAGTCATTCTTAAAATGCCCAGAATTGATTGCCTATTAGACATTCTAGAATTAAGGTGTGTTTTGTTCCTCGCAATTTGGAGCCAATAACAGGAAAAACAATGTAATACATTGCTTTAAAATTCATTTTTGTTTCATTTGGTTAATAAAATGAAATGAGGGCAAACTGTGTCATGTTTGAAATAGCTTTTTCATGTTTGAAATGGGCTGTTCATTTGAAACCTTCTTATAATAGATCCATAATGTTGCACTATTGGTTTTTTTTTAATGCTTCAAGAACACATCACAAAAATCTTGGGGTACAGAAATTATCTTTTCCACTACTGGTAGGTTTTAAGATACATTTTGTTTGTTTAAATAAATATGTTTAAAACAAAATCCACTGATGAATTTTCCTTCTATTTTTTCTTCCATTTCAACAAAATGGAACTAAAAAGAATGCTTTGAAATTTCCAAGAGAGTTGTGTTAAATAAATAAGTAAGTAAGTAAGTAAGAAGTAAGTAAGTAAGTAAGTAAGTAAGTAAGTAAGTAAGTAAGTAAGTAAGTAAGTAAGTAAATAAATAAATAAATAAATAAATAAATAAATAAATAAATAAATCTCATTTATAAAGTACCGGTATGTGTGCCTATTAAACCTAAAAGGGCGTTTTCAAACATTACAAGTATCTACTTCATACAAATTAGAAACATTGATGGTAAAAATATCCTCAATTGACACAAACCAAATGTTAGGATCACATTAACTTATAACAACATAGAGAAAACACTTCTTGATTAGAAGTTCTACCCAACAGACCAGATGTAACAATAATGCAATGGCATGTCAGTCTATTATTTCTTTTTACTGTATGGTATGCCTGAGAAATTGTTTGACTGGGAGCTCTAAATCTGTGTCCCTTAATCCAACCTAACAATCCTACTGCTTCTTCTTTCAAGAATAATAACTGTCTCTGTCTCTGTCTCTGTCTCCTCCTCCTCCTCCTCCTCCTCCCTCCTCCTCCTCCAACAACTTATTGTATTTTATACAATATAATGTACCATGACGTAGTTTGTGTTTTATTATAAACCCCAAATAAGTCTTTTTAAAATGTATTTAACAGCAAGAATAATTATAGTAAAATAGTGTCCAAAATAGTGTACATAAATAATTTTAATGACTGGCTCCATATTGTGTTGATATGCTTTCAGTAATAAAATTATCCCATATCTTTACAAAAACTGTCACTCTGAGGTATATTATACTATAACCAACAAATACATTTGGTCAGATTGAACAAATGGTTATGCAAACATCTTCCATTTACATGTAATATATGTAAGTCAATGCTTGCATAAATAGCTGTTTTAAAGAGATAATGTGGTTTTTAAAAATCCAAATCAAAGTCTCTTGAGTTACTCCCAAAGATATTTGGTTAAGGAATAGATTATCTCGCCATCTAATTTTCTTGACATAGGATCTGGCAGGACTAATTTCTGAAGAAATCATAAAGTTTGCCCTTGTTCTTGTACTTCCAGCCTGTGGAGGCTAGCTGAGTCTTAGCAGGTGTTTAACCTCCTTTAGTATCTTTGATCATATTTAAAATGGCTTGAAAGTTACCACCCAATCCTCTGATGGAAGAGCAGTAGAGAAGTCTTCTCCCTAATGAGACTATAAATGTCATTTAGAAGAACTACCAGCCTTTGAAATCCATAGAGACACAACATTGTTAACTGATGTCTTTTAAAGAGGCATTGCTCAGAACAAGCAGAGCATGAGGTAATAGTTACTGTCAATATGCAAGTTTGCTGGATGACAGAGGGAGATCCTCCCATTAAAGCTTTGTGCATCTGTAAGCATCTTTTTCATCCATCCTATTGCTGTTGACTTCCTCAATGCCCCATTGTGGCTGGCCCCTGCTATCCTCCACTGCCCCTGTCCAGCATATTACAGCACCATGTTGTCTGAAGTAATACATTTTTGATCAGGACAAGGCGCTAACAACAGCCGGCAACAAAGGAAGCCAGAGATCAAATAAGGCCGTAGCGTGAACGAGAGAAAGAAAGGAGTTTGTGTGCCTATCTAGCCAGATTGTCAGCAGGCGCATGAATGGGTGTGTGCGTTTGTAGGCACCACAGCCTCCAGAGGCCTAGCTGGTAAGGGTCTCCCAGTGACTCTCCTCAGCCATTCCAGGCTTGGGCCTCAATGTTGGTCTGCATTCCAGCTGGTTCCCTTCTCTCAGCTGCACTACTTTGACATAGAGAATCAGCCAGACGTGAACGTGAGAAAGCTTTTGCAGACAAGGCTCTTCAACTGATTGCTGCTGCTCGGTGGCTTCTGAAGTGATCATCATCAAAAGAGGGATGTCTGACAAGAGGCCTATAAGACACAAGAGGAGGTACCGACAGGCTTGTTTGTATTGACCTACTTACATACAAATATGGGAGATGAGAGATCTGTCCAGCAATATAATTAATGAAAGATTGATACTTGTGGCTTCCTTATTCCACCACTTACAGAGACAGATCAAACATGATGGGACAATTCCACCGCCCCCCCCCCCCAATCTTAGAATTTTACAAGACAGTCAGTTTGGCATCCATTTATCAGAGCTAAGAAAGTTAACTGCAAAACATTGTCACTATATAAGCGCACGTGTCTATCTACATTCACATTGTATAACACATGTGCATTTATGCATGATGTGACATAGGAATGGATAGATTAGATAAACAAATATAGCTTTTCAATTAATTGCAGCATTGTTTAGATCATGGATATGTAATCTGAGCTCCTGAGACTAAGTATAGTCCTACCACCAAGCAGATGCATTTGGGTGAAGCTTTCATAGTTCTTTCCAAGATCACCACCAAATTATAGGTTGCATGAAGCAGCAGGAAGAGCACGTTAAATGCTAGTGGAGTGCAATCAATGCAATTCTTACTAGATTTATACTAAATAAAATCATTTTTATTTTTTATATGGCCTTATTTTGCCTGGGAAAGTGTGTTCCCCCCTAGTGGAGGAGAAAGAGATGCTTCAATTACTTGATCTCTTTAGGTAAAGCAGAGCAAGGAAAAGGTTACTTTGAAGAAAGACTTGGAGCTTTTATCAGTCATAAAGCTTGTACTTTATATGTGATTCTGGCCTGTCCCAAGTAAAATTTAGAAAGCGGGGGGGGGGGGGGACTCTGTAAACATTAGAGACATTTGTGGGTGTCCAGTGATCTAAATATGAATAAGGAAAATTCACTTTAAATATTTTAACTACTGTCAATATTATTATAGTAAGGGTTTCCATATGTTGGGGCTACCAGGCACATCTGCAGTATGGACAGCATATTCTGGTTGTTCTAACAAACTATGTAAAGGAAAGTGGAACAAACACCACATTCCTCAGAAGCTTAATCCTGAAGATAAACTGAAGCTAGAATAAAAACAATAGGCCTAAAAACCTAAGGCAGAGATGGACTCTGAGCTTTAGTGTAAATACATTATTGTTGAACTAACTGTTTTCTGCTCCAATTTCTATTACACAGAAGGTAAACTACTGATAATACTCACAGACTACTTATTTTGGGGGGGGAAACCTAAATATTTATTCCATCAAAGGCTGAATATCCATTCCACTGAAAAGCCAAGGGATGATGCTCAACTATCATCTAAGGCAAAACCAAATACACTACATACATGCATACTGTACACACACGCTCCAATAGGCACCACTCTGGCTACTCAGCTGCACAATCAACGACCTTCTGCTCTCATACTAGCTGAAGGGCACATACCTGCCTGCATACTATCAATAAAGATCCTTAGTTGGATGTTTACTTAGGCCAGATTAACAGATTAACAGAGGTGGAAGGGTAGGTCATCTAGTCCAACCCCCCCCCAAAGCAGGAGACCCTACACCATTTCTGACAGATGTCAGTCCAGTCTCTTCTTGAAAGCTTCCAGTGATGAAGCTCCCACAACTTCTGAAGGCAAGCTGTTCCATTGGTTGATTGTTCTCACTGCCAGACAATTTCTCCTTATTTTTAACTTGAAACTCTCCTTGATCAATTTCTAGGCCAGGAGAGAAGCACTTTTGAAAAGTGTACTGGGGACTTAAAGAGATGTAAAACCATTACACATCGTTTTTGTAAGTTGTGCCTACATGCTGAACTCTCATTTACATGAACAGGTTCTCTCTGCCTCTGTCTTAATGACCTTTTATTGTAGGAAGACCACTGACCTTTAGAAACTGGATAGATCTCATGGCTTTTATGGAGTTGCTGTCTAACCTCCCTGGGACAGGATTTTATAGGAGTGAGGTAGAGCTTTTTGTTAGTTCTACAGAGGAATTATTGAGTCTGTCATCTGCACTTCTATAACTGTCTGATTCGGTTCTGCAACCCAACAAGACAGACACAGACTTCAGAGGATAATCAGAACTGCAGAAAAAACAATTACTGCCAACCTGCCTTCCATTGAGGACCTGTATACTGCATAAGTCAAAAAGAGGGCCGTGAAAATATTTACTGACCCCTCGCATCCTGGACATAAATTGTTTCAACTCCTACCCTCAAAACGATGCTATAGAGCACTACACACCAAGACAACTAGACACAAGAACAGTTTTTCCCCGAACGCCATCACTCTACTAAAGAAATAATTCCCTCACCACTGTCAAACTATTTGCTAAGGCTGCATTACTATTACTATTAGTCTTCTCATCATTCCTATCAACCATCTCCTCCCACTTATGACTGTATGACTGTAACTTTTTGCTTGTATCCTTACGATTTATATTAATATTGATTGTTTCCTGATTGCTTATTTGTACCCTATGACAACCATTAAGTGTTGTACCTCATGATTCTTGACAAATGTATCTTTTCTTTTATGTACACTGAGAGCATATGCACCAAAGACAAATTCCGTGTGTGTCCAATCACACTTGGCCAATAAAGAATTCTATTCTATTCTATTCTATTCTATTCTATTCTATTCTATTCTATTCTATTCTATTCTATTCTATTCTATTCTATTCTATTCTATTGAGGTCAACCTTCCATATCTTGCATTTTCTCCAAAATGGCTGGATCATATAAGATAACGACAGTAGTAATAGACTTGAATTTGCACTCAATCACTTGCTTTGTCTATGCTTCTCTTTTGTACAGATTACTACGGTAATCTATTCTATTCTATTCTGTTCTGTTCTGTTCTGTTCTGTTCTGTTCTATTCTATTCTATTCTATTCTATTCTATTCTATTCTATTCTAGTTGTGCTTTGCTTTCTGAACAGTATTATCTTTGAAAAGTTCAACATGGTAAATAACAAAGGATCTAAATATGCAATTCATAAATACATAATTAATAGAGCTGGGCAAATAATAAGTAGAGCAAGCTAATGTTGATTGATCTTAGAAGAAGCCTAGTAGGTTCAGAACAGTCATGGTCAAAGCACCCTTTCAAATTGCCACTCAAAACTTAAAGTAACTTAAATAGCTTAGCATGGTTATTTTAGTTACATTTCAATATGCACAGTCATAAGAAGGAACCACCCAATAATTCCAGAGGTTGTTTTTGATATAATGAGGAATCCAGAGGTAAGATGGAAACCAATGAAAACTCTCTGAATTAGTTCATGTTTGTATTGATCTGGTTAATATTGTCACCCAAGAAGTTCCAGCTTCAATCTTTTGAAAGAAATAATCTGCTTTTATTTATTTATTTATTTATTTTGGAATTCTTATATGCCGCCCAACTCCCTAAGGACTCAGGGCGGCGTTTGCGACAGGGGTGTAGTTCTTGAAGCTACAGGCCTTCCTATAGCTCCCGGAAGTCTCCAAAATATTGGAGCAATTTGTAACGTGACATAAAGGGGCAATGATTGACCGAAGATTCTTCCTCTAATAATTTTAATTATATGTAAATGAAATATATTACACTTTAGTTTTTATCCTGACCTACCCAATGATTTGTAGGGTTAGTCCCTGAGAGTGTACCTCCCAGCCAGGAAAAAGTTAAGAAAGTGATGCAAAATTCACCCTCTCTCCCTTGAGAGTGCTTAAGATCCTGGAAAGCTTAGATTAATAGATAACTGGTTAAGCTGGATAAATAGGCTGACCTATCAAAAGCCAACTTTCTGTATTCTACAGTGAAGTATGCCTCCCCTCCCCATATAATCTTGTTTGGCCCTAGTTAGAACACATGCATTTCATTAGAGGATTCTAGAAGATCACACTTATAAGATGTGATCACATTTATAACATGATAACAGTGTTCCGATATCTCAGGGGTTGCCACAAAGAAGAGGGAGTCAAACTATTCTCCAAAGCACCTGAAGGTAGAACAAGAAGCAATGGGTGGAAACTAAACAAGGAGAGAAGCAACTTAGAACTAAGGAGAAATTTCCTGACAGTTAGAACAATTAATCAGTGGAACAGCTTGCCTCCAGAAGTTGTGAATGCTCCAACACTGGAAGTTTTTAAGATGTTGGATAACCATTTGTCTGAAGTGGTGAAGGGTTTCCTGCCTAAGCAGGGGGTTGGACTAGCAGACCTCCAAGGTCCCTTCTAACTCTGTTGTTGTTGTTGTAGTTGTTGTTGTGATGATGATGATGATGATGATGATGATGATGATGATGATGATGATGATGATGAATAGATGATATATAGCTGTAATCTCTCTCTTGGGGTCTCAAGAAAGCTTGAAAGTTTTTGTTGTTAATACATAAATAAGAAAGCTAGCTATTTACCTGCAGTTATTCCAGTTATATGGGATAACTGCAGTTGAATAACTAGCTTTCTTATTTATCATAAGACACTACCAGTATTAGCAGTAGCAGATATACACTATTCAGATATATGAAAAAAAATTCTAAATTTACCTTTATGTAAACTGAATTTGCTCTAAGAGTGGCATATTATGAAATGGTTTCTTGATTGTATCCCCATTTGTTCAACCCTTATTTGGTTTCACAGAAACCATCATGTATATGAAGCCCTAATCCCTCCTTATAAGCAAGACTTTATTGAATTTGCTCTACAATGTATGATCGGAGTTGGGACAAAAATAGGGAGTTTGTAAAGCATAGAAGAGAAGTAGAATAAATGAAAGAGTGCCTTGCAACAGTTGTAAAACTCTCCCAGCGATGATCTCATCCACTCTGCCCAAAGATCATAGGTAGCCATTTCTACTCAAGCAGTAGATAACTAGAATAGATATGGAACTAGATAACAGACAATTTGCTCTAAAATACATAAGCACAATCAAATGTTTGTTCTTCATGTTAACTTAGCCAGAAAAACAAAGCATCATTACAGATAATCCTAGACTTACAACAGTTCATTTAGTGACCGTTCAAAATTACAATGGCACTGAAAAAAGTAATAATAAATTTAAACTTAATAAATTTCTCATTTAGCCACAGGAATTTTGTGCTCAATTGTGATCATAAATCTAGGACTAATTGTACTAGTTCTAGATCCACAGCCATGTAGATAAGAGCATTGTTGGGTCAACCCTCAAATTCTTAAATCTAGCACTGTGTCTTCAGGAAGAACTAGCATGAAATCTTGGTATCCTCTCTGTGATAGGAAAAGATGAGAAGAACCATCACCAATTATCTGTGTCCAGTAATAATCTGATCAGTAAAAATATTTCGTCTCTTGAATGGCTGCAAAAGTTGATGGAGTTAGCAGAGAGGACTAAATTGACTACTTTGTTTAAAGAAAAAAAACCATTTTGTTTCTATTTGGAAACTGCTTCTGGACTTTATGCTTGAGATGGGAAAAAAGAAATTATGAGTTAATAGCTATATTAGATAGGCTTGTTGTTATAGAAATGACTAGTATATATTATTACATTAAAGTAAAGAGTTGAGGTTTCATGTTATTACCTTATTCTACTGCACCAAAAGGAGTCATGATTTCTTTTGTTTTTCTACACTTTTCTCTCTTTCCCTTTTCCTCCCTGATTTTACTATTATGTTCATTCTTTCTTTGTATTTCTGTATTTTATATTTTGATAAGCTAATAATATTTTTTTGGGGAAAAAAGAGAGGAATATTTTGTCTCTTATTACGGTAGCAATCCATGGCTAATAATCACTGGTAAACATTTCTCCTACAAATCTTTCCAGTATTTTTAACCAAACAGCTAAACTGCTGCCCATCATCACAGCATAAGTTAAAGATAATGCTAAACGCAAGAAAGAAATTGAAAATGGCAGAGGGGTTCAACACGGCTTGGATAACAATTCCATACACTTTGGTGTTGTGTATGTTTTTATTTCTACTTCTTCTTTTTTTCTTTTATTATTAGGTTCTGGTTGTTGTACAGTTCTCCTCAGTTAATTTTTTTAACTTGCGGGGTTGGATTCCCAACAGGGTAAATCAAGTTTATGACATGGTTGTTGAAAAGTCTTCTATGAAAAGATAAGAGCATTGTCCTGGTTCCCTAAACATACTTGAAGAAAGGGAAAGTTTCTAACACTTATTTGGGGCAAAAGTGAAGGGAGACACAATAGTGGGTACATGAAATCATGTAAAGACAATACTTGCTCTGTATTTCATAACTCTAGGGTCTACAAAGATCTGATGATGCAGAACAAGCAAAGGATTCAGGAGAGATCAGAAGCAGCCTGTTCCCAACCTGCATAGTGAAAAGATAAAATTTGCTATTTCAGGATGTAATAGTGGCCACCAGTTAAGATGCTTTAAATGGGGATTAGACAAATACCTGAAGGATGAGATCCGCAGTTCAGATGACTGTACCAGCTGCTTCCAGTAGCTGATTGGCTACCGTGGGAGAGAGATGCTGGACCAGATAAGCCCTTAATACATCTCATCTCATCATCTCATCTCATCTCATCTCATCTCATCTCATCTCATCTCATCTCATCTCATCTCATCTCATCTCATCTCATCTCATCTCATCTCATCTCATCTCATCTCATCTCATCTCTCTCTCTCTCTCTCTCTCTCTCTCTCTCTCTCTCTCTCTCTCTCTCTCTCTCTCTCTCTCTCTCTCTCTCTCTCTTTAAATGAAAGCTGATGTGAATATGAGAGTAAGCTGGGGAGAAGGGATGGCGAGGTGCTGGGATTTTAGCAAAAGTCAGAGATTTTCACACTTAGGTGAGGTGGCATCTGACTCAGGGTAATTCCCTTTTTCCTTCTCGCCTCAGTGCTGGAGCAGCAGGGAACCTCGTTCCACTGAAAGGGGTGAAACCTAAAAGGCTGTGTGCTTTCCATTCACCGGGGTGTTTGGGACCATCCTGGACTGTTCTGAGGTTCTTCAGCAGGTGGACCCCCTGAACGTTATGTAATAAAGACAATAAGTGCGTACATCAACACATGGGCTTGGAAGCAGATCAACCCTTGGTAACTTCATGGGCAGGCATGTCCGTCTCTGCAGTTTTTCTGGGAAGAGCCGAAATGATTGGTCACTTTTCTTCTGGGATGTTTGTTAAACTCCCTACAGTCTAGGCCAAGGGTCGGCAACCCTAAACATTCAAAGAGACATTTGGACTCTTTTCGCACAGAAAAGAAAACACCGGGAACCACAAAAACCTTTTGACATCTAAAATGAAGATAACACTGACTGCATATATCATTTTTTAGCTTTATGCTATGTATAAAAACTATAGTGTGTTGCATTTATGTAATCAATGAACTGCTACATAGAAAACACAGTTTTATTTCTGCATGCAACAAAAATATTTTGAACTCTGAAAAAAAAGATGGGTCGAAAAGATCAATAAATCGCGTGTCGGCGGGTGTCGCACATCGGCGGTTGTGACTCATGTTTTGAGCGACAGGGAGCCACAGCAGAGGGATGAAAGAGCCACATGCGGCTCCAGAGCCGCGGGTTGCAGACCCCTGGTCTAGGCTACAGCACTTGGTTTGATTCTATTAGCTTCTTTTGAGACTTACAAGGTTGGTCAAAGGTTGCTGATGGTGATGTACTATAACTGGCTCAATACAGGGAGTCCTGTATCTTTTCACAGTAACAATTTTTATTAATTACAGCTAGTCCTTGACTTATGACCATCATTGAGCCCAAAATTTATGTTGTTAAGCGAAACATTTGTTAAGTGAGTTTTGCCCCATTCTACAACTTTTCTCGCCACAGATGCTAAGTGAATCATTGCTTTTGTTAAGTTGGTAACATGGTTGTTAAGTGAATCTGGATTCCCCATCGACTTTGCTCATCAGAAGGTCGCAAAAACGGATCACGTGACACCCCCCCCAGGACACTGCAACCGTCATAAACATGAACCAGTTGCCAAGGATCTGAATTTTGATCATGTGACCATGGGGAATCTGCAATGGGCGTAAGTGTAAAAAATGGTCATAGGTCACTTCTTCCAGTGCCGTTGTAACTTTGAACGGTCACTAAATGAACTGTTGTACGTCAAGGACTACCTCACATTCACATTCTGAGATGGGAATAAGCCTAATGATTTCTCTGTGGATTTAAAGTTACAGTTACATATGCTCTGGGACAATGCAGTTACATTTATAAACTCATTTACATTTAGGCATCGTGAGGCTTAATTTCAGCTTTGCTAGAGAGAAAATCCCATCAAATCAGTAGTAGGTTTCACTAACCTTCGCTACCGGTTCGGAACTGTGAATGCATGCGCGGGTGCGCTCACTTCGCTCTTGCGCGGCGCTTCTATGCATGCGCAGAACCTTCTGTGCAGAAGAACCTTCTGCACATGCACAGATCATCCATGATGACATCCGGGCGGGTGGGCAGAGCCTCCCACCGCCGCCGCTACCGGTTCGCCCGAAACGGTAGCAACCCACCACTGCATCAAATGCTTCACGTTCTTCTTCTTGAGTCTGACTTTGCCTTTGCAACTTTGAAAGCTTGAAAGATCCAACCTTTTCTGCTGCCAAATGGATATCAACCAATTTATAAAATGAGCCCAACAGGGCAAGTTTCCATCCGCCTCTTATTTCTGGATGAACTTCAATATATTGGGGAAACAAATCCATTGTCACAGAAAGGAGATTTGTGAGGTAGTTTCAGACAGAGATATTTCAATCAGTTGTCTTTACAACAGCCCTGTAAGATGACCTGGAATTCTTTTTCTTCTTTTCTTTCCACTAGGGCTAATTGCAGCCTTGGGCGCAGGTCTTGTGTGTGTGTGTGGGTGGGTGGGAGGGGTATAAGCTATTTTTTTAAAAACCAGGGCTTTACTTTCAAGTAAACCTGCTGAGTTATTTACATGTCTTCCTCTGCCTTGTTTCAAGGGGTGAGGATTAAATATGCTGTAAAAGGATCCATTGATTGGTTCCTTAAGGACATTTTTCGTATCCTGTGGATGAATGAGCTGTGAGGTATATGTGAAGGTATAAGTTCTTCATTTTCACATAAAGGAAGAACTCCCAAAGAGAAGAGAAAAGGGGCTTGGGCTCCTGCAGCAGGAATAGTATAGATATTATCTATATCTATATCTATATCTACGTATATCTATCTCTATCTCTAGCTCTATCTCTATATCTACGTATATCTATATCTATATCTATATCTATATCTATATCTATATCTATATCTATATCTACAGTATATCTATATCTATATCTACAGTATATCTATATCTATATCTATATCTATATCTATATCTATATCTATATCTATATCTATATCTATATCTATATCTATATCTATATCTATATCTATATCTACAGTATATCTATATCTATATACGGTATATACGGTATATCTATATCTATTATCTATATCTATTATTTTCATTTATCAGCAAAAAAATCCTACACCTATATCTATATCTATATCTATATCTATATCTATATCTATATCTATCTATCTATCTATCTATCTATCTATCTATCTATCTATCTATCTATCTATCTATCTATCTATCTATCTCTATCTATCTATCTATCTATCTATCTATCTATCTATCTATCTATCTATCTATCTTTATATATCTATATATCTATATATCTCTATCTATCTATCTATATATCATCTATCTATCTATCTATCTATCTATCTATCTATCTATCTATCTATCTATCTTTATATATCTATATATCTATATCTATATATCTATATATCATCTATCTATCTATCTATCTTTATATATCTATATATCTATATCTATATATCTATATATCATCTATCTATCTATCTATCTATCTTTATATATCTATATATCTATATATCTATATGTCATCTATCTATCTATCTATCTATCTATCTATCTATCTATCTATCTATCTATCTATCTATCTATCTATCTATCTATCTATACACGCACACACACACACACACGCACACACACGCACACGCACGCACACACAGAAAAATGACTCCTTGGAGCATATATGTAACCAGAGAAGAGCTTCTCCATTGGCTGTCAGTCTGACACTCTTAGAAACGCTGGGGTAACTTAAAACTATCAGATACCAAAAGTATCTTTAAGACCCCATTCCAATGAATCCCTGGAGAATTCGGCACTCCTTGTCACTATTAACAACTCCTCAGTGCATTTTTGGCTTGTTTCATTTTGATTGAAAGACGGATTCTGCTCTTTCCCATCTTTTCCAATTTGTTAAAGTTCCTGTTCAAAGGTACTTTTTATTTTGTCTGAGCGCAGAGCACTTTGGAAATGTTGGTTTTCAAATTTTTTGACCTGCCCCCCCCTTTTTTGCATTTTTTAAAAATAAAAAATAAAATGCCTTCACTCTCTCATGCATTCGCTATTTTGGCCTATGGTGAAGGCTTTCTTTGCAAAACACAAAAGCTTGTTCCTTGGAAAGAGCCAAATCTTAAATTCCTGCGTTTTTCCACAAAGCCAGACATTGTTGAGGGGAGGAGGAGGAGGAGGATGGAGGGGGGGAGAGGCGTGTTGGGCATTCTTTGATATGTGTGTTTGTGCGTATGTCAAATTGGTAGCATTTGCACACGCTTGCAAAACCGAAAGGGGGAAAAAAAAAACCCAGTAAGAGTCGCATGTCCTGAGCACGAAAGGTGAAAGTTTCTCGATTATCCGTAACGGAAGACTCGTGTATTTATTTATTTTTTTAAAGTTGACATATCTTCCCTCCTCCTTTCTCCTCCCCCCCCCCCCCAGACTTCTAAGACCCAATTGGTTGCGATGGACCATCTCGGGGGTGATCATTTCGCGTCCAGTCCAACTCGCTTGTGGGCAGCAATAGGTGGTGATGTAATAGGTATCAAGGCCCGCTGGATATATAAACGTCGTGGTTTCGGGGGAAGAAGGGCCGTGAGTGAGCGCGCAGCGAAGGTCCCCACTTGACAGAAGCGGAGATCAAGTTCAGAAGAAGCTGCCGCGGAGTCGATCTTTGCTGCCAGCCCGCCCCACCGGTTGCGCACCGGACTCCTCTTCCCTGCGCTCTAAGCAGCGGCTCTCCAGTTCCACGGGGTGCTGAGTTACTTGCCCGCCCCCCCCCACCTACGAAATATATACATATATATTTCATGTATAGTATATATGTGTGTGTATGTATAAAGTACATATACATATATATATTTGTTTGTTTGTCTTTCCTGCACCCACCCCACCCCCACCCCACCCCGCTCTTGGGATCTAAGTCTGGGGCAGGAGTTTCGCCGGAGAGGTGTATTTTTAGCCGCTTGCCTCCCCTGGAACCACGTGTGCTGCCCGCGTTCGCTCAGGATGACTGGTCCCTGCCCGGCCTGCTGGCCAGCCTTGCTCCTGGGACTGCTGTCGCCCTGGCTGGCGGGACGCTGCATGCCCGTCTTCGCCCAGCAGCACAACGACACCCTGGAGTGGCGCTGGGAGACCCTCTTCTCGCGCTCCATGGCCAGGCTCCCCGCCGGGGAAAGGAATTTGCTCAGCCGGGACGGGGACTATCTGCTGGGCATCAAGAGGCTGCGACGCCTCTACTGCAACGTCGGCATCGGGTTTCACCTCCAGGTCCTGCCGGACAGCCGGATCAACGGGATCCACGACGAAAACCGATACAGTAAGTGGTAGTTGCGCCCCGCCGCCTCTGCCCACCTGGATCCGCTCGGCTGAGAGACACCCCAGAAGGGGGCAAGCCAGGCAGCCAGCCAGCGAGCGCCCACCCACGCACCCAGAACTGCGTGGGATCCTAAGGCGGGGAAAGGGGCGCACGGGAACGGCCCGAGGGTTAGGTAGGTGAACTTCTGGTCGCGGGTGGACGGAAGGCTCTCGGGGAGCGGGAACGATCGAGCCCGCCCGTCCTCTGTGGTAACGCCTCGCTGTGAGGAGGAAAGCCCCGCGCCCCCTTTCAGGGCAAGGCGCCAAACCTCTCCCCTTCCCCGCTTCAGGCAATCAGCGTCGAGGGTCAAAGCCAAAGGAGCTTCGAAGGCAGAGGGATTTAGGGACCTGCAGAAAAGCAGCCTCGGCTGGGGCAGGAGAACGAAAGGGTTAAACTGGGGAAGCCCCAGGTAGACGAAACGGGAAGGCGCTCCTCGGAGAAAGCCCAAAAACGCCAGGTGCGTTTTCTCGCGCGCGTTATTGGCTCGCGTTGAGCTACCCCAGGTAAGCCGGCGGGATCAAGCCGAAGAGTCTTGCCTGACTAGTTTTCCCCGCTATTTTCCTAGGGTGGGAAAGGATGGGATTCGGTCTGAAAGGAGTGAAGGAATTCTCTCGCGGTCTCTCCGGAATAAGTAAGAGCTGCGATCAAAGCAAAGGAGCCCATTTCATCTATTTTTAAAAAAATTATTGATCCTCACGACTGCCCAGGAAAACTGAGAAAGGTGGTTCTTGGAATACAGTAGCAACTTAACTACCGTAGAGTGAGCTAGGAGTGGTAGCGACTATGTTTGTTGTGCAAGGAGTGTGGCAGAATCTTTGAAAGAGAAATTGCCCAGTTTTATATTGGGTGATTTGACTGCGCTGGCTGCTCCTGGCACAATTCAGTCCAAGAACAGAAGTGGAGTTACTTAGCGCTGCTTTTGTAATTAAGAATTGGCCCCCAGAAATTCCCTCGGACCTGGGCTTAGTCAAATTTAAAGCAGGACTTCTTTTGACCTTCGAAACAAAATTAGACATTTTTCCTAGCTTCGGTTAGGGTTATGGGGAGCAAGCTACTCTTAAGTCCCACCCTGCTTTTGCCACAGGCTGACGAGTAGTTAATTTGGGATTCAAGATCCCATCCCGCTTCTGCCCAGGAGCTGGAATAGTCTAAAAGCATCTGTTCGTGACTTAACCCCATGGCCCCATAGCTCTAATTCTAACTAACACCCAACTGAAACAATAGGAGGGGTTAAAGACTGCACCATGACAAACGTTTCATGTGTCCTAAAACATGCCAGATACTTATTTTAAGCTGGGTGAGGTGGGGGATCTCTGCTAGATCTTCAATCACAGCAAAAGGAAGACTTGAAGCATTTTGCAAGCCGGCTATGTCAGGCCTGCTGCAGCATCCCTTGTTAGTAGTCAGGCCAGCACAAGTCATTTGCAGTTCCACATATGTGAAAACGGCTACCAGTAGATTGAGAAGGCTGCTTTTAAGCACCTTCTAAAAAAGAAATAATAGCAGGCAGTCCATTGGCTGAGTTGGGCTGGAAGAGCTATTAATGAACATGCTAAGGAGTTAAATTAGATGGCAATTTATCTATTTATACACCGCCTTGAGTCCTACGGGATTGGGCGGCCTATAAGAACTTTAAATTAAATTAAATTAAATTAAATTAAAATCTATCTATCTATCTATCTATCTATCTATCTATCTATCTATCTATCTATCTATCTATCTATCTATCTATCACATTTCTCCCTCAAAGAGAGATTCTGGGCGGTGTACAATAAAGCATCACAATATTAAACAGTCTACAAAAATTAAAATGTCAACACTAAAAAAATTTCACTAAAAGTTTTTTAAAAAATAATTTAAAAAATTAAGGCAGCAGCAATAATTAAACTTCATTAAAAGCTAGTTGTCAAAGGCAAAGGGAGGGCTTTCATGGCAACAACCAACCTCATAACTGTGCACTCTGTAACTTTAATGAGGCAAGGGACTGTAGAGCAGAGGTCTTCAAACTTGGCAACTTTAAGACTTGTGGACTTCAACTCCCAGGATTCTCCAGCCAGCTGGCTGGAGAATTCTGGGAGTTGAAGTCCACAAGTCTTAAAGTTGCCAAATTTGGGGACCCCTGCATGTAGAGCAATATGTTGGGCATATCCTGAGCAGAGCCAGCTGCTGTTCTGTATAAAGATGGGTTATCATGTGGGAATATTGTCTATGGAAAGTAGCTTGTTCAAGTCAATGCAAATCACTCGTATTTTTTGGAGTTGGGGGGGGGGAGAAATCAGTGATAACATTTGCAGTGGTTCTGTTCATAAGTCTTCATTCTCTATGGAACTATGAGTTGGCTAAATTCATTCATTTTGTTAAGGCGAGGTATGTTTTGTCTCAATGCAATGTGTGAACCCACTTAGTGGTGGTTTGCAAATCATGGTTTAAAGTCAGCATGCTTGAACCAACCAGCTGTGGTTCACTAAATAAAACCTGATTAGGCAATTCTGACAGGAATGCATAACAGTGTTTTTCTAGCCTCCAGATTGCTTCTTTTGCACACATATCAAAAGTCATGACAGGGTTTCTCATTGTTGCGAAGTGGGGAAGCACATGTAGTAGTATATAAACATAAAATAGGTGGAACATAGTTAATAATCAAAGAATAACTGGAAATTCTTCCCCTCAAAATTGCAATATCATGGAAATAGCAAAATGTGGATTCTAGCTAAATGAGTAGCTCAGTTCTGCACATCTTTATCCCACCCATTGCAACCATCTCCCTACCAAAATGGGCTTGCCCCTGTTAGTACAATGTGAGAATCAGGTCAGTGAGAAGGGCTTCCCAAGGCAAGAAGGTAGGAGATGGTTGACAATTGCAAAGAAAATGGAAGGTTTGGATATTCAGAAGGGGTCATTACCTCCATTCTGTTAATTTCACTAGAACTGAACCAATATCATGGAAGGTGCTTACTTATACCACCATTGGTGACATTTAGTCTCAAATTTCAATGTTAGTTGTATATCAGTTGTATATCATTCTTCAACACCCAATACCCACAGTATTGGGGGAATAAAAAAAACCGTTCTACAGATGGTTAAGATGGCAAGATGTCAACTTGGGGTAGCAACCACAACAAGTCTTAAGCCTTATGAGTAAGCTGATGGGAAACAAAGCTTTCAATAGTTCAACCATTTATTCTAAGTTTGAGTGAACCAATCATCTTCTGCAGGGAAGTTTTGAAAAGATTAGTGAAAAAGAACAATTTGTGAGACTGGCAACGGTTTTGGAGTGGACTTGCAGTTGGGGCTGGATGGTCCAACCCATAAACTGGAGATTGCCAATTTTTGTTCTAGAGTAACCTGAAGCTCAGTGGAACTTTTCTGAATCTTAATAGTTCGATGTTTGCTTCCTAATATGTGTCTACAAGGCCATAATACAAGATACACATAAATATTCCTGAACTTTTGAGTAGCTATTGCATGCCACATGCCACAAGAGTAGCCCTACTGATATGGTTCTACTGACATATCTTAAAGAGTAATAGAATTAGTAGGATATTCTTTATTCAAATGATTTATAATTGCATTGTAATCCTATATCCTGGTTTGTTTCTAATGCATTCTTCTTCTCTTAAAGGTTTGCTGGAAATCTCTCCAGTGGAACGAGGAGTGGTTAGCCTTTTTGGTGTTAAAAGTGGACATTTTGTAGCAATGAACGGCAAAGGCAAACTCTATGGATCTGTAAGTAGCAGTTATGAAGATTTTCAGCTAAAGACTTTTAATCACCTTTTAAAAATAATGTATATCAATTGTACTTTCATTTGATGAACACAGTTGCCACTACTAGAAAGACAAGTAAGTGTTCTAACATTGCAGGCTTTTAGTAGATAGATTAAATAGATGTGCTTGTTAAGCACATTAAGAGGCTAATTCTCTGATTGTCCCAGATGTGGACATTACAAACAGCTGTAGGAAGTAAAAGGTAGTTTATGATTAAAACATTTTTGTATTTGTAGCAGAAAAAACAGATTATCTGATAATCAAGAAAATGCCATTTAATATACACATATATTTCCAAGTACTGCAATCACCTAATTTGGGAAATCAAAGGATTGCACATTGTGTACACATAGGTTTGCAAAGTGTAAGATAGCATATTGCTCTGAGACATTCAACTCTTGTAATTTTCTGCAATCTTCCAAAGTAGACTACTACTTTGCCACTGGCTGTGCTGGTTCAGAAGTTTGAGAGCTGTTGTCCTAAAAACAAATGGAACGGTTATTGTATTTCCTTTTTGTGTGTTTTATAACAGAATACTTTCCCCCCTTTATTCAATTTAGAGTTACATCTTTATGGCAAAGTTTTGAGGGACTAGAAATAAAATGGCAAACTAATAAAAAAAAATAGGACAATGGGATGTGGGTTGGGTTTTGTTTTGTTTGCTACATAAAGCTTTATAAGACACACTTTCTGGAATTTAGCAAACTGTCACTATGTGACCAAAAAAGCAAAGCAGTTTAATTTATAACAAAACTCAAGGGCTAATTACATATGGATTTATTCATGCACTATCTAGTGGAAGAAAAGGACAGTTTAGCTGTGAGGGTCTTACTTTAGATTTTTTTTTAATTCTATACTG
Source organism: Diadophis punctatus similis (assembly GCA_023053685.1). Classification (NCBI taxonomy): domain Eukaryota; kingdom Metazoa; phylum Chordata; class Lepidosauria; order Squamata; family Dipsadidae; genus Diadophis; species Diadophis punctatus. Next base: position 251,964,631 of record JALIGW010000001.1, on the reverse strand, counting down.
AATTTGTTTGAATCTGTAAATCTGGAGCAAAAATGGTTGGAGAGCCATTTCAATTCTTGTAGCCTATTTAGTTCCTAAAAATAACACAAGTCTTCCCCCCCCCCCCTTTGGTCATTTCCAGCTGTCTTTCTATTATAGGCCTTCTGTTGATAGGAGCTGGTGTAGGCAGAGATTTTTGCCAAAGAAAGAGTGTTTTCTTACTGACTTGCCTAAAAGGAAGTGAGACTAAATCTTAAGGGTGTAAAAGGCATTGTACATTCAGATACTTTAAGACTTTGGACACAATAGCCTTTCCTTTATTTATATCAGTTTGCCACCAATGATCACTTTCCTTCTGCATTTTCTATATGCCGGTACCTATCATTTCTTAAATAGCTAATCGAAAGATACATCCTTTGTCATTCATGTAGATAACTTTTATTTAGGGCTCAGTATAAATAGTCATTGGACTGCATTCCAAGCAAACTAACAATCTGAAATACAGGCGATAAAAAGTTGAGATTAAGGAAAGTTTCAAATGGTGGTAGACTGTAATGGTTTGCCTTATTTTCTTACACTGTCTCCCTCAAACCAAAGGAACCATCTATGTCAAGTCTTTTGGTTGTGGTATTTTGGATTGCAACACAGTAATTAAACAATGGCAGATACCTGCTACTCAATGAGTTAGGTTTCCTTTATATAGGGAGCAAAAGAAAGCAGCATAGCAGACCCATAATACTATTCCTTCTTGTAGCTCTGCTAATTGTCCTTGGACATCTTATGTCCAAAATAGATAAAATGAAGAAGTTAATCAGCTACTTGACTCTTGATAATTTTCAGAATAATATAAGGATAATCAGATTCTTTCAGAATAGGTGAGTGGTTATGACTGATTTGCCAGGCCTGACCCTTAAACAACATTGCTGTTTTCTTTGCCTGAGTGTGCTTTCTTCTGTAAATGGGGAAAGAGCATTCAGCAGTATGCAGTTCAGTGATGATAAATGTAATTTCTATACTCAGAAAAACCAGGTGGCACAGGTAAAACAAAACAACAACCTGGTGGTACTTGGCTTAGTAGGTGAAGCTGATCATCCTGGTAGATCACAAGTTAAACATGAGCTAGTAGTATGTTGCAGCTGCCAAAAGAGCCAACGCAATGCAGCAGAAGTATAGTACTGAGATAACGGGAAAGGATATTTCTGCTGCAAGGGACAGCCCACCCCTGAGATATTGTGCTCAGATGTAGTCACTACAATACAAGAAAAACACCAAGGAATTGAAGAAAATGCAGAGAGGAGCAACCAAGGGGCTTGGCAGCTAAAACCTATGAAAAACAGTTAAAGGAAATGGATACATTTAACTGGAGAAGAGAAAAATATAGGGAGAAATGATAGCAATATTTTAATACTTGACAGGCAACGTATAGGAGAAATGGATTTATTCTCCATAGAACCCAAAGGTACAAGCTTTACAAAAAGATAGCCAAACATGGAATATGGAAGGATTTCCTGGTGGGAAGTGCTATTAAGCAGTGGGACAGCCTGCCTCCTGGAGTCACAGGTGTCATAACCTGTACCATTACAGGTTTTCAAGCAAAGGCAGAGGTGGGTTCCTACCGGTTCTAACCAGTTCTTTAGAACTGTTAGTAGTTCGGCAATGACATCACAGAGCCGGTTCTGTTGGTGTCTCCGTGGGCGCCACCATCTTGGATTTTGCTTCTGCGCATGCGCAGAAGCTATTTTTTATTGCTGCGGGCGCATGCGCACGGCGCAACCCTGAGCGAACTGGCAGCAAAAGGATCCAGAACCCACCCCTGAGCAAAGGTTCAAGGCCATTTGTCTGGGATAATATGAGGATAGCTGCCATGGGCAGGGGTTTGACCCAGAAACCTTCCAATGTCCCCATCAACCATGTAATTTTATGGTAGTACATCCATATCCAAAAGCTTACTTGGAAGAATCATGGATAGTTACTTTATATTGCCAGAATAAGCAAATTTCTGTACTGTATAAAAAGATGGTCTTTTATTATTCATGTATATAAGGCAGCATTGACATATATGAAAAGTACTGGTAACATAACCATTGTTCTTCTGGCAGCAAGCAATCACTTTATAAATCCCTTGTTTTTCTCCATTTTTATTTGAGTCCTGTAAGATTTGGTTCTTTCCTCCTGAAGTGCTAGAGCACAGCTCCACTGATGCTTATTTCTTACAAACAAATGTTCTCATTTTTTAAAAAAATTAAATGTTCTGCAGAGGAGGCAAGGCTGTTGGGGAAGAAGAAAAAAGAAGGGAGGGAGAGTGAGGATAAAAGTGGGAGAAAGAGAAAAGGCAGAAAAAGAAAGCAAGATGAGGCACGTTGAGAATTATTTAGAAAAAATAATCTAATGGAAATATTTGGTAATACTACCATATTAGGAATAGTTGATGAAACTGAAAGAATTTGCTAAGATTGCCAAATTGACCCATTTGAAGGCAATATCTATGTTTATTGGTACCTGGAAACTCCTTACAGATTTTAGCATAAAACAAAAAATGAATTTACGAAATATGGTTTTGATAATTAACTAGATTAGGTTATAGAAAGTAAAACGTCGTGCTGTAATTTTAAATAAAGATGTAACTCTAGATTACAGAAAGTAAAGTGTCACTTTAGAGAAAGAGGTAAATGTACAATTGTAGTTACAACTCTTATAAAGATTAGAAATGACTTTTAAAATATATTTTTGGTTTCTTTTCTATTTTCTTCTACTTTTTTGCACTTTCTTTTTTCTTCAATTTCTTTTTTCTTTCTTACTTAATTTTAGTTTCTATTAATGTTTAGTCCTGTTTTATAATTTTTTAAAACAAAATTATATTTTTAAAAGAGGGGGGGGGGAGAACTTGTTGCTCCAGCAAGTAGCTCCCCATAATTTTCTTGGAGAAAATGTAGCACTCAGGGGAAAGGTATCTTGTCTTCTTCAAATCATCCTTAATATAACATAAAGATGTGTCCCTCCCCCTTCATTTTTAAGGCAGCTGCCTGAAGATTTTCCATGCTTGGAAATATCTGAGGGCTTTACTGCTCTCTGTGTAAGCGGAGACTGTCCCCTGTATAGAAAAGTATATGCATCTACACTCTTAAAACAGTCAATTCTCTGAGTTTAGTTTTAAAAGAGGGGAGGAGAATCCTACCCTAAAAGAGGGATGGGTCTACCTACCCTGATCTTTGTAGAGCATATTCCATAGTCATTCTGTGTTTTAAATTTTTAATTGAATATATGTAATCTCAATTAATAAAAAGTGTTTTTAATGTATTTATCTTTGAGCTTTAATTTTCATTCTACATTATACCTTATCATATTACCTGAGCTTCAGGCACATGCCAGCTTTAAAAGTTGGGAAGCCACTAAAAACAGAATTACCAAGAATTTTTAAAGCAAATCAAATTGACAGAAGGGGAGATGAAGGGGAAAAAGAGAGAGAAGCTATAGTATAGAGCAGTGTTTCTCAACCTTGGCAGTTTGAAGATGTGTGAACTTCAACTCCCAGAATTCCCCAGCCAGCATTGCTGGCTGAGGAATTCTAAGAGTTGAAGTCCACACATCTTCAAACTGCCAAGGTTGAGAAACACTGGTATAGAGTGTACAGGTTGCCTTGAGCACCAATTGGAGTGGAAAGCAGGTAACAAAAGTGTACTGTACATGTTTTGGGATTCAGCCAAACTTAGGCCCTGAAACCTGGGAAATCCATTCATAAAACTATTTTGCAATGTTATTCAGAATATGATGTGAATGGTTTATCCACAATCAGAAATAAAAGAGGGGATAATAATTGGTTGGAGGGGTGTGTGTTACTGCAGTGTCTTATTGGGCTGCTTCAAGATTTTAGGAGAGTCTTCTCAATCTGAGGCCTTGCCATGTGTGGAATCTGATCACTCTAGACAAGCATAAAATTTGGCTGGGAAATTATGCTTCAAAAAATAATGCTGCTGTTAATCCCAAGAGTTTAACCAGAGTAGAGGACGAAGTAGTGCTGAACCTGGCTTAAGTGAACAGCTTTGAACTTCTCTTCTTCTTATTCCAGATCAAGGAACAAGCAGGAAGATAAGTACATGTAGTCCTCGACTTACTACCACAGTTGAGCCCAAAATTTCTGTTGCTAAGCAGAACAGTTGTTAAGTGTATTTTGCCCCATTTTACAATCTTGCCACAGTTGTTAAATGAATCTCTAACAATTGTTAAGTTAGTAACATGGTTGTTAAGTGAATCTGGCTTCTTCATTGACTTTGCTTGTCAGAAGGTTGCAAAAACTGACCACATGACCCCAGGACACTGCAACCGTCATAAATATGAGTCAGTTGCCAAGCGTCTGAATTTTGACCATATGATCATGGGATACTGCAATAGCTGTAAGTGTGAAAAATGGTCATAAGTCACTTTTTTCAGTGCCGTTGTAACTTCGAATGGTCATTAAATGTACTGTTGTAAGTTGAGGACTACCTGTATGTTTGAACAACTGAACTTTGTCAATTTTGATGGGAATTGACATAATCTGTGCCTGCTGCTCTTGTGTGATTTGAAATATACAGTAATTGTTTCTCTGAACTCTTTCCCCCCACCCCAAATACTAAAATGCAGGTCTTGGTTGAAACAAAATGTAAGAAGGATGCATTTAAAAAAGAAAGTTTAAATTTATACCAACTTCAATATGCATTTTTGTGTATATGCTTTGGCAGTGTATACATTTTTTAAAAATGAAATCTGTATAGGAATGAACAAAGATGAAACTAACATTCATTGATCCAGCTAATCATAATTTGAGTAAAACAGACAATTATTTCTGTTGGAGACTGACCTGTATAATTAGAAAAGTATATTTTTGGGGGGGGGGAGATAAAATCTTGCATGATAAATACCCGGGTGTATTTAAAAAGATAAAAGTGAGATACTTGTGAAAATTGTGAACAGTGAGAATTTTAGAGAAACAAAGGAATGGAACTAAGGTGTGGGGTATATATATATTGACTATATATATATATATATATATATATATATATATATATATATATATATATATATATATATATATATATATATATGTGTGTGTGTGTGTGTGTGTGTGTGTGTGTGTGTGTGTGTGTGTGTGTGTGTGTGTGTGTGTGTGTGTGCGTGTGTGTGTGTGTGTGTGTGTGTGTGTGTGTATGTATATGTATATGTATATGTATATGTATATGTATATGTATATGTATATGTATATGTATAAATCTGATGATTGACCAACATAGAGTACTATTGCTTTTCTTGATTAGACAAGATCTATCCTTAACCTATTGATGATACCAAGATTTCACTATGGTCTTTTTGGCAAATATTCCATCACTGAAATCCAATTTTTCCATTTAATGAAGTCCTCAGATGGACTGGTAAATGTTGATCATAGCTTTTGTCTGCCTCAGCTTTCTCCAATTCAATGTCTTCCCTAAGTGTTGGATTACATTTTCTTGGAAGATGAAAATTATAGACTAAACTGGAAGGAACTAGGATGGGATAAGAATAAGATCATCTGAAAGACCTTGTGTATAGAGTTGTATGATAAAGTTGAAAAGAGAACAAAAAAGAAGGCAAGTGCTCAGGTGTATTTTCCCTGTATATGTACACAAAGACATGTTTTATATCTAACTTCTTCCTTACTCTCCCTATCCTCTTTCCTTCCTTCTCCATTCTCATTTCAGAGCCATTTTGGTGATGAGTGTAAATTCAAGGAGATTCTGCTGCCAAACAACTACAACGCCTATGAGTCCCAGATCTATCCTGGGATGTACATGGCCCTGAGCAAAAATGGAAGAACCAAGAAAGGCAACAAAGTGTCTCCTACCATGACAGTGACACATTTTCTTCCCAGGATTTGAGAACTATCCCTTCAGAGCTACCTCAGGGCAGAAGGAAAAGGCAAGGCCCAATTGGGAGAATGGAAGAGGGAGGGGGTGAAACCTATGGTGCACTTTTCTTTGAGAGTTTTATGCAAGAGTAGATGTAACATATTTAAATTATTGATGTCTGTATATATTGCCAGAAAGTTATTTATAGTTCTGATCATTTTTTAAAAAAATTCCTAAAAGAAAAGAAATGAAAGAACAACCTTCTACAAAACCAAACCTTCAATCTAAGCTATTCATTACACAGTGTAACAGTAGAAGACTCTTGCATTGTGGTTTATTTAATCTTATCTTTGTTTTGGGGTAAGTTATCACAGGTGTGCTGCTATTATGACTTTTTAAATGTGAAATCTGATTCCTATATGCTTTGCACTGTTCTGTGCATTGTACAATGTTTGTTAGTGGACATTAAATTGTTTTTTTTAAAAAAACATTGTTTTTAACCAGTTATGACTGCCAGCAAACGTTTTAGCCCTTACAAAAGAGGCTAGACAAATCTTCCTCAGTTCTGATGCCAGCTTATAGGAACGTACAGCATCTCTGACCTCCTTTTGTGTAGCATTGTTAGTTCATAGAAATGGTGTCAATTTACTTCTGCTACAGAAACTGCAGCCTTGATGTACGCCCTGCAATGCTCTTTTTAGCTCTTAGCTACAGTTGAACTCTGAACTTTCTTGCATTCGATCCCACTGGGGCCTGTAGAGCAGAATCCACCAGGCAAGTAGTAGTAGTAAACCCCATTGAAAATCTCTGGAGGCTGCATGGTAGGAGTGAATTGTGCTCTAGGCAGACCCTTTCCAAGTTCTAGACTTAAATTCTCAGCATTGTGAGAATGAGGGTTCCCATGTTAGTAGTACAAAGCAACATTTGGACATTTTTACTCATTGTTCGGCTTAGGTACAGCGTGGTCATTTTCTTCTTTCAGCCACTCACATTTTGGAATAGGTTACAATGAAGAACCTTTGTGTTAAAGACCACGAACCATCTTTTAAATGGAATGATATTACAGGTAGTCTGGACTGACACTAGACCCTCCGTTCTTAGAACTTCCAGTCATTCAGTGAGCCATCATATGACTCTGTCCAATTTTACAACCTTTTTTTTTTGCCGCAGTCATTAAGTAAATCACACATTAAGGGAATCCAGTTTCTCTCACTGATTTTGCTTGACGGAAGGCAGATGGGAAAGTCACCACTGGCAATCACATGACCCCAGGATGCTTCAACTGCTGTAAATGCATGTTAGTTATCAAGTACCTGAATTACGATGTCATGACTGTAGGGACGCTGCAGTGTTCAAAAAGGCAAGAACTAGTTGTAAGTCACTTTTTCAGTGCCATTAGAACTTTGAATGGTTGCTGGTCATAAGTCAAGAATTACCAAATGCATGATTTTAGTAACACTTGAAAATCTCTCTCTTTCAGGCCAGATTTCCACATAGTTGTGAGTCACTGTTTTTTCAGAAGTGCTATTCAGATTACTTGGCTCTTCCTTTCAATGAGCTGACTAACAAACTAGGTCAGTGATGGCGAACCTATGGCACACATGCCACAGATGGCACGTGAAGCCATATCTGCCAGCATGTGAGCTGTTGCCCTAGCTCAGCTACAGCGCGCATGTGCGCACTGGCTAGCTGATTTTTGGCTCACACGGAGGCTCTGGGAGGGCATTTTCGGCATCCGGAGGACCTCCAGGGGGGGCAGGGGAGGGTGTTTTTGCCCTCCCAAGGCTCCAAGAAAACCTCTGGAGCCTAGGGAGGGCAAAAAACAGGCCCGGGCCCACCGGAAGTCGGGAAACAGGGGAGCAGGGGAGCGGGAGGGGTTGTACATGCATGCACGGGGATGGAGCAGCAGGGGGTTCACGCACGCAGGGGGCATTGAATTATGGATGTGGGCACTCGTGTATGCGCAATAGCACATCGCACTCGCGCTTTCGGCACCCAAGGGAAAAAAGATTCGCCATCATTGAACTAGGTGGTTTCATCTATGTTCCCCTCCCCCATTTTAAAAACCGTGCATGTTGAACCAGGAACTCTCATGTTCTCAATGAGTTTTTCTCAGATAGGAACAAGCCAAAGTTCCTGCTTCACGCATTGCAGTGAACGAACCGTGGACGATGTATTCTGATTTTGTCCACCTTCCTTTAAAACGGGTTAACCAGTCCTTTAAAAAATGGTTTCCATAAATGCTACAAAATATCAAAAACCAGCTTCCGATGCAATTCTGCAGTACAGAATCACTTCTCCAGTTGAAGGTCATCTTTTTCCAACTGGGGTTGGGAGCAGATTAAACACACGTGAGGCTACAGAGGTTTGCAGAGGAATAAACCATTTAGCCTTTTAAAAAAATGGTTGTTGTTTTTTTTAAAGTGGGTAATCCCATCATTGTAATTCAGCGGTTTCAACCATGGACTGCAAAATAGGTGCTTGTCTATGGTAGAAGTCCTGTCCCACTAGTCATGCCTCTGCTGAGCATGTCCCAATAGCAGTTCACTCTGAAGTAATCATATTGGCTTTAATTAAACATTTATACTGTAAACGGTTTATAGGTTGTAGTTTTCTCATTTCATTCCCTGAAATAATGTTCCTTTAATATCTACCTCACTCAATTATTCTGTAAGCCAGTTTCCTTACAAGACCAGCAGGGAAGGGGCGTTCATTTTTTCTCCCTACCCTGCTTATAATTCCAGTGTGGGAGGGAGGGGGGCATCCCAATTCCCCCCTCCCTTTTTTTCCATATGTAGCCAAAAGAATTCCAGATAGTGTTGGTTACATCCAATTTGAGCCTTGTCACGTTTGTGCTATCTTTACCCAGTGATTTACTTTTAGTAAGGATAATCATGGTGAAAATATTTGCAGACAGCTGTCAGGCTGCAGAACTATATGCTCATCCAGTAACCTTATATTTTTCTTTATATATTTTGTGAATGTAAACCATGTCTTTAAAGCAAAGAATGAACCAGCAGGTTTAAGAAGGATGATTGGAGGGGGGATGGAAAGGGTGAGCAAAAAAGGAGGGTAACTCTTAGGCAATGTTTAATGGTTTCTTTTAATGGAAGTAGGGCGTTGAGAGCTAATCACAGGCTTCATCTAACAGATATCTTGGAAACATTGCCTTTGTCGTGTTGTAGAAGACAGCTCTCAAAATCATAATGGGAGCTGAAGGCAGATATTGGTAAGGGCTTACCCCGAAATGAGGCACTGGAGTTATTAGGATAACTACTCAGCTATCTGGAGATCAGATCCACCAACTTATTATTTTGCTGCTATGCTGGCAGATTACCTGCCATGCAGATTTAGAAATGAACTCAATGATTTTATTTAGCTAGGGCTACTTTAGACCACAATCCTTCACCTACTTCTATTTATTTCAATGGGATTTCTTTTAGCACGTCTTTTTCCCCACCTTATCTACCAAGCTCATTTAGAGCGCTCATAGATCAGGCACCTGATTACAGTGTGTCTCTTTCCTTGACATGACAGAAGAATAGAAAGCTGACTTATATCAAGATCAACTCTTGTTCTATCCAGCCTATTGGCTATCTTGGCTAGCAGTGGATCTCCTGGAACAGAGATCTTTCCTGTCGATGAGCTAGATATAATCCTATTAAGCAGAGCAGACATGAAGCTATGGCATTCTGCTTAAAAAAAAACAGATGCTCAATCACTAAGCTTAGTTTGATCCCACTTTTAATGCTCAGTTAAAATATGTCCCCACATTTTACCACCCCTTTACAAATTGGATGTGTGGTGTATGACTGCTTAGGAGCCATTTGGGGGAGACTGCAATTACTGTATGGTGGAATCAGACTTTAAAAGGTTCTTACCTCTGCTATGAGGAAATCCCCCCATTCAGATAAAAATATAATTCATTATGAGAATGGCCTCTGTTCTTTGCTTGGACTCTTTAAGATTCTCAATACTTATGATGTGGCTATATTGCCCCCATCATAAAAGAGATGGCTAGACCTATGACTGGAGATAGATGTATGAAGGTCCTTTTGTGATACATATTAGAAGAGAGAAATCAAGGCTTTGGGGATGTAATACTAAACCATGGTTTAGAGCAACATGCATAAGTATGCCCAAGGTTCAGACTTACATGGGCTCTGCTTCTCTTTGGTGCAGTTAAGAAGAGCAGTGTAGAAGTAACTGCTCTTAAACTATCCAGAGTTCTCTGTGAATTCTGAATTTGACAAACTCATGACCAAAGTTCAGTATCCGAAATAGGGCTGTGAAAAACTATATCTTGACAACCTTTGGAAAGTCCTTATGAGAAGTGAAGACTGCAATAGGTAGGGTCATAATGCAAAACAAGAAAAGCTTTGTCACATATGTGGGCCTAGATAACATTCCCAAAGTTAGAGTAGAAGATTTGGAAGGACAGGGGTATTAATTTAGTAAAGATGTTAACCCTAATTCAAGATTTATAGTATAGCTTCCATATGTTTCCTGCCTTAAAATGTTGGGAAATTATATCATCAAGTTGCAATGGTTGTAGTAAAAGAGGCTTCTGGGAGTCTGTGGGCTGCCAAGTTCCGATACAGACAGCAATTTTGTTTTGGAACTCAGGTTTGTTTAAATTATTAACAATTGAATGCTAGTTGTCCTTTAAACGGTACACTGAAGGTCATATTTCAATAGTAGAAGGGAAGAGATAAGAGAGCTAAATTTTACTTAATTCAAATTATCACAATGAAATGTAATGAATATGACTTTTTTCCAGTTTAACAATTTGCCATGTTAATCACTACATCATAACCATTTTTAGACGTATTTATGGGCCAAACTGCAAGCTTCTGGGGTCATATATTCTTCTAGTTTTGGAGTTTTGTATTTCTCTCCAAATGGTTGAGCATGTGGTCCTTTGAGTCCTTTATGCAGCCAAGTTGCAAGCAGAAGTGCCTTTAGAAGTGCCTAGGATTGGGTGTTAAAATGAAACTGGGTTTTATTTATCATGCTAAATGCAGAGATTACTTGAATGCACAAGAATTGTCGTTGTGGATCTTTATTTCATAGGGCAAATTCTAAGTGACCATGATTCCACATCCACTATCAAGGACAATGCCAATTTTATCCCGAGTTTGATATGCTATGAGTAACTAGTGAGTGAAGCAAATTTTAAGATCTCTCCAACTCTTAAATTATCCTGGGAGAATAACTCCTAGTTAGTACATTTCAAGATGTTTTAGCCTTACAGCCTGCGTATCTTAGATCATTTCTATGCTGCTTTGAATCACTATGCAGTATTTCTTCCAACCTGAAGTAATAACTCTGGTAATTGCTTAGTGTACTTTCCTTGTTATAGAAAGGGAAGTGAAGCAAGCCCCGTTTATCTTACTGGAGATTGCTCTCTTTTGATATTTCTCAGTCTCCTATTCAATTTTTAATTTAGGATGTAAGATTGAAATCACTTCAGGAATTATTACACTAAAGTAACTTTTCATGTAAATGTATCCTTTTTCTACAGTAGTGAGAGAAGCCATAGTAGATTGTGACCTTCTCTGAAGAATTCGGTATTGAAGGGCTATAATCTTAAGGAATGTTTACATACTCAGCAAATTAAGTCATCATCAAAATTCCAAGGCACAGCAAAAATGAATTCAGCTTTCTTTTTTTTTACATTCCTGTATTTGAAAAAAAAATGCTACTGTTATATACACATTACTTTATGAATGACTTGCATATATTTAAGTACTGTATTAATGGATGACCTGGGAGAATAAAGCTACTCAGCAGTGCTAATGGGAGTGAGACTATGAATATGAATTCCCCCTTTTGGGAAGAATCATTACAAACTTCTTTGAGTTTGTATCTGGATACAAATGGAAATTGTCCCATTTCTGCTGTTAGGCAGTAGAAGTATGCTAGGAACACCCAATATTGAGTTCAATAGAGAAGTGTGGAGCCTAAAATGGACTCTTCAGTAGAAGCGTTCCCAAAATGGCTGCATGAAACTTGAAAAAAGGGTCAATTTGAGGCTAGAATACTTCTGATGAAGTTGGAACAGGGTGCTTCAAGTTTGATTCTGGTTGTTTTAAGTTAAAAAAAAACCTGAACTCAAGATTGTTTGCATATTTCTACAATACTTTCTCCCAATGTCTTATCACCTTTCAGGCAAAGGCCTTGCTCTCTTTGAATATGAGCAATCCACAGCAGAGACAAAAGGGACAGAAATGAATCTCATGACCATGTTCCAATGCATTATTTTGAGTTAATATGATGCCTACAACTGGCTTTTCCTGTCTTTATTGAGTCCATCATGTAATATTTTACTTGAAAAATGGAGAGACTAGGTAAGAAAAGAACTTTTCCCATTCCATTTCTCCTTTTTTTTTTTGAGTTTTTGAATATTCAAAGAAAGCTTGGGAGAAAATGAACCAATTCCAAGGTTAAGCACAATCATCCATCATAGGATGAGGTGAGAGAACAGCAGGGCCTGATTAGCTGCTGTTCATGCAAACATACGTACAGTAAAATAAGTTCATGCAATCCAGTCTTAAGTAAGTGAACTCAAGACAGTGGATATGCTAGAACATTTCTGTGCAGTGTGGGATATCTCTGTATCTTTTCTTTTATTCTCTCTCATTCTTTCTCTCTCTCTTTTTAATGTATGGATATTTATCTGCACAATGCTTACATCTGAATACCCCAAATATTTCTAGGTTTCTGAAATAATTGATACAGCTCATGGGTGCATTTTTAATCACATTTGTTTTCCTTTTGGTTGCCAAATGACGAACTCATCCTTAATGTGGTCAGAGGTGGTTTATATTGTAATGTTCAGATAACATTGTAAAGCTTTTATATCAATGTTATGAGATTTCATCATTTACCAAATCTGTCTGTAGTTTTATACAGGTGTTGTTCAATATTGTGGTGTATGTGCTGTGCACATTTAAATGCATAATAAATAGATACATGTTTACAATGGACATTGTGCATTTGGTTGACATTCTTTCATCAACAGCTGGAGGAAAAAAATAAGATTATTTTGCACTTCAAAAATATTTAGTACCCTCCTATGGTTGCTTTACTTCATATAGAATCCAATGTGTGCTCATTCAAAAGCCAGTTTGAATTGAATTGATGTAATTAGTCTAATTGTAAACACATTTATCCCTTATTGTAAGTAGACATGCCTGCACTGTTGGTTTCTAAAATGAGTCTCAGAATTATCTTTTTTTTATTGAAAAGTTTTAACAGTACAAAGTACAAATATTTTTCTCTTTTCTCTCCCCCTTCCCCCCTCCACCCTTCCCACCCCTCTTACCCTCTCCTCCACCACCACCCCAACTTCCCAGAAAAAGCACAAGGTATAATTTCAAAAACAAACAAACATAAAGAAGGAAGATATGCCTACTATTGAAGAATGGACACTAAAAGTTACACATCTGGCTGAAATGGCAAAAATTTCATCATATCTTAAGGATCATTCCAATGAAAGATATATATTGGAATGGAATAGGTGGACTGATTATGTTCAAAAAAGGGATCAGATTAAGAAGACCCAAATAGCTTTTTAATGATAAATGATTAATTTTTAGATTTTGTTGTTAAATTTTTGAGTAATAAGGAGTTAAGAACCAGAAGAATGTTAGAATCAATAATTTTTTTAGCATATTTTAGCTTTATGTTTGTTTTTGAAATTATACCAGAATTATCTTATGCACACTTATTCATTAGGTCCTTTTGTTTAATGAAGAAAGGTAGATACAATACGCAGTGGTGGCCAACCTTAAGCATACCATGCACCAATTTTTTCACAGACAAGTTCAGATGCGCCATACAACTCAGGCACATTTTTTACCTTCTTACTTTCATGTTTGGGGTTGTAAAATAGGGATAGGATCTGCTTTGTTTAAGGGAGGAAAAGAATGTTAGAATCAATAATTTTTTTAGCATATTTTAGCTTTATGTTTGTTTTTGAAATTATACCAGAATTATCTTATGCACACTTATTCATTAGGTCCTTTTGTTTAATGAAGAAAGGTAGATACAATACGCAGTGGTGGCCAACCTTAAGCATACCATGCACCAATTTTTTCACAGACGAGTTCAGATGCGCCATACAACTCAGGCACATTTTTTACCTTCTTACTTTCATGTTTGGGGTTGTAAAATAGGGATAGGATCTGCTTTGTTTAAGGGAGGAAAAGGAATAACTCAATCACGCAATTCAATTAATTAATTTATGCTATTTCAAAATTTGACAAACGTAATATATATTTAATCTTGAATCTGTCTTTCAATCACTCTCAATACAAAAACCACACTAGTACACTCAATAAAACACTGCTTCAAACTCCACGCCATGATGGCTCACTCAGAACTGACTGACCATATCGAATGCTCGCTGCTCATTCGCACGTGACTTCAAACACATGATGTGTTGCTAGTGCGCGGTGTTTGTGATCGTTTGAGCAGGAGCCCACAATGGCAACACCAATAAAAATATTGGTACGTTTGTAAACCCACCTAAAGTAACATCTCACAAGTTCCATTCTAAGTTTCAGACACCGAGAAGTTGAACATTACCGAAGGCTGTACGAACTGAACTGAGATCACTTTGGTGCACTGTTCCCTCTAAGGTGTGCAGCCGCGTGGCCGCGCACGTAATGAGAGAACACTGCACGGAAGTTTCTAACTTCCGCCCAGCATTTTCTAATTGCAGAGGCTGCGCGCCTGCGCGGCCACACACACAAAAAGAAAATGCCGTGTGGCAGTTTTTAACTGCCGCGTGCCGTTTTCTAATTTTACAGGGAACATTGCTTTGGTGTTGAAAATATTAAGATGGATTCAGTTATGACACCTATTTAAAAAAAATAAGTAGGCGCAAGGATGCAACGTGTCACTTGTAATCATCCAATGCGCCACGTTTGGCGCATGTGCCACAGTTTGGCCACCCCTGCAATACAGCATTCCGTGTGCCTCTGCGTATAGTTATGCTGGCCACATAACCATAGAAGTGTCTTCAGACAATGCTGGTTCTCTTTCCTAAGAAACAGAGGTGAGCATCACTCCCTAGAGCTGGACATGACTGGACAGGGGAAACCTTTACCTTTGCCTTTACCTACAATTTATAACACAAAGCTTTGCACTACTATAACGAGTACTCTAATATTCTCTCACTTTTTCTGCTTTGCTATTTCCTTAAATATTTTAAACTTATAGGTAGAGTCTGTACTTTTAGGCATTTTACATGACTGACATTGGACAATATTGTAAGTGTAGGAAATACGGCTAAAGAGTAGTTTTTATCTCAAAATATGCCATACAAATATTTTCATAAAAATTTATTTATTATTATTTATTTATTTATTAGTGAGACTTATATACCGCCTCATAGTGCAAGCACTCTCTAAGCGGTTTACACCATTAAGCAATGTTGTTACATTGCCCCCAACAATTTGGGTCCTCATTTTACCTACCTCAGAAGGATGGAAGGCTGAGTCAACCCTGAGCCGATGACATCTCGGCTCTCTAAAATTGTAAAATGATAGTAACAAATAAATTCCAGAGCCGTGCCATCTTATTTTAACAAGATTTTCACCTGCATGTAAGCCTGAAAATGAAAGCAATCGCCCCACCACCATCCTAAATAAATTGGGTGAAAACTTGTAAAGATAGAAAGAAATGCTAAATGTGAAATTATTTAGAATCAAAGTACCTTCTAGAGGAAAAAGTTAAACCCCTTTCTGAATAGCATAGAGTAGCAATTCATTTAAGTAATTATTGAATTTATTAAGCATCAGCTGAAGCCAAAGCAAGGCACATTATAGGATATCTAATTTCAGTAGTGTTATGCTTTAGAACAGGCCTTCAAACTGGCAGCTCAGGGGCTGGATGTGTCACATGCAGGCCACACCCACCCCAAAGGCAAAAAAAAACCATCACGATATGTCACAATACATCACGTGACGCGATGAAGTTTGACACCCATGTTTTAGAACATTACAGCTCAACCTGGGGACTTAATCCCAGGGAAACAATTCTATAAGCTGTCAATTCTGGCAATGCTTGCAGGAAATCTCCACCAGATATTTAGATGAAACCAAATTTTAAATGAGACGATATAACTGTAATAAATAATCTTACATCAGGGATGGGTGACCTGGGGCCGTAAGACATATGATTTTTAGAGATCATGACAGCTTGCAGAATTCATACCACTGGAAGCACAAGTTCCTTTTAAAGGAGATAAAGCATAAATTGATAAATTGATAAATTCAAAATCTTTCCCTACTGGTTCTGTGGGCGTGGCTTGGTGGGCGTGGCAGGGGAAGGATACTGCAAAATCTCCATTCCCACCCCACTCTGGGGCCAGCCAGAGGTGGTATTTGCCAGTTCTCCGAACTACTCAAAATTTCTGCTACCGGTTCTCCAGAACCTGTCAGAACCTGCTGAATTTCACCCCTGAGATAAAGCCAACAATGTATAAGACTTTTGATGTGCTAATCACATCTTCAGAAGATCATTGGTCTGACAAACTGACCAATGATGTATTGGATGATAAGACCCATTCCTTGTATCACAGATATGTCTTGAATGCAGGGACTTTAACAAACTGATTGTTAAAGACATAAACAATTGTCTTTGTGATTGACATGAAATAGTAGCATATATCTAGTCTATAACCTTCTTTTTCTTCCCTCAAGTCAGTCTTTCCTCCTGATAACTATATCAATAAGTCCCAACTTTCTTGGTTGACAATATTTTGAATTATTTGCTGTTACTTTCTTCCTAGGGAATGACTAGCAGAAAGTCATCTATGCCTATGGTGTCCTGTTTCTAGCTTTTAACTACCACACTAAACTAGTTCTCACTATATACAATTATGGTTGTTAAATTGTTAAAGAGAATATTCTACAGAAAACCAGAGGGATTTAATTAAGAGTAAGGATAGAAGAGATCTGTAAAATGTGTAGGAAATTGCAAGATAATTTGTCAGTTACTTCACACTGCATAGTTGACTCATTTCACATAAATGAGAACAGAGGCCAAGTCAGTTCATCAAGTATTTCTGTCATTAACCTAACTCAGAAATGGGATTCTATACATGAACAAAAGTCCATTTCTTCCAACATTTCTTTTATGGCTGCTTTGCTCCACCATTAAAGGAAACACATTGGGAATTCACCATTAAAGGAAACACATTGGGAATTCACCATTCAGGAAGCCCCACTTCCAAAATTTCCTAAATTGTGATCAACCAACACATGGTGCTATGAGTTTTTTCTTCTGCCTTAATGCTGGAACCTGAGTGCATTCCATTACTGATGGGGGAGTTGGAACACATAAAAGGAAATTTTTCTCCAGGCATCTGTCATTAAGCTATAAGATTTGCTTCCACAAGATATAATGACTCGGATAACTTTAATGGGGTTTCAAATAGTCATGGAGGATACAACTTTCAATTATTCCTGGCCATGACAGCATCATATTATAGCCAGTTTCCATTTGAGTTGGGTAAGAAAGGACAATATAGAATATAGTGTAACCATACAAGTACAGCAACACAGTTGAATAAGAATCATGTATGAAATTGTGACATTTGTGGGTTGATGTCATCATAGGCATGATATTTTGGCATCACTGTGGTTTGTTGCAGACACTATTGCTGTCACCAGTCACATATTGCCTGGTAATGCCAACTTTCAGAAAATACAAGCACAGGATGACATTTCTCTCCTCATGTGCTCCGAGTTTCTGATAGGCATCTGGTTGGCCACTATAGGAATAAGAAGTTAGGTCTGAGGAAATGTTGGGCTGATCCAGCAAGACAATTCTTTACTACCTTAAGGAAAGGGAATACTTCTGTCAAACACCATAAGACTCTTGAAACTCTGGAAAAGGACATTGACATCATTGGAACCAATTTTGGTATTTCTCTTGCATTGCTGTCTGCTTGTTTTTATTTATTTATTTTATTTATTAGTTGCATTTGTATGCCGCCCACTCCACAGAGACTCTGGGCGGCTCACAATAGTAAAAATTCACATGCAACAACAAATATAAAAAGCATTAAAAACAATAGATATTAAAACATTAAAAATATTAAAAACCACGATTTAAAAACCCATACAATAAATCATTCATGGGGCCAAGAGTGATCGGTGTTGTATTAAAATCACTGGCCCCAGGCCTGTTGACAAAGCCATGTTTTTAATGCTTTTCTGAAGGCTGGCAGGGTGGGAATAATGCAGATCTCGGGGGGTAGTGTATTCCAGAGAGCCAGTGCTGCCACAGAGAAGGCCCTCATTCGTGGGCCCGCCAGCCGACATTGTTTGGCTGACGGACCACCAGCAGACCAACTCTGTGGGCTCTAATCGGTCTTAGGGAGGTATGTTGGAGAAGGCGGTCTCGGAGGTAAACTGGTCCTAAGCCATGTAGGGCTTTAAAGGTAATCACCAACACCTTGAATTGCGCTCAGAGACCTATAGGCAGCCAGTGCAGTTCACGAAGGATGGGTGTCACATGGGTGTATCTAGGGACACCCATCACCACACGCGCCGCCACATTTTGCACTAGCTGCAGTCTCCGCACGTTCTTCAAGGGTAGCCCCATGTAGAGTGTGTTGCAATAGTTTTTGATGTGTGAGGACACTTACCAGTACTCAGTATGGATCACTTCTCAAATGATTAAGGTTTTTCCCCCTCTTCTTCAAGCATTGTATCCTTGAAATGATAGCTATTATGCAGGCCTTGCCATCTATGTGTTTATATACAGCTGCTTCCTTTCCTGGGAAAGTATTCTGCCAAAAAAGCAGATGCAATACTATAAAAAACATGAAAAGAATAACATTAACAATAATAACAAATGAGAAGATGAACAATAAGAAGCGCCTAGCTTTAAAAAAACGAACAAGCAACAAAGATTGGCAGACTCATAAAGGCTCCTTAATTTTGGGGGGAGGGGGTAAATTTTAAAATGTAGAAATATATAGTGAGGGATCTTGACAAATTTTCCCAGAATCCATCACTCTTGATAGCCATACTGGGACTTCTATCTACAATAGAAGCAATAGAAACAATAGATTATTGGAAAGTTGAATGTATATATTCACACAAGTCAAGGTGAGGTTGAGGATGTCACAGCAAGGACAACATTATTTTAAAATTCCATACCAGGGGGCAGCAAAGTTTTGAACTGTGCAACTTAGGATATATAAAGTTAGACTTCTTTCTAAAATTCTCCTTTTATGCTATGGACTACTAGGAGATAGCCCAACCATATACACACTTTGACTAATTTCTCCCTAAATGCTGTAGTTTTAGTAGTGGGGAAAGAAAATAAAAGGAGAAAAGGTATTTCATCTCTCCCATATTGTCATCATGATTGACATTAAGCAGATGCAAGCTGCTTATGTCCAGTGCAGTGTAGTGCTAATAGGTTGGATGTGCAAAACAGCTGCACTGGCCTGTTGTAAATATCAGGTGCCGACAAGCATTTTGTTTCTACTGAATTGTGCAAGTGACCTACCTGATTGAGGGTTTTATGTCACATGCAGCCCACCCATGCTGTGTACTTAAGCAAATATGAACTCAGCTGTATTCTTCCCACCTTTGGCCACCAGCAAAATCCAGAAGCAGATTCCCATAGGAACTTTATCAAGGTAACAGATTTTGAGCAGATATTTGAAATGGTCCATGAAAATATGAGTGGAGCCCAAATATGCCTCCACTAGTGTTTTGTTGCATTTATGTGTCCTCTTTTGATTACAAAAGTGCAACATAATATTTCTCCCTTAAGTCAAAAGAAAGAAAGATACCATCCACTCTTCATATTATTGGCAATCTACTTCTATGTTAAAGTATACTTTATCATTTCTGTATAACTTTTGCCTTGCAAATGTCAGTAAAGGTACTGACAATTCTCTGCATTAGTGATTGGTGCAGACTGGGGGGAAAAGGTGATTCATGATCCAGATATACTGTAGGTAAATGTACTTTATGAAGTTTTATTTGTGGAAAAAATGTTTTGAAAAGTCAGCGATTATCCTAGGATTTCTAAAGTATTGATTAAATGCTTCCTGACCTTCAGAAGTTAGTTACTAAAATGCTCAGATCCTTAATTAGCTTGAGTTTTAAACAAATCCAGTCAAAATGAACCTTTATAAATTTGCTTTGTAAAAAGCAAAAACAGATTTCTAGAACTACACCTTTCAGCCAGAAAGATGTCATCCACAATATCAATTTCACAAAATGTTTGACACACATTTGTTGAATATAATGTATTTATGGCAGTCTTGGAAGCATTTTTACCAGCTTTTCCTACTCACATGTGGAATGTCCATCATTCAAGGCTGTGTAGTAATATGTTTCTCCTAATAATCTCTTTCCAGATTTTTTTTCTTTAAATGTTGGAGTCTAAACATTCTCAAAGGGTCTATCACCACCCCAGGGACTGGCTTAGAAGTATTTCCCCAGGTGGGTTAAACCTCATGCTCTTTCAGGGTGACCCGCTGTGCATCATTTGACATTAAGCAGCTGTGTTGATCATCAGCTAACCTTCCCAATACATTTTTTGAAACCACTGGAAACAAACACATGTAGCTGTAGAGAAGGGAAGAAGAAGAAAAAGGAGAGAGGAGAGAGGGAGGGAGGGAGAGACAGAGAGACAGAGAGGCAAACAGTAATTCACTAGGAATCAGGGTGTTTTCCTAAGTGACTTTGACACTTAACAGACTCCTTTAAGCTGCTGGAGGACTGATTTGTACTTCAGAGGTAGCCTGATTAGAAGACAGTTGGAACTGGAGAATGCTAATGGATACAAACAACATAAAATCACGCTCTTTAACATCTTTGAAACAGTGTGAATGAGCAAACATGGCAGTCAAGTGAAGCTAAGGGTTCAAAACAAAGAATAGTCAATAAGTAAAGACTATAGCAATAGGCAATGTATGCGAAGGTACTACAGTATGACTAATAGTCACAAAAAGTAAGCTTTTTGGAATACTTTCTGACATCTTTTAAACTTTATTTGGACATTTGGCAGTGGTTGAAGAGATGTTTCAAAAACCTCACATCAAGCATAAATACAGGAAAAGGTTAAATGGAGACTTTTGCTTATATGAAAGGACTTTTTCCACAATGAAAACCTTGAAGTACTGTAGTTAATGTTATTACCATGAATGAAACAGGTTGTTTAGTGTTATTAAGTTTTAATATCATTTATTTTTAACACTGTAATTTTTAGATTTTTGGCACACTTTTATTTCTGGTCAACTGAAAGATACCGAACACTCTCCAGGTTCCTATTTTACCCATAACAACAGTCATGTGAGGTTACCTGGGCTGAGAGAGAGAGTTATCAACATTATCAACCCAATATGTATGTCTAAAGGACATCTAAAATTCATAGTTTCCCAGCAGTAGTGGATTGTAAATCCCACTTGCTACAGGTTCGCTTGTGAGTGCGCGCGCACGACGCTTCTGTGCATGTGCAGAAGCATCCCGGGCAGGTGGGCGGAGCCTCCCACCACCGCTACCGGTTCACCGAATCAGGCCGAACTGGGAGCAACCCACCACTGTTTCTCAGTCTCTAACCCAGCACCTTAGCCACTACAGGAAGTCAACCTTTACATTCTCTTTAGCTGTCCAGTCCTGAACAAACTATTTTGAGGAAAATATTTAGCCAATATTACCTTTAGTAATTAGTCTTTACAAGTTATGTCCTTGTCTATCACATTTCTACCTGGCATATTACATTCATTTTTTTATGCATTTGATATTTACGCAAGGTTATTAAAACTGCTACTTCATTATAACAAACCTGGAAAAAATATACTATTTCAGCATAAAAACAATTTATCAAACTGTTAGAGGGAATAATAGCTGGGAAGGACAATGTAAAACCATGGCTTTTCAAAGCTTTCTCTCCATGTGGTCTGACACATCCCACGAGGGAAAGGTACCACGCTGGGAGGCCCACCTGTGTTGTCAGCTCTCTGCAGCAGAGAGAGGAGGATCTAGGGGCCTGGGAGGCTGATGTTAATTCGAGATGTCCTTTATGATAACCCAGTCCTGAGTTCTTTAAGATCTTATACACAAAACTATAGGGACAGAATGAAGTTCCTTTAAAATCAGTTATATTTTGATGTGAACGATGTCTGTTTCATAGGCCCCTTTATTAAATAACAGTATTCAGACAGCATCCATGTTTACTTGGAAGTATCTTTTAGACCAGATTCAAAAAGTCCTATGCCGCTCCACAGTACATCAAGGCATCCATCATTTGTAATGTATGTATTACCAAAGAGCTAATCATGATACTGTATATTCCTCTTTCCCCAATCAAGGAAACCCTTGTTCCAGTTGCTTATATAGACAAGTTGAATTGATTTTTCACTACAAGGACCAGATAATCTATTTTGATATAGTCAAATCACTATAGCTGGAAAGCAGAAGCAGCACTTGGATCTGAGACAGGGATAAATAAAATAATGTAATAAAATAATTAATATCTCCTTATTATTTTGAATCAGTTTTTCTTTCCAAAACCAGCATCAGAATCTAGACAAATCTGATTTTTGTGTGTTGTGTGTGCATGTTAGCATAGTGGACTATGGGCATTTTTTATTTACGGTAGTTATAAATCCAATATAACAAAGCGAGACTTTTTCCAAAGTGCGTGATCTGATCATAGTCATTCACTGATATGGACTCTTACATTATCAATAGGAGTCATGACAGTCAGTCTGTCATAAACAACATCTACAAAGAATAGCAAATATTCACTAATAGCATGCAAATGGATGTATCAAAAAGAGTTAGATGAAGAAAGCAACAAGAATGAAGAGATTCCTTTGCAGACATAAATTTGACAGGCTTTGCCACTGATACATATTCAAGGTTCTAGGTTCTTAATACCTTTTCCACATAGTGACAATAATACGTGAAATACAAACTCGGTTTTTGTTGGGAAAGTGAAAAGTGCTATTTTGAGATATGTAAGAGTTTAGTCTACAACAGAGTCTTTCAAAATTGGCAACTTTAAGATATAATATGTAGACTTCAACTCCTAGAATCCCCTAGCCAGCATGCTAGCTGGAGAATACAGGAAACTGAAATCCACACATCATCATCATCATCATCATCATCATCATCATCATCATCATCATCATCATCACCACCACCACCACCACCACCACCACCACCACCACAACAACAACAACAACAGAGTTGGAAGGAACCTTGGAGGTCTTCTAGTCCAACCCCCTGCTTAGGCAGGAAACCCTACACCACTTCAGACAAATGGTTATCCAACATCTTCTTAAAAACTTCCAGTGTTGGAGCATTCACAACTTCTGGAGGCAAGCTGTTCCACTGATTAATTGTTCTAACTGTCAGGAAATTTCTCCTTAGTTCTAAGTTGCTTCTCTCCTTGTTTAGTTTCCACCCATTGCTTCTTGTTCTACCCCCAGGTGCTTTGGAGAATACTTTGACTCCCTCTTCTTTGTGGCAACCCCTGAGATATTGGAACACTGCTATCATATCTCCCCTAGTCCTTCTTTTCATTAAACTAGACATACTCAGTTCCTGTAACCGTTCTTCATATGTTTTAGCCTCCAGTCCCCTAATCATCTTTGTTGCTCTTCTCTGTACTCTTTCCAGAGTCTCTTAAAATTGCCATGTTTGAAAAACACTGATCTAAAAGCAGCCATTCTGCTGATTAATAACTTCTTAAACTACAGTGATGACTAATATTTTCAAATGACATCCATAGGTTTTTATGACATATTGCCACATAGTGAGCCTGCCATGGTAGCTGTACTAACTCAGGCATATTCTGAATTGCTGTCTCAATATATCTACAGAGCACTACATGAGAAAAAGGATGATCTACCTGTTTAAGATTTGCAGGGAAGAGCTTGCAAGGTTCCCTGGTCTTGCAATTCCACTGTCTGCACATATAGCATCGAAGAAGTAAGGTTGGGAAGGGACCTTGTTCAATGCATGAAGCCCTACAGCAAAGGGCTTCCATTCTCTGGGCTTCTTCACATAAGACACCACATTCTGATTCATACTTCAAAAGTATAACAGAATGACAGAGTTCGATTATTATTTTTATAATATAATGATATTCAAACAGATAATATTATCCAAACAGAATTGGATATTATTTTTTACTGTCAAGGGAAAAAAGGAATATACCAATAGCCAGAGATATTCCAAATGGAACAAGATAATTCAAAATAAATTTGGATTTCCTCACTTTTAAAAGAAATTATTACAGGCTAATAAATCTACAAGACACTTTCACGACGTCCTCCAAATTTTTTCCATTCACTAATCAATTTTCATGAAGTATTCCATTTACTTATTTATTTATTTATTTGTTTATTGATTTATATCAAATTTATATAGCCACCCATCTCACCAAAGGTGATTCCATACGTTTCTTCCAGTGAGAATTGCAATGCCAGTCCCACTTTTCCAGTTAAATTTGCTGGATATGAAGCACAGTGCTAAGCTTTTGATTATTCTCAATTGTTCTTGTCACTGATGGCTTGGATATTATGGGATGCTCATTTTTACAGCCCTAGACTGTTTCTCAGCCCTAGACTGGAAAGTCAATGAAGAAACCTTCTTCCTGCAATGGTGTGAGAGAAAGGGAGAGGGAGGGGGGGGGAGAGAGATTTAGCTCAAAGGCATTTAAAAATGTCAAAAATAATAAGGTTGCAAGTGGTTTGAAAAGAAAATATTGCAGGAAAGCAATATAAACCATAAAAGAGAGAAACCTACTTTAAATTAGGCGCTCTGTTACATCACTTAGTTTAGGTATTGGTAGAAAAACAAAGCATAATAAATGTATCACTGCATCATGCTTCTGTCAATATGACACTTAAATAAGCTGAACAATGCATATTTCAGTACCATGGATAGAATTTTTGTGAGTCATGAAACTGCAATATCTACGTTTATTTTTTTAAAATATGATATATCCATTTGCACAATTACACCATGCTTGTGAAACCACAAGAATAGTCAGATTGTTTATTGCAGGGAATTAGTGGGCAGGAAAAGCTGTCAGCATATGTAAAATTTAATTTAATTTAATTTAATTTAATTTAATTTATTGTATTTCTATGCCGCCCAACTCCCGAAGGACTCTGTAGTTACCTGAAAGTAAAAGCCACAAATTTTGCTTGTCTTTTTTTCCAACGAAAACAAGGATTCAAAAAAAAATGCACAATATGAAATGCAAGGAACACTTAGCTATAACATGATCTAGAATCTATTGTTTAAATAAAGGATGCCTCTGAATTTGTTCTTCTAACAATGCATATCCTTGATAATTGAATTACATACATCAGTTGCATATACAAACATGTAAAACATCAGACAGAGATGCTAAGTTTCTCACATCGTTCCTTTCTTAACACTTTAGTCATGTCTTGACATACTGATAGTAAGTGGCAATTAAATGCTCCATTTTCTTGCCATTGCAAACATTCCTGAGCTTCCATTAGCAGCAGGAACAGGAAAAGGATAAGGAGGAACACATCTTGTTTATTTTTTAAAAATATATATTCAAAAATTGATAGGAATTCTACACACATGCCTCCAGGAATCATCCAAGCAAGCATGTATGGTAAGAAAAATACTGAAGAACAACACTGAATAATGAAAACACCATCAAAGCTATTAATACATGAGCTGTGTCTGTGATATGATATTATTCACTGGAAACAAACTGAACCAGGCAGTTTGGACCATAAAACAAGAAAATTGATTACTGTTCCCCATAGTGATATGGATAGAATATGCCTGACCCACAAAAGTGGTTTGCTTCAAATCAAACAGTCATTGGCTGGTAATGTAAAAGATAGCCAAGAATAAGCATTGGTGCAAGTTGAAAACTGAACTGGATGTGCAGGAAAAAAAACATGAATATTGGGGGAAGAAAAGAATTATGACAAGAAAATAGCATTATAGGTAGCTCTCAACTTATAACAGTTCATTTACTGACCGTTCAGAATTACAACGGCACTGAAAAAAGTGACTTATGATAAGTTTTCATACTTACGACTGTTGTAACAGCACCACAGTCATGTGATCAAAATTCAGACGTTTGGCAACTGACTCATATTTATGACGGTTGCAGTGCCCCTAGGTCACGTTATCCCTGTTTGTGACCTTCTGACAAGCAAAGTCAATGAGAAAGCCAGATTCACTTAACAACAATTTGATTAATTTAACAACTATAGTGATTCACTTAGCAACTGTGGCAAGAAAGGTTATAAAATGGGGTAAACTCACAAATGTTTCACTTAAGAGCAGAAATTTTGGGCTCATTTGTGGTTGTAAGTTGAGGACTACCTGTACATGATCAATTTCTACAAAAGATTGAGAGGAAAGTGTATAATGCTAAAACCTGACAATGGCTTGCAATAGGAACATTAAAAAAAAGAAACTGAAAGTTTGTTTTTTGACAGCTCAAGAGCAAGCTATTCGAACTAATATAATCAGGGCAGAATTAAAAAATCATCGAATGATTCAAAGTGCCTAGTAGTTGAGATAATTACAATAAGGTGTAAGGACAACGAAGAAGTTTTAAATTCAAAACCATGGTCACCTTAGTTGTGTGACATGTGCTTAGCAACTACAAAAAAGAAGACTTGTTAAATGTCCTTTACCTTTAATCTTGTAATAGGAACGAATATAAATGAAAACTGAGTACAACACTATCAAAATAAAATTGATTAGAGTAGTTTTCTCCAACCTGGTACTTTTCAAGGAGATTTGGCTATGGCTCCCATCCTCCCCCAGCAATTGCCAAAGGCTGAGATAAAGAAATATTGGGAATCAAAAATTTCATTCAATTCAGGCTTTGCCCAGTTAATAATAATAATAACAACAAAGTTGGAAGGGACCTTGGAGGTCTTCTAGTCCAACCCCCTGCCTAGGCAGGAAACCCTACACTACTTCAGACAAATGGTTATCCAACATCTTCTTAAAAACTTCCAGTGTTGGAGCATTCACAACTTCTGGAGGCAAGCTGTTCCACTGATTAATTGTCCGAACTGTCAGGAAATTTCTCCTTAGTTCTAAGTTACTTCTCTCCTTGTTTAGTTTCCACCCATTACTTCTTGTTCTACCTTCAGGTGCTTTGGAGAATAGTTTGACTCCCTCTTCTTTGTGGCAACCCCTGAGATATTGGAACACTGCTATCATGTCTCCCCTGATCCTTCTTTTCATTAAACTAGACATACCCAGTTCCTGCAACCGTTCTTCATATGTTTTAGCCTCCAGTCCCCTAATCATCTTTGTTGCTCTTCTCTGCACTCTTTCTAGAGTCTCAACATCCTTTTTACATCGTGGCGACCAAAACTGAATGCAGTATTCCAAGTGTGGCCTTACCAAGGCATTATAAAGTGGTATTAACACTTCGCGTGATCTTGATTCTATCCCTCTGTTAATGCAGCCTAGAACTGTGTTGGCTTTTTTGGCAGCTGCTGCACACTGCTGGCTCATATTTAAATGGTTGTCCACTAGGACTCCAAGATCCCTCTCACAGTTACTACTGTTGAGCAAGGTACCACATATACTGTACCTGTGCATTTTGTTTTTCTTGCCTAAATGTAGAACCTTACTTTTTTCACCATTGAATTTCATTTTGTTTGATAGCGCCCAATGCTCAAGTCTGTCAAGATCCTTCTGTATCTTGAGCCTATCTTCTGGAGAGTTGGCTATTCCTGCCAGTTTGGTGTCATCTGCAAATTTGATGAGTTCCCCATCTATTCCCTCATCCAAGTCATTGATAAAGATGTTGAAGAGTACTGGGCCTAAAACAGAGCCTTGGGGTACTCCACTGCAAACTTCCCTCCATGTAGATGCAGTTCCATTGAGCACTACACGTTGAGTGCGGTTGGTTAGCCAGTTTTGAATCCATCTGATGGTGTTGCTGTCCATCCCACATTTTTCTACTTTATCTAGAAGTAGGTTATGGTCTACTTTATCAAATGCCTTACTGAAGTCCAAGTAAACCACATCGACAGCATTCCTCTGGTCCACTAATTTTGTCACTTTGTCAAAGAATGTAATAAGATTAGTCTGGCATGATCTGTTTTTGACAAACCCATGTTGGCTTTTGGTTATTACTTTGTTTGCTTCTAGGTGTTCATTGATTCGTTGCTTGATTATCTTTTCCAGAATCTTCCCTGGTATTGAGGTCAGGCTGATAGGTCTGTAGTTTCCTGGATCTGTTTTTTTCCCTTTTTTGAAGATGGGAACTACATCAGCTCTTTTCCAGTCCTCTGGCAGTTCCCCGGTGCTCCAGGATCTTTGAAAGATATAGTTCAGTGGTTCTGAGATCTCATCTGCCAGTTCCTTCAGAACCTTGGGATGTAATCCATCTGATCCTGGTGATTTGAATTCGTCTAGGGTAGACAGGTGTTCCTTTACCATTTTCTTCCCTATTTTAACTTGTGTTCCTAATATGTTTTTTGTGATGCTGTTTTTGATAGGTTGGACTGTTTTTTCCCTTTGTGTAAAGACAGATGCAAAATACGTGTTAAGTAGCTCTGCTTTCTCCCTGTTGCTTGTCACCTTCTTGCCACTTTCTCCCTGCAATGGACCAATTGTTTCCTTGACTTTTTTCTTGTTTTTAATATGTTGGAAGAAGCTTTTTTTGTTACTTTTTACTTTTGTCGCAAGCCTTTGTTCATTGTGAGCCTTAGCTTTCCTCACTTCATCTTTACAGGCTCGGGCTATTTGCTGGTATTCTACCTTAGTTATTTCCCCTTCTTTCCACTTTTTATACTTGTCCTGTTTGTCTTTCAATTTGTCAGAGAGTTCTTTATGCAGCCATGCTGGTTTCTTTTGAGACCTATTATTTTTCTTCTTCATTGGTATTGTGCTAGTCTGGGCTTTTATAATCTCACTTTTCAAAATTTCCCAAGTTTCTTGAGTTGTTTTCCCCTTGAGGATTCTCATCCATGGAATCTTTCCCAAGTTGTTATTTCTTATTCCAGCTTACCCAATAGGACTGTTAGGCTGGTAAAAGTAATGGAAAATGTATTGCATTTGGCTCTGCACTTTTAGGATGAAAAACATTTAATATATTCTTTCTCGATTACACCTGATGAGTAGCTGAGCAATAAGAGCTCTGATGTTCAAAACTAGAATTATATGAATTATTAACCTTTTAATAGAAAAAAGGGTAGCGATTCAAAGTGGCATGTTCACCTTTTACAGTGTTTGCCATTTAACTCCTCCCCCCACTTTTTAAAACTTCTGATGAAAAGAACCTTTTTAATAGACCTTTTTAAAAAATGGTGCCAGCAAACCTTAAATTATCTAAGTGGTCTCCTTGTTATTTTGTATAGTAGCACTTTACCATTTCTGAAATGCCAAATGCTTCCATTGATTCCCTCTTTGGGAATACTCTGCATTTCCCCCCCCCCTTCCTCAGCTTCGTATCCTGTATTTTGGGACATGCCTTACACTTTTGGTAGAAAACACATTGACTGGATGCAAAGTTACCACGTTAGAGAATAGTGTTGTGCAAGCCTTTCTTCCCACCCCGCAAAGCTAGAAAACTCTTTTCACATTTGTTTTTTTCCTCCAAAAGGGTGACATTTGTTTGCAGTTTCATGTGGTGAAGAAATAACCCATAGCAGCGGTGGCCTCTGCCACAAGACATGGGTTGGGAGCACAAAGGTTAATATCCTTGTCATGTCATTAGGGTCATTGTACCACACACCGGGGGTTAATATCACAGCCTGTATCAATAATGGTGTGGGAGAAAAATTATTGCATTTTCAGGTGACAGTTGCCTAAGTTGCCTATTAAATGTTAGCTATATGGTATTTATTTGGGATTTTTTAAAATCCCACCTTTCTCGAGGTGGCAAACATGCCTTCGCTTCTCCTATTTTCCCCACAAAAAAATGAGGTGGGTTAGGCTGGGAGAGCGGGACTGGCCCAAAGTCACTTGGCCGGTGTTTCATGACTAAGGCAGGACTAGAAGTCACAGTCTCCTGGTTCCTAGGCCAACACCTTCACCACGAGACAATAAACAAACAAACAAATAAATAAAATCGATCCAAGTAAATAAAATTTTTATAAAATAATAAAAATAAAATGAATCCCCCAAAGCCATTTTATTATGCAATGAATAAAGAAGGTATGTTTTATATCAGGTTTCACCACTAATGGAAAGGAAAGTACAGTAGAACCTCTGGTCACGACCATAATTCGTTCCATAACTTTGGACACAACCCGATTTGGTCATGACCCGAACCTAATTTCCGATGATTGTCAGAAAGATATTTCCTAGCAGCGGGAGCGAAAGTCTCGTGCAGCCAATGGAGCGGAAGGGGAAATCCGCGGCCGTGTTTGATCGCCACCTGAGTATGTGTTCGTGATCGGATTCAAAAATTTTGTGAATTTTTTGGTTGGAACCCAATTTGGTCATGGTCAGAAGTGTTGGTGACCAGAGGTGACTGAAGGTGGACACACATTGAAAAGATGTGTTAAGCAACACAGTGTTCAGCAAGGTATATTTGCCTTGGTTCCACTTCACAAATATATCCAAAACAAGCAGAAATTCCTGCAGTAGAGTGACAATGCCATCAGCTGAAATGCATAGCTACAAAATTTCCTCCTTGTGGGACAAAAAAAGAATCAACGAGTACGCACATTGAACAATAGCAATGCCCAATTAGATCCAAAGATGAGATAGTAGCAGAAAAAGCCCAAGCGACTGATCTTCATACAAAACAATGATAATTCACATGAACATCACAGTTCTTGACAAAGTGTTCCACATCTTGAGTCTACATTAGAACAGTGAAACTAAACATGTAGAATACAGTCAGCTTGTAAAACATCATGGTGTCATATAAATTAACTTTAACAATCTGCATGCTTTACTTTTAGATTTCATTCCATACTAAGATATTATTGGAGACAGAAAGTTTAGAAGCACCTTGCTTAAATGGTTGTAATGGAACAGGAATTATTTGTCACAATTTGATCAATCCATACATCCAAGTCTATCTTGTGAGCAAAGTGGTTCACTGGAAACAAATCAGAATTCTTTTGATGATAAAACTTCAGAATCCAGCATTAAAAAAAATCAACAGCCTGGTGAAGATATTGTTCTACCAATTATTTTGATTCTGACTCAGGTCACAGAAGATGTAAAAAGGAAATGCATTGAGTAACAAAAATATATATGTTGTAATCTACTAAAATGCTGAATGTGAGGTGGTAAAATGGTGGTTTAATTTAGTTGAAGCATAAATGGTAGGTCATCCATTCACAGCACAAATTGATTTTCCCCATAGATTAAACATTAAAAAGTTCTATAGACTAACCAATCCTAAAGTTTCATGTTTAATGTGTAAACAACCCTTACAGACAGAAGAAAATGAATGACTGGCATATGCAATAAATTCTCTTAATCCACGTTTCTCAGTCTGTGGCAAAATGACATTCTTTCTTATAGGAGTGGCATGAATGTTTTAAATAAATAAATAAAGCCTTAAAGACACCACAGAAATTGGTACATATACTTATAATAAGTCAGATACAGTCCTTTGCTACTTCAGATTATAGTAAATCAGATACAGTCCTTTATTACTTCAGATTATAATAAGCCGGATACAGTCCTTTGGGAATAATATAGCCCATTTTTGTTGCTGAAATGGAGACTCACCTGCCACAGATCTGTGCCATCAGATTCTTTTTCTAGGGAGCAGGTGCAATAGTTCTGAAATTTCTCCATAATTAGGAATATGTTGCATAAGACAGGTACAGACATCTAGAAAATAATGCACCACTTCTAGATTCTCAGGAGGTGGAGTTTGAAGGATAGCTTCAGTCTTCTTTGAGAATTGTGCTAAGACAATGAGTGCAGCCATCTCTTCAAGACCACTAGCATTTCCTTTCATTCAGTTTAAGTTTACCACAGAGCTCTTCAACAGTCACTGCATTGAGAAGGATATCTATATTTTAGAAAAGACCAGAACCCTTACAGAAGAGAATTCATTGTCTTCTCTTGATGGAGGATATTTCTGCTTCGGTTATACAACTTTCATCCAGCTTTCCTGGATGCTTCTGCTTCCTGATCTGAAAAAAGGCCCATGAAGGACTTCCCTCATTTCAGCAGCTCTTATAAGAAGAAGAGGTGATGTTCTATCAAATTCATAAAGGATTGAGTTCTCGGGAAAGTCAGACCAACTCTGCTAGCTGAGAAAATATCAGAAGTTGAGATGTGTAAGTTTGCTATCATTCAGAGGCAGCCAATATAAGCTATTCCATACTAACCGCCTTTAGCTTTTGAAGGAACATGCAGCAAATAAAGTTAGGGATCTTTGGGCAAAATTCATTTTATCACAACAACAAATACTTAGGGAGTCATTCTAAGAATACCAGTGAGAAAGTGAAACAAAATAAAATAAAGTGTGTTCCCTAGCTTTATGCAGGCAAACACATGGTCACTGAGGGAGAATATTTCAAAAAGGTCATTTATTCATTTTGCCATTACATTCCTTCACCCCAATGATACCCCCGCTAACTGTATGCCTCAAAGGTCTTTATTATTCTTGTTTTGGCACTCATGAAACAATCACTTGCACAGACAATAAAATAACCATTCAGAAGAAAGGGGAAAAACAGAGAGAGCAGAGAGATGAAAACTGTAGAGTATTGACACATAAACTGAGAAAATACTGCACGAGTCAAAAAGAGGGCTGTGAAAATATTTACAGACACCTCACATCCTGGACAAAAACTGCTTCAACCCTCAAAACGACGCTATAGAGCACTGCACACCAGAACAACTAGACACAAGAACAGTTTTCCCCCCAAATGCCATCACTCTGCTAAACAAATAATTCCCTCAACACTGACAAACTATTTACTAAGTCTGCACTACTATTAATCTTCTCATCGTTCCCATCACCCATCTCCTCTCACAAATGACTGTATGACTGTAACTTTGTTGCTTGTATCCTTACAATTTATATTGACTGGTTCCTAATATGATTTGATTGCTTATTTGTACCCTGACTATCATTAAGTGTTGTACCTTATGATTCTTGACAAACTTATTTTTCTTTTATGTACACTGAGAGCATATGCACCAAGACAAATTCCTTGTGTGTCCAATCACACTTGGCCAATAAAGAATTCTATTCTATTCTATTCTATTCTATTCTATTCTATTCTATTCTATTCTATTCTATTCTATTCTATTCTATTCTATTCTATTCTATTCTATTCTATATTTGAGAAAAGAAGAGGGAGAATTTGGCATTGTCCCTGTGTGGTTGAAGCAAGCACCCTTTCTGTAGAAGATGATTTAAACATTATTAAGTTGGTCTGAGATCAACCCCCTATTTGAGCCAAATGCTTTGCTTTGGAGTAGTCATGTTTATTTTAGAAGAAAATGTTTACCATCATGCCAGCCATATTCTTGGTAAAGACATGACATCGCTTCCTAAGAATTGCACCTGAGCTGTAATCTTTTAAAGACAGATACCTTGGGAGCACATGAGAATACTAGCAAAGATACTGGAGGATTCAGGACAGCCCTCTCCCACTTTGACAAAGGGAGCAAATCTTTTGAGTTGAAACTGATTAAATAGGTTTTGGTAAGGAATGTGGAGCATCTTCCAAATAGCTTATTGAGGGAGAGCAGAATTACAAGGGTACCAGCAATTGGCTAACAGGTAATCAAAGATAAATGGAATTTATTGACATAGAATTTTGTATAGATATCACTTTGAGCTAGAGTTGATTCCTGGCAACTGCCTGGACATTTCTTGAAGTTTTCTTGCAAATCTTTTCAGAAGTGGTTTGCCACTGCCTCCTTCCTAGGTCTGAGAGAAAGTGACTGACTGAAAGTCATCCAGCTGGCTTTGTGCCCAAGATGGGACTACAAATCATGGTCTCCTGGTTTCTATTGTGGCACCTTAGCCACTACACTAAACATATGCTTAGCCACTACACTAAACCAGGGGCGGGTTCCTAATTTTTTTTACTACCACTCTGTGGGCGTGGCTTATTTTGTGGGTGTGGCTTGTCAGCCATGTGACCGGGTGGGCGTGGCTTCTCGGACTGCTGAAGGGAGGGGAACTGAGATAGGTCCTGCCACCCATTCACCCTCCCTCAGCAGCTCGAGAAGCCTCAAACGTGCGAAAATGCCTAGGATCATCACCGCATGTTTGTGGCTTCTCGGACTGCTGAAGGGAGAGGAACTGAGATAGGTCCTGCCGCCCATTCCCCCTCCCCTCAGCAGCTCGAGAAGCCTCAAGCGTGCAAAAATGCCTAGGATCATCACCGCACGTTCGTGGCTTCTCGGACTGCTGAAGGGAGGGGAATGGAGATAGCTCCTGCTGCCCGTTCTTTCAGCGTCTCACTTGCTCCCTCAGCCATCCTCCCCTGCTTGGACTCTCTGTGGGGTAGGAAGGGATTGCATGAGCAGTGCCGGAAACTCGGCTTCTGGGCATGCGCCGAAGAAATTTTTTTTTAAAATAAAATTTTTTTTTAAAAAAATGGCCCAGGCACCGGCAACCGACCGCACCGGTACTGTGACATCACCAGCGGGCCGCTACCGGTGCTATAGAGTGGACCGCACTGGTAGGAACTCACCACTGCTCTAAACATACTCTTGGATGACCCCCCTCTCTCTCTCATCCAAAAATTATCATATGTCTAGAACCACTAGAACCATGAATTGTTCTATAACATGCTTGCATAGTGGTTTTATTATCTTATCTGTGAATCCTGCCAATACATATACAAACATAATGTGTCTAAAACTGCAATGCATGCCTTCTTTTAAAACAAACAAACCAAAGTAGAAAGATAGCCAGCATCTATGTGATGTTCAGCTACAGATATGGGCTTAAACTATATGCTATGTTGTACATAATGGAAGGAATGGGTGCATAGAACCCATGATTCCCTGTATAGTGAGGATTGTGGTCCACAAGTATTTGCTTTCCCAAACTATTGGACCAAAACTCACCAAATATCCTATTATCACCATACTGGGGAGTTATGGGAATGATAGTCTCAGCACAGTTGGAGAGCCTCCTTGGAAATCACAAGAGAAACAAACAGATCCCTAAGACCATCAGATCCTCCAAGTAGTCCTTGTTTGAAAAGTACTAAAATATTACATGTGAATGAGTCAGTCTTTTATTTACTATATTTATTTGAATTTATTAGCCACCCAACTCCAATAAACTCTTCTTCTCTTCTCTGGTGGATTCCAGCTGTACTAAAGCTACAACTTTCATCATTCCCAGGATGGAAATAGCTCGATATTTGGACAATTGTAGTCTCAATACATTGGAAAAGCACTAGGTCAGAAAAGGCTATTTTAAGCCAACAATTCATTAAAAATGTATAGAAGAACATTAAACACACACACAGAGACACACATTTTTGCTCCTTATTAAGTGATTGTGATCTCAGATATTGAAAGAGACTTCAGGCAATATCTCTGCAGGTTTTCTTAATAATATACTTCCATAAATAAATATTACTGAATCGAATAAGCGATGTATGATAGAACAAAGTTGTTTTGCTACCTTGGAACTTATAATGCATCTTATTAGCCATACCAGAATTACGATTTCTAATTTAGTCTGTTCTTTTCATGTCATTACGTATCCCAATTCATTAATTGGGATCTTTCATAATGATAACCATTATAGCGTTTTCTAGCTTGGCACTCTCCAAATCAGTGATGGGTTCCTACCAGTGTGGTCCAGTGCGCCATTCCGGTAGGGACCCGCCGATTGCGCAATTTGCACGCGACAGCTCCGGTGCCGTCTTTACCAGTCCGTCGCGTGATGCCATCTTTTTTCTGGAATTTTTGGGCTTTTTTTGCTTCCTGCGCATGCGTGGAAGCAAAATCTCGTGAGGGGACGTGCAAGATTTCAGCGATTTTGCTTCCGCGCATGCGCAGGAAGCAAAATTGCATGAGGGGACGCGTGCGTGTAGCGAGTGTGCACGCGTGCGAAACAAGGTGATGCGTGTGCAGCGCACCAGTAGGCAGGTAAGAGGAACCTGCCTCTGCTCCAGATGTGTATTGTAATTCCCTGAAACTATAGGGTGGCAACTATTGGAGTTGTGGTACAACATATCTGGAGCAGTGGTGGGTTGCTGCTCACATATCTGAACCCAGTGGTGGGTTCGGACCGGTTCTATAGAACCCGTAGTGGAAATTTCCCACTGCTTGCTGAACTGGCAGCGATGACTGGTGGTCCACGCCCCCAAACCATTCCTCCGGTCGCCTTGGATTGCCAAAAACCCCTCTGCGCATGCGCAAAGGCTTCTACACATGCTCAGAGGGTCATTTCCAGGAAGGGACGCGTACTTCCATCGCGATGCGAACTGGCAGGGAAGGTAAGTAGAACCCACCCCTGATCTGGAGGGTATTGGATTAGGAGTGCCTAGGTTTGAGGCTCTCTTCCTAAGACTCTCTTCCTAAAAAGGAGAGCTTACCCCCAGTTGGTTCTCTTATAAACCTAACCATGAAATGACTATTTGACACCAGAAGATTTATTATCTCCCTAGAGAAATAAGACATTCCTTATGGATCTCCTGCAATTGGAAAGCCCTGCAAAGCCTTTCTTTGATGGAGGTCTCTGTGGTATTGATGTTAATGAGCAACAAGTAACAGAGAAGCTCTGGATCCCCAGGTAGGAACTACCAAAGCGATAATCTAATTACTCTCCAAAACAAATTACTTCCAACCAAAACAAATTACTTTCAATCACTCTGCAGCAGATAAGATCAGCCCAATGAGCTGAAAGCTAATGACAGCTGGAGACTTGGAAGGCTTCAAGAGTTCATAGGCTGATTTTTTTTTTCTCTTTAGTGCCACTGGGTGAATGACAAAGGAATGACAGATGAGTAGAATCATGAAGTGTGCTTCTCTTTCATTTCATTTTAGTAAATGCAAGAGATCTCTCCCACCCAGTGCTGTTGGCAACACATGGGATCATTGATAAAAGACAATACGGAGGCTGTATCAAAGAGCTTCATATAGGCAACACATTACAGAAGAAAAGGGGAATCCAAGTTATTTAAATTCTTTAAGATGCATCTCCAGCATGAACTGAGAAAGAGAGCAACTGCCCCGTTACTGAAAATTTGGCTTAAAAAAGGAAGAGATCCTCCTTCAAATATTTATGGCCACCATTTGTTCCATAACATCACTCCATTGAATTTTATTAGGGTTCTCTTACAAAAGCAAAGTGCAATTATTATTTGGTGGTGCTCTCTGAAAATATGCAGCCTGTTTTCACAGACTTATTTAAACAACATCAATTAAGTGTCTGGATTCGTTCCTATGGTATAAGTGACAAAGGAATACAAGCAGAAATGCATGGAGGTTTGTCTCAGTAATACCAAACCTCTTCTTTCTTAATTCAGTCTATTTATAAACTTTTTTTAAACCATGGTGAGACCCGCAAGCCAGCCTTTAATGTAAAGAAATGACAAGTGTCTAAAAATGAGAGCCCATAAAGAACAGAAACACATGGGCGTAATCATTAAGCTTGCACACCATGTAATGCGAAGACGTATTAGCTCAGCAGAATGTTCAACCCTTGGTTCCAAATACGCTACTGCCTGTTTATTTAACCTGGTCTATTGAACAAAATCTGAATCTGCCGGGTTCATTTTCTTTCAAGTGTGCAATCCGAGCAAACAGATTAACCTTTGAAGCATTTGATTCATGAGTTTCCACGTCTTTTTTTTTTGTTATTACTTCTGCTCATCTTATTTTCAAATAGTTTTCTAATTAACCATTTTTGGTTAGAAAATTAAGGCTGATTAGGATCAATCCAAATGCAATGCTCAGATCCAGGGTTCAGATGGCTATTAGAATACTATTCTTTCAGATCCCTGGTTAGTTCTGCTTTGTCAAATAAAGGTCAATTCTAGCTGCCATTGGCAGGATGCTTCAGGTGACCTTCGGCCTTCAATTCTTGACCTCGACTGTCCCTAAGCCATGACTCATGGTGACAAATACTGCAACAAGATTAGTTAAGAAACTGTAAGAGGATGAGTGGGGGCCGAAGTCATCATAGCCAATTCCTTATCAAATCTATGGGGAAAAAATTCATTATTCATCAGTAAAGATGAAGCTCTTTTGGATAACAATAATTTCAAAAGTTCTGTAATAAGATTTTTTGGACCTTTAGTTTGTAGAACCATTGCACCTAATCAAGTGTTATAAATGTTAGTAGTAAGAGTTAATATACAGAGTTCAATACTTTTGTGGAATTAAAGAATCGTTATCTGTTAACTTTGGTTTTGGTTAGTACAGGGGTTTACAAAATGAAACAAAACATTATAACATTTGAAATACCCCAGGAGTTTTTCAAAGAAAGGGGTTAGAAATTAGTAGTTACAAAGTTAGCAATGTCACCAATGATGCCTGCTTCTATGGGCAGATTATGTCCAAAAATATTAATGAAGGAATGACAGATGTAAAACAAATTTTGCCTGGATGCGGAAATATTAGAACCAAAAATCCTGGATAATAATAAAAAACCTGTGGATTAGAAGAGAAGGGAAATAAAATGGAAAACAAATGACAAGCCAAGAGAATGACTCGAATAAGGACTTTCTACTGAAAATTGGTTGTTGATTAACATTTTGAAAATTAACGTGGAAGTACAAATGATAAACCAAGAGAATAACCTGAATAATACCTTTTTACTGGATTCCCAGTAAACAGTCTTGTTAAAGCGGTCAAAGAACCCTTGGCAATGGGGAAAAGAAAAACAGAAGAGAGATCAAATCCTACCACAACATCTGAATGAAACATAGCAGTATACAGGTAGTCCTTGACTTATGATCATAATGGAGCCCAAAGTTTCTGTTGCTAAGTGAGACTTTTGTTAAGTGAGTTTTGCCCCATTTTATGACCTTTCTTGCCATAGCTGTGAAGTGAATCACTGCAGTTGATAAGGACCATGGGACACAGCAACGGTCCTAAATATGAACCAGTTGCCAAGCATCTGAATTTTGATCATGTGATCATGGGGATGCTGCAAACATCGTAACTGTGAAAAACGGCCATAAGTCACATTTTTCAGTGCCGTTGTAACCAAATGAACTGTTGTAAGTCGAGGACTACCTGTACAGTGAACCCTAATTCTGTTGGCCTCTGCTTTTCCACCAGGCATTTGCCAAATGTTGAGCGGAGTCCTGTTCTTGTTGTATTAAATTATCCTGTTCACTTCCTCATATTATATGTATGGGGTGTATGGGGTGCTCAGGGAGGGGTAGCACCTCTGGTGTAGGGGCATGTCGTGTCCTTTTACGGCAGCTCATTTTAGGGCAGCTTTTAGGGCAGCTCGTTCACCTTTGGTCCCCATCTGTCACTCAGCTCTCACCTGTGGCTCCTAGCAGCTGTAGCATGAGCAGCGGCCACACCCCGGACAACAGCTTCAACAGGCTGGCCAAACCAGGTTGAGAGTAGCTGTTGGGTCATCGACCTTCAGTGAGATAGGGACTTGTCTACCCCGAGCATGTGAAGACAGATTCCGTCAGACTGAGCGGATGAAATCTACTAGAATAGGACAATGGTCATGAAGGCGGTCTCTGCAAGCGATGTGGTACGCTAAGAGCATGGGAAGACACGAAAGACGCCCTGGTCAACCACTGCGCCCAGTCCATCTCCCACTGTCTAGAGTCTAGACTCTTGTCCTGAACCTGGGAGCAAGATGGAATCTGGGAAGAGAGAGTGAGGCTGACTATGCGCACCTCTCCCTCACTTTAATCCAATTCACGCGCAAGTCTTGACATCCCCCCCCCCAATTGATAGATGTCAAGGTCCTCTTCGAATATGATGGAGGAACATCAATTATATTTATATTGAACTACTTTTGAAAGATGTATGTTTGATTTCTCCTAATGTTTATTTTTATTGTACAAGGTTCAGAATCACATTTTGGGCAGTAATAAACACTCAAAACAAATAAGTAAACATAGTAAGAGTGGATCTTTTACCACTGTTTCCAAATATTCCGTTGTACCTGAATTCATGCCTTTTGTTCCATCACACAGTGTGAATGCCTTTGACCTAGAAAGTAATAACCGAGATTAACCTTTCAGGAAAGCTAAAATAAGTCACTTGCTCTTTTTTTCTTCTTCCCCTGACCAGAATCAAGTTATGTAAACTCAATCTGGGGTCACTAATCTCTAGTTCAACCTAAAACAGCACATATAAGCCAAAGCTTACAGCCAAGTAAACTTACAAACAGAAATCAATTTTCAGACTTTTAGAACAAACAATCTGGGGATGAATAGAACACAGAAGAGAACAGAACAGCT
Source organism: Diadophis punctatus similis (assembly GCA_023053685.1). Taxonomy (NCBI): domain Eukaryota; kingdom Metazoa; phylum Chordata; class Lepidosauria; order Squamata; family Dipsadidae; genus Diadophis; species Diadophis punctatus. Next base: position 251,924,419 of record JALIGW010000001.1, on the reverse strand, counting down.
ATTTCTCTTAGAACTAGAGGTCAAGTTCCATATGACACGGAGTCATTCTTAATGATCAAGATTTACCTACAGAATGCATAGGATAAATCCTAGAAAAAGGTGTACCATCTTATAAAGAAGTCATTTAAGATATAGGGCACACTTGATATGTGAACGCTGGGATTTCAAACATAGTTAGAATAAGTTGAGAGCTTCGAAACCAATTAATAAGAATCAGAGCTATCATTAGCAACTAATCACTATTGTAGGTAATGGTAAGGAAGAGTAGTAGCATCTTGGCTCATTCAAGTTTTGTATTTGCAAGTCCTTGCCAAACAAATTCACAATGTAATCTCTCTAGAACAGAGCACACACACACACATATACACACCAAATCAATGAATACCAATAACAAAAATAGGAAAGGAAAGGGAAAAAAAGAAATCAAGAAATCAAAGGAGTTGTTTAGATTCATGCAAAGGATTGTCTTAATCCATCGAGCAGCAGAATTTATGGGGATTTTTTTTAAAGAAAAAAAAAGTTCCATTTCAAAAATAATAATGAAAAGGCAGGGCTATTTGTGCAAGTGAAAGAAGTATAACTGCTAAATGGATTCTTTAGGCTCATGGAGATATATTCATTGAAGTTTAAATATGAGTGTTTTTGTATTATTGCAAACTAGCAATATAGAATGAAGTTATGGTCATTTTTAAAAGCATAAAGAAACAGCACAGAATATAAATATATCTACTGCTGTATTTTTACTTCAACATAAAAAGTGGATTTTCACAGTAAAATGGTATGCTTAAAATATATGCATTTTATGAATTTATATCTTATTTAAGTGGAAGTAAAACTTAAAATAATTAGAAAAAATGTAAAAATTCTTTAAATTATTTTTAATTGTATGTCTTGCAAATTTTAGTATTTTGCGCAGTTTTTCAATGTTGTATTTGTCTATCTAGCTGCATAACCCTTTCTTCAATATGTATTATATTAATGGTAGTAATTAGAAATGAAATATCTTCACCATAAAACCATGTAAAAGAACATGCCAGATAAAACAGAAATAAATAGTTATTAAAGACTTGGGAAGAAAAGTTGTTACTAAACCACAGGAACTTCTATCTGATCCAAAAATGATAAGTCCTTTGGAAATCTTTGCACTGCTTGAAGTAATTAAGAATCCATTATTTAAATGATCTGTCACTGTGGTTTTATCATATTGGTGTTTAAATTTATTTTCTGTCTTATTTACAAAGAAATTTGCAATTAGACACAGAAATTCAAACCCAGTCTATGGTTACACTGCTTTTAGCATTACTAGGATCTAAAAGAACCTTCATTTAGAAAAGAGCTAGCATAATAAAATGCTGGAGAAGGAATGAGAGGACACGTCTTTTAGCTGATCTTCAGCCATCACCCCTTCTCAACCCAACCCAACCCAACCCAACCCAACTCACAATTATAGCTATAGGAAAAACAGAAGAAGAGAGGAAATGCTATGTGCACTGCCTTGAGTTCTTGAAGAAAAGGTGGGAGAGAAACCCTATTAGCTCACTAAGTAAATAAATAAGCAAAGAAATAAATGTGACAGGTTCATATTATACAGTAAGTGAGGAATCAAGATTGATCAGTGGAACAAGATTGGCAGTCTAATGAGTGATGAGAGTAAAAAAGCCAACACTATTAAATAACAAAAGTTCTTGAATATGAGCTTCATATTCTGTTAAAACTGCTGTTGAAGAAGCTTTTGTTGTTCGCATAGCTTCACATCATTCAGCTAAAGCTGCCTTATTAGAGCATATGCAGAACTTCTCTTTAATGCCCCTTTCTCTCAATGGGACTCTAACTGAAACTCTCATTAATCACTGAGAAACTATATGAGCAGGCTATTCAAGCAAGCAATCCTTTGTTCAGTGGCTGCATTTTCTATCAGGGGTCAATTCCCACTATTGGGTTTTTGTTTGTTCGGGGGTGGTGGTGGTTTCTTCTTTCCCATTCAGTTTTAAAATGTTTCTCTTTCCGATGTGCTGTTTGGTAAGATGAAAGAATTACTACAGTTTCCAGCTGGCATTGGGATAAAGCACTTATAGACTCATACATGAAAATACTTTAATACTATGTGTATGCACGCTTAATATCAGGGAGGAAAAAATATAAATCTTGCACTAGCTTTGTCTCCAGATGAGGTTAGTTGATCTACCTGAAGAGATGAAGAACTGAATAAAGGTAGGGCTTTCTGCACCTATCTGTAGTTCTTTCTAGGCAAAAGCAGGACAGGAAAATATTTTCATTTGCATTTTAATGACACTTACAGCTCATCACTGAAACTGCCTTAGGAATGCCTGAAAAATGATATTTTTAATTAAAAGGAACTTTTGTGTGAACTGCTGTTGGGCTATAGACTAGAATAAGATGAAACTTGAAAAACACCCTAGACATATCTAGTCTATAGCAAATGACCTCAATAGCACTTTCCAGAAATGTATATGTATGCATCTCAGAAACCAAGAAGAGTAAAGCTTCACTTAAGGAACTTGATTTAATGATGACGACAACAACAGCGGCATTATCCATCCCAAATCATTTATTCCTTTGATTTTAAAGAATGCTATTGGTCATATACTTAACTTTCTCACTACACGCATATACAAGTATTTATGATGGCTGTCTTCAATCCTATAAAAAGTTTTATTTGAATTTCATTCGTCACAGATGTGCTTATTTCAATCTGTTTGTGTGCCTTTGCCTGCCTGTCTGTCTGCCTACCTGTCTTTTTCTATTCATCCATCCATTCTATTCTTCATGAAGGAAGGAAGAATATTCCTTCTATGAAGAAAGATTTTGGTGTCCCCTTCTGTTATGGGTAGTTTGCAGTTGATGTCCTGTTCTCCCAGTCATTTGTGGGTTTTGTCCCATTACTTTTTTTATGGATAAGCTATCCAGAGTTATTGTGGAGTTGGGTGCCCTCAAAATGTTATTAAACAAATAAATAAATAACATCTATGTATTCATCCCCCTAGCATGCTGGGTCTTCCTGCTGTAGTTTCTCTTAAGCAAATACAGTTCACTGTGTCATCCTGTTTCTTAGGATTCACTAAGTTTGTTTCTCCTTCTTGCTCCTTTCTTTTAATGGAACATTTATTGATTACATGTTGCAGTGAAATAAATTCCTACGGCAGAAAGTTTTGAATAAATTAGCTATATCATGATTAGCAAATAGAATAGAATTTTGCTTCAATCATGCAGATTCAATTAGATACGGTATATCTGAAAGTTTGAAGATACCAGAACAGGTTCATTTAGGCAATTGAAACAACCTGGCAGCACTTTTGAATTGTCACTGTATTCTGCAGAATTAGAGCTTGTTGGAGAGATTTAAGGTTTAAAGCTCTATCTAGTGGTCAAACAAAGAATTAGCAAGCTGAAGAATTTTAGTATTATTCTGGATAAATTCCTGAATATTATTCTTCATCTTGATACAAAATGAACTTTCTTTCATAGATGTGTTGAAAGTATTTATCACAAAGAATCTATGCATTGTTTAATTTGACCAATATAAGGAAATACTCAGCAGATCTATGTAAAAACAGGAATACACCCAGTTTTAAAGTTCAACTTTTATCTTGCAAGAAATTTTGCTATTTCAATATTTACAACTGGAAATAAGCATTCTGTATATTGCATATGAACATTCACAGGCAAACTAATTTTTTTTTGCATATAAGAAAATTATTCAATCTATTAGTTGGGTATCTTTTAATTTTAATGATATGATGTTATGATATGATATGATGATATGGATAGATAGGTAGGTAGGTAGGTAGGTAGATAGATAGATATTAAAATTACTTTCAAGTAAATATGGACAGGACTGCAGTTTTGAGAATATATTGCTAGTTTTCAGATTTTACTAACCATTTGCTAAAATTAGATTTTGAAATTTAACAAAAGATGAACAAAACTGAATCAGAACGATGTATTCCATTCTCAAGTTGCAGTATTACCATATTATGTTAGTTTTGCTAACATACTAATCCAGGAACAAGTAACATTAACACTGGTAGAATTTTAGTCAATCAACTGATTTAACATTGACTTTCTTCGCACATACTAAGTGCCAGGATTCTTTTTAAAGCAAAGTTTGCTGACCAAACCTTAATGATCATGTTTTCATCTATAGTAACATTAAACCACACTGAGGATTTTCACACGGCACTGCAAGTCAAAGAAAGCAATCACTTTTTGTTTTAATGTGATGCATGAGCCCAGTCATTGAGCAACAGAAAAGCATGAGAAATTTTCTTTTTTTAATCACACAGTTCAAAGGAGTCCTCCTCTGTCTTCTAAGGGTGTAGTAGCTTTCCTGAGCCTGGCCTTCTCCCACTCTGATAGAACAACTTATTGCATTCTGAGTCAACACCAGGCATTCTTCCTTCCGAACCATTTGGAATTTGCATCATCGCAATACTTTGCTTTGCTAATTAAACCAATCTTCATCTTCCCACATTGTTTTGCAAGCTAAATTTGGCTACCCTGAAGGGTTAAGAAGAATAGGCAGTCCTATTTGCCCTGGAGTGCCACCCAGAGGTTCAGGATGTAATTTCTGTCCTCAGATGTTTACAGTGATGGGCAAGCTTGTATTAGGAGGGTTGTAGGTGCCTGTACACCCACAACCCCACACCCCCACGCTATGAGAGGCGCAAAGAGCCATGGAAAGATACATGCTCAGCATTACAAGACAAGATAGAAAGACCTGCACATGAATTAGAGAATAAACAAAAATATACGATATCATCAGGAGAGCAAAAGAATGGAAATGGAAATGAGCTGGTCACATAGCAAGAGGAACGGATGGCAGATGGATCAAGGCAGTCATAGAATGGATTCCACTTGATGAAAAGCGCCCACGAAAGAGACCTAAAACAGGATGGATCGAAGACATCAGCAGGTATTGCAGGCCCAGTTGGCAAAAGAAAACTCAGGCCCATATTGGCTGGAAACAAGCGGAAGAGGCCTTCATCCTGCAGTGGATAGACAATGGCTAGAATTATGATGATGATATATACATATTTATACATACTGGGCTTATCAGCTCCAAAATGGTATACATGTATACTGATTCTCATATATTCATTCATTCATTCATTCATTCATTCATTCATTCATTCATTCATTCATTCATTCATTCTATCTACCTATCTATCTATCATCTACTATCTACCTATCATCTATCTATATCTCCCACACACCCACACACATCATCATCATCATTTTAGCCATTGTCCATACACTATTGTCCATTTTGGCCACTGTCCATCCACTGCAGGATTGTCCATCCTCTTCCACGTTTCCAATCAGTTATGGTCCTGAGCTTTCTTTTGCTTGGCCTTATTGCCATGCACTCAAAAGCCCGATTGGGCTTATTATCAGGGGATGTCTTATTTTGGGTGAAACAGGGTGTGTGTGTGTGTGTATATGTATATGTATATGTATATATGTGTGTATATATATGTATGTGTGTGTGTGTGTGTGTGTGTGTGTGTGTGTGTGTGTGTGTGTGTGTACATATATACATTGCCTGCTCTAAATTCATGTTTTGCCCATGATCTTGTGATGGGTCTGCGTTGTTCTTCTTCACAACGCAGGAGGCATAGAGATTGCCCCAATGAAGGTGTGACAACCCCTAACTGCGCACAAGGGAGCACAGTAGAGGAACAGCAGAATGAGAGAGACAGGAGGGGTGAAGAAGAACAACGCAGACCCATCACAAGATCATGGGCAAAACAGATGAATTTAGAGCAGGCAATGTGTGTGCCTAAAAGGGAGAGGAATAACAATGAGGGGGAGGAAGCCAGGAGAAACACCTTCAAAGCAATGCCTGATAGCCCTGCTTTACCCCCTAGGGAGAGAAAGAGGCAATACACCATGGGGAAATCTTCATCTGTCAGCATGACTAAGGCAAAAACAATTAAGTCAATTACAGGAGAGAAAAAAGGGTAGGGACAGGTTACACCTCTTCCATGGGGATTTTACACTCTGACGAAGTCAACAGGGGTTGACGAAAGCTTAGCAATTTTAATAGTAGTTTAATAGTAGTTTTAAATAAAAATTTTAAACGTTCCAGAGATGGTGATGGCTATCGCTTCTTTATATATATATGTATATATATATACATACATACATACATACATACATACATACATACATACATACATACATACATACACATACACACATATATATATGACTTGGATGGGGTTGCTCTTCAACAACAATACAGCTAAGAACAGAGATACCTAATTTACAGTTAGGTATGGCTTTTTAAAAAGTGCCTTTTATATCGACTGTTTTCTAGAAAGCAGCCTAAAAAGCAGCCCCTTTCCCTCTCCCCCGGCTGCTTGCAGATGTTGCTCTCAGTTTTGCAGCTTTCCTCAATTCAAAGCGCTGTTGCATCAGCCGACGCGCTTGGGCACCTTGGGGAACAAAGACGGCTGGAGGTGGATTGGGGGAGCGGGGGGGGGCGGCGATTTTCCGGGTCATTTGGCAATTGCATTCAGATTTAAACTTCCTTTAATCGCCCCGCAGGTCTTCTCTCCCTCCTCCCGCGAAATGTGTGGTCTCTTAACGTGTAACCCGCCCTTGCCTTGCTCCTATATACTTTCGACTGATGCCCGCGTGGAAAGGAAGCTCTAGTTTTGTGCGGGTTGAACGCAACAGTGTGTATAAGGTGTGCAAAAAAAGAGGACACAATCCCTTCCCAGACAAACAGGCTTTGCTCTCCTTTTTTGAGGAGGGAAAGAGGAGTGAGGTCTTGTGGGGAGGGGTGCGATTTCGTAAAAAGCCCCCTTTTCGTTCTCTCTCTCTCTCCCCTCCCTCCCCCCTCTCTCGTTTGAGGTCTTCAAACTTGGCAACTTTAAGACTTGTGGAAGTCCACAAGTCTTAAAGTTGCCAAGTTTGGGGATCCCTGCGTCCAGAGGTTCTCGCACTTTTGCTTTGCACGCCGATCTCGCGGCTGTGGCTATTCTTTACCCCCTCGGGACTAAAACGGATCGGGAGAGCAGCCTGGTAGGTGAAGGAAGAGACCCCGAGCGGCTTCGGAAAGAGAATCCCACCCGCGACCGATCCAGGGCAGCCGAGCAGGAAAGCAAGGCAAGGCGAGGCGAGGCGAGTGAAGGGAAAAGCGCTGGAGATCTGGAAAGCCATCCGCGACACCCTTGTAACGCGAGCTCCTCGTCCCAGAGCAGGTCAGAAGCCGAAGCCCGAAGGGTGTCCCCTGGGCCGTGATGTCATCCAGATCAATACGACGGGGCGGGAATTGGCCGGAGCACTTGCTCAGGAGCGGGGTCTGTATCGGAATCGGTGTTCGCCTTATCGATTGGGCCGATCAGCGAGCGCTATAAAAGGAAGGGGCTCGCCCGCTGCTTCCGACATTTCGCTCCCGAAGCCCCTCCATCCCCCGGCTGGGATCTCTTCCCCACCACCACCCCAGCGTTAGGAACCTCGCGGCGCGGTGCTTACGGTCTTGGAGGGAAGCCCCCCCACCCTCCACCCCACCCACCAAGCCGCTCGTTCTGCTAGGATGGGGATGGAGGTCTGCAAAACCCGCGCCGCGCCCCTGGCTCTGCTGGGCCTTTGCTTCGCCACGGCCGTCAAGTCGGCGCCCGTGGCCGATGCTGGACCGCACGTCTACTACGGCTGGGGGGACCCTATCCGGTTCAGGCACCTCTACACGGCCAGCCGGCACGGACTCTTCAGCTATTTCCTGAGGATCCACGGCGACGGCCGAGTGGACGGCGCCGCTACTCAGAGTCGACACAGTAAGTAGCATCAATTGGCTCCGACGCGGGTCCTTCCTCCCGCTTTTCAGCAGGTCATCCCTCCCGCGGTGCCTCCCTCAACTTTTTTTTGGAAGCGGACGCTTTGACTCGGGGAGGCTCCCCTCAACTCTTAACCCAAAAGCCATTTCCCCCCTCTTTCCTCACGACGCGTGAGGAAAACCCAGATCCTGAAATAACCCCTTGGGGCCTTGGAGGCTTTTTCCGCTCCCCCCCCCAAGGACTTTGGAGGGGGAATCCACCCAATTGCTTACCCCCCCCCTCTTTGCAAAGATCCCTGCTTTTGTTTATGGGCTCGCTCTATCTCTTCCTGAGAATCTGAGGTAAAAAAAAAGAGACCCCCCCCCCACGGAGTACATTAATCGTACAACGGTTTTTGTCCCGCCGCGCAGGTTTGCTGGAGATCCGAGCCGTAGCGCTTCGCACGGTGGCCATCAAGGGCGTGCACAGCTCTCGCTACCTGTGTATGGAAGAGGAAGGCAGGCTGCACGGGCTGGTGAGTGACTGAACTGGTAAAAAAAAAAAAAACACCAACCAACAAAAAAAACGACGGGGACAGGCTAAGCCTTCTCTTTGCGTATCTTTTCCTGGGCTTTGTCTTTTGCCTCTCCGCTCGCAACCAGGCGAGAGACGCGCCCCACGCGGGGGAACTTGGGACAAGTTGCGCCAGGGTCCTTTTAAAAACGTGGCGCGGGAAGGGCGCGCTTTGCTGGCTCTTTAAAGTAAAGGTTGTATAGCGCGAAAGGAGGAGTTTATTCGGGCTCGCCAGAGAAGAAGAGGAGGAGGAAGGTGGGTGGGGGGCTTCACACAGGATCGCCAAGTGGTTGCAGGGCACTGATAATTTTACACTGGGTTTTGGAAGGAATAAGTGGGATGAAAGAGAGCAACGGTCTCGGGGCGCTACTTCCTCGCAGCGCCGCGGCAGCCTAGAGGCGGGCTCAGCCACATTCCAGAACTTACAAGACTACAAGTTACTATTTGTTTACGTTTCTTTGGGGACCTGTTTTCGGGGCTCCAGGCAGAAGAGAGATCCTTATCGCGCCCTGTCCTCACGGTAACCTTTTGAGGGAGGGGAGGAGGAGAAATAAGCGCGTAAATCTCTTTTGAGAGGCCACCCACTAAGTTTGCTGGCTCGCTACCGATTTCTGTCTGGGTCTCTCCCACCCCCCACCCCCACGCATCCAAATACAGCTCTCCATCCCTGGCATGAAGAAATGAATCTGGACCTTGCGTTCTTTATTGAATAAATGTCAGCTCTCTGGGTTCCTTCTATTTCAGAAGGCATAGGTTTCACAAAGCTTTCTGTTGGTTACCCTCCTTTAATACTCTGGAAAAGGGGGGAGGAGGGGATTATCTCCTTGTAGAGGTGGCCAGGTGGAAAATAATAAAAGCTAGGTGCTATTTCTGATCAATTAATGAGACCCTTTACACAGTGTGCCCTTTGCGTTGTGTGGGTAGCAAAACGTAGTTGTATGGGAGCTAGATAACAGTTGGTATTACAGCAGAATCCAAAGAGCCGGAAGTTAACTACTGACTCCCATCTGCTGGTCATCTGGAGCTTTGCAGCAAGGCGTGGCACTCTGAAAACCGATTTTTTTTTTAAAAAAAAGCCTGCAGAAAGGGAAGCATTGCAGTCTAGCAAGCAGGATAAATAAGAACAAAGGAGAGAAAGGAACAGAAGCTTTGTGAATTTTCCAGAATGCTTGTTGTCTCTGGCTACCGCAACCTTTGAGCACCAGTAATGTGCTATATAGTGAGTGGCTTGAGCAGCAGAACAGTAGACTGTAGATGTGGAACTCCTTTTATTTAGATTTTAAAAATTCCAAATGGCGAGTGTTATAGATTTAAAAAATAGATATCTTTTATAACTGCTAATGAATGAAGCACTTAAACGTTAACCTAAATACTTTGGGTCTTTTTTACTGTTTTCTCCACACCAAGTATAGGTATTAGGTAGCATATAAGATTTAATAATAAATAAGTATAAATAAAGATATAAATACCCTAGGAAATGCGAGGTGGCTCAGTGGTTAGAGTGCAGCACTTCAGCTAACTGCTAGCTGCAGTTCAGCTGTTCAAATCTCACCTGTTCAAGGTTGACTCAGCCTTCCATACTTCTGAGGCTGTTAAAATGAGGACCCAGATTGTTGGGGGCAATACGCTGACTCTGTAAACCGCTTAGAGAGGGCTGTAAAGCACTCTAAGTCTAAGTGCTATTGCTATTGCTACTGATAGGTAGCAATGGTCATCAGCGTTACATAGCTTCCTCAATTACCCAAATGTAACTTCTCACCAGAACCTCAGGGTCCCCCAAACATAATAGTTATTCTGTCCTATTGAATTCAATATTCCTAATGCAATTTCAAATTGGAAAATAAGTATACAGCAAGTTGCAGTACATTAAACTTGGAGCCCTCATTCAACCAAACTGAACAGGGCAAGAAAATTTTCAATTATTTTTTAATCCTGTTGTTTTCATTGACCTTCCGGGGACTGAATGCGTAGTTCATGACACAGCAATATTTTTGCTTATTTTTGGCTGGGAAGGGCATTCTTATATTATACATATAATGCTTCTTACGTGCTTTTAAAGGTATAACTTTAGATAATTACTATCGCTGCTTCCATTCATAATGCTCAGCCTGTTACATTAAAATTCACTTTCTTTCAAAAATGAAAATACGTAGTGTACTAAAAGTTAAATTTCCATAGTAACTAGAGATTTAAACAGTGGGTTTCAAATCTGACATACTTTCTGCTTGTAAACAACAATAATACTGTTTAAAGCTGTCTCATTAAAATAAGGATTGGCATGTATCCTTCCAAAGTATTGCTTATCTATGTCATTTTGTGCCATTATATCTATTTAGAACTAAACCTTGCTAAGCATACCACCAAATACACTCAATTAAACTCTGAATTGTGAGCTTGGTTTTATTTTAATTAATCAATGAATCAATAAAATAAAACAGGCTATAGCCCTATACACCATAGAGGCACAATAATTGGGACAATTTACTTATTGCTTATATTTCTCCTCTCTTCCAAGTGCTTAAAAGCAGTGTACACAGCACCCACTTGTCCAATTTTCTTTACAAGCCTGCAATGTAGTTTTGCCTGAAAGATAATGAACGGCCCCACATATTCAGTGACCTTCCATAGCTGAAGCAGGGTTTTAAATCAGAGTTTCCCCAGTCTTTGTCTAACATTTTGGAGCATGATTTTCTTTCTTTCCCTGGGTTTATGGTGTGTTGGTGGGAGGAATTTTGGATGTACTTCTTTCTCTCTTTTAAATTGTTGAGCCTATTGTAGGGGCATGCACTACTATTTTTGCATACTTCGTACTCAATTCCTGTCATAATCACAATGGTGGCAAAGCACGGTACTGATTTTCAAAGTTGTGCTATTAAGTGATTGTCAGCTGTTGCTACTCTTGACAAAAGAGTAAAAACATGTTTTCCAAATGACTGACTGCCCAATCTATTGGTGAAGAAGCAAGAACCTGTATTTGAAGCCTATATGTCTCTCTGAAGGGATTCTGCTATAAAATACTCAGCAATAAGTGATGGGTGATGGGATTTTCAGTCTATTTTGTATGCCAGATAAACGTATGGTGCAGATGCTTGACTGAGAAAAAGCTTGTGCAAGAACACCATTTCTCTTATCATTGAAGCATTCTACGTAATCAGCAATACTTTTTTTTATTGAGCAAGAGTTCAGTTACCTCTAATGACTGAACCAGAGTAACACCAGAGTTTTAGGAAAAACAACAGTGGCACAAAGGGACTAAAACTTTCTGAAATGATGGCCACATTCTTCATAGTGTTAACATTTCTGAATTAAGAATGAACACCTTTGTTTCTGTTGCTCTGAATATACAATATATTTGTTCCATTTACATCACCAAACAAGTTTTATTCCAGCTTTTCCCCAGTTTGGTACTCTCCAGATATCCTGGGTTTCAGTTTCCAGCAGAACGTCCAGTAATTTGGGGAACTGAAGTTCAATTAGGACTATCAGATATGGGTTGGAAAAGTATGGATGGGCATGCAATGGCAGGAAAGAGAGTTTTCTAAAGATCTTTCTGACTTTTTAATGATTGTCCAGATTTTTGAAATCTGTTACGTGACAAAGTCTGTTGGAATTTCCTTGTGGGAAGGCATTGTGGTTCCCACCAAATGAAAATACATACATAAACTGTATATTTCTTAACAGGCAAATCCTCTCCCCCAACAACTTATACAGGTAGCGCTTGACTTCTGTCACAATTGAACCTAATTTTTTTGTTGTGAGACTGTTAATTAGGTTTTGCCCCATTTTATGACCTTTCCTGCCACAGGTGTTAAGTGAATCTCTGCAGGGGTTAAGAACATGGTTGTTAAGTGAATCTGGCTTCCCCTTTAACTTGGCCTGTCAGGAGGTCACAAAACGTGATCACATGATCCTGGGACACTGCAACCGTCATAAATATGAGTCAGTTCCCAAGCATTTGAATATTGATCACATGACCAGGGGGATGCAGCAAAAGTCATAAGTGTGAAAAATGGGCATGTCATTTTTTCTGTGCCATTGTAACTTTGAGCCGACACTAAACAAACTGTTGTAAATTGAGGACTACTTGCATTTCTGTTAGGTTGTCCTGGAGTATGTATTGAGAAATAGACTCATTACCAACTGTAAAAATGGCTGTAAAAAAAACTGTCCTTAAGCAACTATTGTGCAAAGGTTGCTTTGGCATCATCGAATACAATTGGCAATTTTTATGGGCCAAGGTTTGCAGCTAATCTGAGTACGCTGGGGCTATTTTGCCAAAAGTATTTATATTATTTCATTTATAGCTAATAAATGAAATGCAATTGATACAACTACCGTCATTCCAATCATTGCATTTAATAGTTTTCTATTTCTGTTACATCACAAATTAACTTTGGTAATGACTTTTGTCGACTTTGAAGGCTGCAGCTAAGATTTCCAGGTTTAATTCCACACTAGAGTGTTACGTTAGTATCCCTGGAATAGCCTTTATAACAATCTTCATTCCGTTATTCGCATAATTCAAATTTTTGCATCTGTGTTTTTATAGAATATAGAAATCCTCCTTATAATTTAGGGCAAGGGTAGATAAACTGGTATGCACCAGATTGTTTTGGCTACAGTTCTAACAATTGTTTACCATTAGCCATGCTGCTAAAACTGTTGAGAACTGAAGCTGAAAATATCTCGAAGTTACCTGATCTAAGCAGATGCCAAACTGAGATACTGAAAGGACATAAGTAAGTCAGATTGACACTGCTTATTTGCCCCATTAGGTGGTTAAAAAAAGAAACTCATTCAGTACTTTAACCCATAATTAAGTCTTGCATGACAACATTTTTATCATGCTCCAGTCTCATTTACTATGAAATTTTCTTTGTTGTTTTCCACAGCATATATTAGTACCCACAAAAGCATTCCGTTTGAACTGTGATAATTCCTTTATTTTTTATGCATAGTGAAAACAACGCATGAGCAATAAATTGTTCGATGAGCAATCAGGAATTACAAATATTTCTTTCCTTCCAATCAAATAAAATTGGAGAAATCAAAATGAACCTTGTAAAATTGATCGCCATTCCTCGTTACAGACTATACTTAGTTATAAATGCTTCTTATAACCTAATTTATAAATACTTCCTCTGTTTCTTCTTGTGATTCCCTTAAGATTATTTTAGCTCTGTGTAATAAGAAATCCAATTTAATCTCTCTAAGAAATATCATATTTAATTATCTTGTAGCAAAATAGATTATTTGGACAAAGTTGCTTCATCTGCCATTTAAGAGACTTATAAATCCATGCAGTGTGTAGTAATGTTGACTTTTTTTTCTTTTCAGCTTATATATACCACAGAGAATTGCTCATTTGAAGAGGAGATACGTCCAGATGGCTACAATATCTACAAGTCAAAGAAATATGGAATCTTGGTGTCTTTAAGTAATGCCAGGCAAAGACAACAATACAAAGGAAAAGACTTTCTTCCATTGTCTCATTTCCTACCCATGATGAACACTGTGCCAGTGGAAACTACAGATTTTGGAGAATATAGTGATACCAGGCAAAATTTAAAATCTGGTATTTTTCATCAACCAGTTGAAACTGACAGCATGGATCCCTTTGGTATCACTTCTGAAGTATCCTTAGTACAAAGTCCTAGTTTTGGTTAGTAACTTCTGTTTCGTTAATTCGATTTTATAGAGATGTTATCAAGAGGTTAGGATTGTATTTGTTGAAGCGATAACTTAAAACATGACAAATGTGTACATATGATTACCGCCTTCGTAAAGCAATACTAATTCCAAGAAAGCTATACTCATTCACTCTCTTTTTCTCTCATCTGTAAAATAGTTAGAAAGGTTCCTTCTAAATGTTTTATTTAGGAATGAGAAACATTCAAAGCCTGCAGAATTTCTTGCATTGGAAGACCTTTGGAAAGATAAACCCATAAAAACTTTACTGCTTCATTACTTCCAATTACCTCTGAGTCCCTGCTGTTCATTCAAAGAATGGGTAATTCCTGTTCAATGTATTTAAACAGAATAGTGTTAGAAATAAATTAGCCACAATTAAGTTAACAAAAGGGAGTTATACATTTTGATACATGCTAGATCTCACTATGTTTTGTAGACTTCTGCTGTGTTTTTAAGGAAATTGGCTATTGGAAGGTAATTGCCATAATTAAGGTAATATAAACTTCAACTAATAGGAGAAATTAAATAATAATGTTGTTATGTTTTATTAGCAAGACAATGTTTGTTGCTAAATGGTATAAAGACTTTCCAGTGATGTGAGTTTGCTCAGGAACAATTGCAACTGTGTGAAGAGCTAACTTTTCAGAAAAACAAAATTGGTTAGGCTGCTATCTGGGAAAGCAAGGAAAAAGTGATGCAGCTAAATCCTTCTGATTTCTCTGTAGATTGACAACAAATGTCTATTTTGCTTACTGAACAACGTTGTAAAACTAAAATGTGTGCTTCTTTAGACATGCCAAAAATCTAAAAATCTATATTCAGTTTTAATCATTCACTTACAGATTGGATAACTATTTTTTTTAAAATGAAAGTAACCTTCATTCTCAATAAATATAGATGAGTACATTTTCTCCCAACAAGTTACTTTCTTGATGTGCTGTGACTGAAATTCCCAGAGTTCTCAGACATTGCCTGATTCACCTCAGTATCACCAGGTGGAAAAAGACAGGCCAAACAGATAAAAGCTGCCATTTCATATAGGAGATGCTTTGGATGTAGTCCAGGCTGTTTTAAATTCCTACTGAAAGTGATGCAATGTAATCCAAATTAAAGTTAGCAGCAATTCCCAAAGGTGGTGTTCAAACAGTAGCTGGACTCTCTTGCGTTTTTTTCTTTGAATTTTTTTTGATTCTCATCCAAGAATCTCATCCAGTTCTGAAGAAGCTTCAATGGGAAGCAAAATGTTTTCAAGGAAAAAAAGAAAGAAAAGTCCAGTTGCCTTTCGAATGGTGTCTATTGAACAAGACTTTTGGGACAACCATGGCCATGGATGACTGGGAATCTCCATAGACATTTAGCAGGACTTCATATACTTTTTTTCCTCTATGACATTTTACAAATTAAGATTTCAATATTTACATTTTGGAAATTTTAAATAAAGTTTGGGACATTATTCTTTTTAAAAAGTTATTGTATATAATAAGGTTGTACAGAAATCAGAAGAAAACATTTTCTTCAACTAGCACTTCATTGTCAATGCTCTATTTATGATTAATTTATTAAACACATACACCCGTTTATTTTCTTACTGTATTTATACTTAAATGTATATTTATGTATTCCAACTTTGCCTTTTTAAACACTGGATAAATATGTAGTGGATTTTTGTAATCGTAAAATGGTATAAAAAACCCCCAAACCTTTAAGAATTACATGTAAAAACTTTAGCTGTAGTGTGTAACATTTTAGTAGAAATAAAATATAAAATGTGTCACCTGACTTCCTTTAACTGATAATACATGTTTTAACCCTTTAAAAACATGTCACCAGTAAAAGTTGGATTTTGTGATTTGAATTTATTTTGCAAATCAATCAAACATGCTTATAATTTTGTATTTATTTTGATTTATGCACCTGTAGGTCAGGTTTTGAAGAACTATCCAGCAAATTGAGATCTTGTCTGCAAATGATGTACCTGTAATGTAATGATTGTACCTTACCTCTCCTCTCTCCCTGGGGTCTCAGATATTTTATCTTTTCTGGATAATTTCAAGCACAATTGTTGCAATCGTCAATACTCATATATTTGCCTCTTTACAATAACCATTTTTCTAGAATTTGAAAGGCAACGATTCCATTAAGATGTCTTTCTAGGGCAGGTTTGTGTGGAAGATTGCCACCACAGATTAACATGGCATTGCTTATTTATTTATCCAATTTATATAGTTGTCCATCCACCAAACCAATGACTCTTCTAGCCTTTTAACCTACCTTTCCAGTGCAGGGGTTAAAGTGTGGTATTGCAGGCAAACTCTGCCCACAGCCTGCATTTCGATCCTGACAGGGCTCAAGATTGCCTCAGTCTCCCATCCTTCTGAGGTTGGTAAAATGAGGACCCAGATTGTTGGGGGCAGAGAATGCTGTAAAGCACTATGAGATGCATAGTGTGAGAAGAGTGCAGAGAAGAGCAACAAAGATGATTAGGGGACTGGAGGCTAAAACATATGAAGAACGGTTGCAGGAACTGGGTATGTCTAGTCTGATGAAAAGAAGGACCAGGGGAGACATGATAGCAGTGTTCCAATATCTCAGGGGTTGCCACAAAGGAGTCAAACTATTTTCCAAAGCACCTGAGGGTAGAACAAGAAGCAATGGGTGGAAACTAAACAAGGAGAGAAGCAACTTAGAACTAAGGAGAAATTTCCTGACAGTTAGAACAATTAATCAGTGGAACAGCTTGCCTCCAGAAGTTGTGAATGCTCCAACACTGGAAGTTTTTAAGATGTTGGATAACCATTAGTCTGAAATGGTGTAGGGTTTTCTGCCTAAGCAGAAGGTTGGACTAGAAGACCTCCAAGGTCCTTTCCAACTCTGTTGTTATTGTCATCATCATCATCATCATTATTATTATGGTATCTTAAGTCTAAATGCTATTGCCATTGTATGACCTCACAATTCAAAGGAAACCTGGAATATCCACAATGGATTAGTCAGTCAATGATGCAGTTGAGTAACATGTGGGAAATGTCTTAAAAATTCTGTTCTAGAAGGAAGGTTTTCCTGTCCTCCAGCAATGCCGATGAGGTAACACTCAATTTCCTTTGATGTATTCAGTAAAGACTGCAAGATAAGATAAAGCTGAAGGGACTTTTCTGCATTGCAAGATCCATTCCTACCTTCATAAACACCAATGCACTCCAAGTCCTAGGTTATTTCTTTCCCTTAGGCAAGGAATGTATTGCCTTGAACTATAGATTAATTATTTTAAATGCTAGTTTTTAAATGTTATGTTAAGAGAAAACTGAACGAAATTCAATTGCAATTTGCCTTGTTCCCCCAAAAAACATTCCCCCCCTTTTCATTACACATATGATTACCGGACACAGAAGACCCTAATTTTATTTTTGTAAGCCACCCAGAGTCACCGAGAGTGTGTGGAGCATCCATATAAGTTTTCTTAAATAAATAAATAGCAAAATAAATATTACACTTCCTTGGCTTATAGAAGTGAATCAGATTGAAGTAGATAGTTTAAAAATGAAACCTGCAATACACAGATAGTCCTCAACTTACAACAGTTCAATTAGCGACCATTCAAAGTTAACGTCACTGAGAAAAATGACATGATCATTTTTTCACACTTACGACCATTGCCGCATCCCCGTGGTCCTGTGATCAAAAATCAGATGCTTGGCAACTGATTCATAAGAATAGAATAGAATAGAATAGAATAGAATAGAATAGAATAGAATAGAATAGAATAGAATAGAATAGAATAGAATAGAATAGAATAGAATAGAATAGAATAGAATTCTTTATCGGCCAAGTGTGATTGGACACACAAGGAATATGTCTTTGGAAAAAACTCAGGAAAAAACTGTTCTTGTTGTTATGGTGTGCAGTGCTCTATAGCATTGTTTTGAGGATAGGAGTTGAAACAGTTTGTGTCCAGGATGTGAGGGGTCAGTAAATATTTTCACAGCCCTCTTTTTGACTCGTGCAATATTCAGGTCCTCAATGGAAGGCAGGTTGGCAGTAATTGTTTTTTCTGCAGTTCTGATTATCCTCTGAAGTCTGTGTCTGTCTTGTTGGGTTGCAGAACCAAACCAGACAGTTATAGAGGTGCAGATGACAGACTCAATAATAACAATTTTAATTTATAACAATTGCAATGTCTCAGAGTCATGTGATCCCCTTTTGCAACCTTCTGACAAGCAAAGTCAGTGGGAAAACCAGGTTCCCTTAACAACCGCGTTACCAACTTAACAACTGCAGTGATTCACCTAACAACTGTGGCAAGAAAGGTCTTCAAACAGGGCAAAACTCACTTAACAAATTATCTTGCTTAGCCACAAAAAATGTTGGGCTCAATTGTGGTTGTAAGTCAAGGACTACCTGTAATGCTGAATATATTCTCCTAGCAAGTTAAGTTAAGGGTGCTATCCAGTGGTGAAATCTATTTTTTTTACTACCGGTTCTGTGGGCGTGGCTTGGTGGGCGTGGTGAGGCTTGGTGGACATGGCAGGGGAAGGATACTGCAAAATCCCCATTCTCTCCCCACTCCTGGGGAAGGCTATTGCAAAAACTCCATTGCCACCCCACTCTGGGGCCAGCCAGAGGTGGTATTTGCTGGTTCTCCGAACTACTCAAAATTTCCATTACCGGTTCTCCAGAACCTGTCAGAACCTGCTGGATTTCACCCCTGGTGCTATCATTCTATGCCCGTGATGGTGAACCTATGGTATGCATGCCACAGGTGTGCGTGCCGGCCAGCTGATTTTCGGCTCGCACGGAGGCTCTGGGAGAGCGTTTTCTGAGCCTGGGAAGACTCTGGAGCCTGGGGAGGGCGAAAAATGGGCCTACAGGGCCCACTGGAAGTTGGGAAATGGGGGAGGGGGGGTCATGAGCACATACGCAGAGGGAGGGCAGAGTGGGGGGCAGGTGGCGCATGCATGCACGGGGGGGCACGGGGAGCATTGAATTATGGGGTGGGCATGCGTGTGCGATAGTGGGCACGCACGTGTGATAGTGGGCACACGCATGCAATAGTGGGCACGCACGTGCAATAGCGGGCACACGTGCGCTTTCGGCACCCGAGGAAAAAAAGGTTCGCTATCACTGTTCTATGCCCTCGGCTAGCATTTAGTTTTTTAATTGCTTTTCCCTAACTTTCTGTGACGTTCCCAAGCAATGAAATATGTTGTCTTTCCCTTTTTGCTTACCTTGGTGTTCTCTGAGCTTGATTGTTGGCTTGCAGACATTTCATAACCAACTCAGTAACATCATCAATGCAATGTCTGTAAGCAAAGGCACTGATAATGTTACCTAATTGGGTAATGAAATGTCTGCTGGCAAACAACCAAGCTCAAAGAACACCAAGGACTCCACAGTTCAACTACATTCAGACTCTGCTTAGTCTTAATTTTTTCACCATTATCAAAAAAGTTAAAACTTCCCTCTTCAGCTCAGCCCTTTAAGTCTATTAATGCTTATTTTAATTATTGTTGCCTATTAGAAGTAGCTTAGTGATTCATATTACTTTTTCTTTCTGGTGGTCACAATGGATGGAAGGGTACAAATTGAAACTATTAAACATGAGACAACAACTGAGCAGTTCTTCTCTCTCTCTTTCTCTCTCTCCCTCCCTCCCTCCCTCTCATGCTTCTCATTTATTTATCACATTTATGAAGTCCCCAATCCAGGGGTGAAATCCAGCAGGTGCTGACCGGTTCTGGAGAACCAGTAGCAGAAATTTTGAGTAGTTCGGAGAACCAGCAAAAACCACCTCTAGCTGGCTCCAGAGTGGGGTGGGAATGGAGATTTTGCAATATCCTTCCCCCAGGAGTGGGGAGGGAATGGGGATTTTGCAGTAACCTTCCTCTGGAGTGGGGAGGAATGGGGATTTTGCAGTATCCTTCCTCTGGAGTGGGGTGGGAATGGAGATTTTGCAGTATCCTTCCCCTACCACGCCCACCAAGCCACATCACGCCCACCAAGCCACACCCACAGAACCAGTAGTGAAAAAAAACTTTGGATTTCACCACTGCCCCAATCTCTAACTACTCAAATGTGTTTTCAAGAAGACAGCAACATAACTGATACAAAATAAAACACAAAACTGTCAAATACATAATACCTTTATAACAATCTTGTATGTGGCTCTAGTAGGTACAGAACAAGCTGGTTTCTGAGCCACGTTTTTATAACTCGCTGGAAGGCTGAAAAAATGGGGAGCACTCTTGCTTCAGAGCACAAGCCATTCCAGAACAGCTCCCACAAAATATGCCTCCCCCTTCTCCCATCATACCTCTCAGTAGGTGGGGAACCTCCACAGATGTTCTGTTTACTCAGAATGGGTGGGTTAAGCGGTCTTATAGATTCCAAATCCCAGAGCCATAAAGGGCTTTATAGGTGATAACCAGCATCTTGAATTGCATTCAGAAAGCTATTGCTAGCCAATGCGATTCCCACAGGAGTGGTGTTACATGGCAATAAGAAAGTTGTCCAGTAAGCACCAGGGCTATGCTATTTTACCCCAGCTGGAGTTTCTGGGTGGTTATCAAGAGCATCTTTATGTAAAGCAAATTACAGTAATCCAGGCATACGGGTGATCATCGTCAGTGCAGTACGTCTTCTATGGAAAGGCGGCCATAAACTCTGCACTGGATGGAGCTGGGCAAAGACCTTCCAGGCCACAGACTCCAGATCCAGATCCTCTTTTTCTGAGAGCAGTTGCGAGAGCTCAGGACTCCAAAAATTAAGGGCCTGCTATCCATAGGGAAGTGCAACCCCCTGAAAAACCAACATTGGTACAACCCCAGAATCAATAAGCTTTTAAATAAATAGCTGCTTTGTCTTGCTTGGGTATCCAGACTCTAAAATAAGTGGATCAAGACCTCGGATCCTGACTACTAGTACTGCAGGTACGGTAGTCCTTGACTTATGACCACAATTTATTTATTTATTTATTTATTTATTTATTTATTTATTTATTTATTTATTTATTTATTTATTTATTTATTTATTTATTTATTTATTTATTTATTTATTTATTTATTTATTTATTTATTTATTTATTTATTTTAGTGTTCTTATATGCCGCCCTACTCCCTGGGGACAATTGAGGCCAAAAGTTTGTTGCGAAGTGAAACATTCATTAAGTGAATGTTTCCTCCATTTTACGACCTTTCGTGCCCCAGTTGTAAAATGAATCACTGCAGTTGTTAAGTTAGTAACACAGTTATGAAGTGAATCTGGCTTCCCCATTGACTTTGCTTGCAAGGCGGTCACCAAAGGTGACCACATGACCCTGGGACACTGCAACTGTCATAAATATGAGTCAGTTTTCAAGCATCCGAATTTTGATCACATGACAATACTGTAACAGTCGTAACTGGTGGAAAATGATCGTAAGTCACTTTTTTCAGTGCCGTTGTAACTTGGAATGGTCACTAAATGAACTGTTGTATGTCAAGGATTATCTGTATTGGGAGCCACCTAGAACTTTGCATAAGATAGGTAGTGGCATAAATGTTTTAAATCAGGGGTGTCAAACTGGATTTCTTCAAGGGCTGGATCAGCATTGTAGTTCTCCTCTGTGGGCCGGGGGTGCGGGGGAGATGGGACGGATGCCTCCTGCAGCACCCTGCCAGCCAAAACAGGGCACGAGGGTCCATACGCGGCCCCTTCGATGCCTCATTTTCACCCTCCATGCAGCGGTGGGTTGCTCCCAGTTCGGACCGCATCCGAAACGTTGTGCACGCGTGCGAGCGAACCAGACCCACCACTGCTTCCATGGCTTCCTGCAGCACTCTGCCAGCCGAAAACGGGCTCTGCGGAGGCCCCCATGCAACCTGTTTTTGGCCGGCAGAGTGCTGATGGAGGCTGGGGAGGCAAAAAACGGACTGCGCGGGGGCCCTGCGCGGCCTGTTTGCAGCCCATTTTTGGCCGGCAGAGTGCTGCAGGAATCCATGGAGGGCGAAAACGATCCATCGGGGGGGGGCTCATGCGGGCCATTTAAGCTGGCAGAGGCACCGTGGATCAGTCCTTTAAGTTTGACTCCCCTGTTTTAAATAAACAAATATATATATGCAACTGGGTTCTATCGGTTTATTAATGATAGCTTACCCTGAACTGGCAGATTACTTTCCTTAGTGGCATATAAATGTTAACATGTACTGTAAGTAGGATTCTATACTGTAATTGCAGTTCCTTGCTATTTATTTATTTATTTACTTACTTACTTACTTACTTACTTATCCAATTTGCTTCTAAGCGATCACAATTTATATATTTTACTTATTTATTAAATAGATTTATATGGCTGCCTAACTCACACATGGTGTTTCTAGAAGGCTTACAAACATTAAAAATCAACACTATAACCCACCTTGACAGTAACAAACCCAATTGTACAAGCCACAGGATCACCTCTGTACCAACCTGGGGTTCCCAGGCCTGTTGACAGAACCATGAATTCGGGGCTTTCCAGAAAAGCAGCAAAAATAGGGGCAAACCTTATTTCCAAGAAATGATATTCTAAACAGAGGAAGGCACTACAGAGAATTTGGGTTCAATTCTGTTGACAGTCACCATCTGACTTTACTACTAGAATGAATGTTAAGTGCTTAAGGCACAATTCTTAAGCATGTTTGTTCAACAGAAAGTTCACTGTGTAGTGATTAACTTCAGGCAAGTAAACATAAAGTCCAAGCTGAACATACAAACTGTAAAAGAAGAGGCAGGGCATGTTTCTGCAGCTAAAATTCAACCTCCAAGAGCATGGTGATAATCTTATGAAATCCACAATACAAGTAAGAATAAACATTCAGTTCATTATCTCAAATTTTGCAGGTAGCATTAAGGAATTGCTAGGGCTTTTAAAATGAGAATTGTGCCACCAAGTATTTTTCTTTTGTGTTCAGTTTTTTTGGGGGATGTCCACTGATGCCCCCCTCCCCCAAAGTTTCCGGACAGTGCATATAAACTATAGAAGCGGTGGATCGGTGGCTAAGACACTGAGCTTGTTGATCAGAAAGGTTGGCAGTTCAGCGGTTCGAATCCCTAGTGCCGCGTAATGGAGTGAGCTCCCGTTACTTGTCCCAGCTTCTGTCAACCTAGCAGTTCGAAAGCACATAAAAAATCCAAGTAGAAAAATTGGGACCACCTTTGGTGGGAAGGTAACAACATTCCGTGCGCCTTTGGCATTTAGTCATGCCGGCCACATGACCACGGAGATGTCTTCGGACAGTGCTGGCTCTTGGGCTTTGAAACAGAGATGGGCACCGCCCCCTAGAGTCAGGAACAACTAGCACATATGTGCGAGGGGAACCTTTACCTTTACCTTTAGAGTTGCTCAACTTTATTTTAAACTTAAATGGTACAGGGCACTTTTTCAATTATTTAAAATTGCTCTTGATTTTTGAAAATAAATTGCCTAAGCAGATCCTATAACAGGAAAAAAAAACTATTACAACATACATTGGTGTTTAAAAGTTTTGAGCCCTTTTGAATGTTCAATATTTCTGCATAATTTCACCTAACACATGATCTGTTCTCCACACAAATGTTAAAACATCAGACTGTACACCAGGAATAATCATAGATCACAAAAGATCAAGCATACATGTTGCTTCTGTTGATAAGCATGCCTCCCCTCCCCACAAAAAAAAATCAGTAGAACAACTTTCAGAGGCAAACTTTAATGCAGTTTGTAAATTCAGATATGAAAATATTAACTAACATTTCCCCCAATTTGAATGCCAAACAGTACATATTGCACGTTTTAATGTATATTAAGCTTTCAGGAGCTGCAGTAAACTTCACATATTGGATCAAGTTAACTGTAGCTCACAAAAGTTTATGCCTTTTAATAATATTTCCTAGTCTGAAAATGTGCTGTCAGATTGTTTTTTATTTTATTTTTGATTATAGATTACTACATTGAACATTAGTATTTGTTGTATTCAAGAAGCAAAAGCAATACAGTAGCACACACCTTATTTAGATTTCCAGGTGAAAGTTATACATTCTTTCAGTTTTCCTATAAACAATTACAAGTATCTGAAGTGGGTGTTTACAGAAGGAAGGCCTGACTGATAACGTTAGAAAGATTACTCTTTCTTGTTTCAAGAGATGAGATTATCTGTGTATCTGACCAAGGCACTTTAATGGTTATGTCTTGAGTGTTTAGAGAATCTGTGAGAAGAAAGAAAGAAAGAAAAAAGGAAGGAAGGAAGAAAGAAAGAAAGAAAAAGAAAGAAAGAAAGAAAGAAAGAAAGAAAGAAAGAAAGAAAGAAAGAAAGAAAGAAAGAAAGAAAGAAAAAGAAGGGAAGGGAAGGGAGGAAGGAAGGAAGGAAGGAAGGAAGGAAGGAAGGAAGGAAGGAAGGAAGGAAGGAAGGAAGGAAGGAAGGAAGGAAGGATACATTAATTGTTATTTGTAAACCAATGTAAGTCCTTGGGGAACAGATATGAATCTCAGAATTTTTCTGAGATTGAAGGCTTTTGAAAATTAGAGGATTGTAAAAATGGCTATGGAACAGATTCCTGCTGTCTCTGTTTATTAGGCTTATACAGATGGTCCTCAACTTACAATAGTTCATTTAGTCACCGTTCAAAGTTACAACGGCAGTGAAAAAAGTGACTTATGACCATTTTTGCAGCATCCCCACGTGATCAAAATGCTTGGCAACTGGTTCATACTTTATGACCGTTGCTGTATCCCAGAGTCATGTGATCCCCTTTTGCAACCTTCTGACAAGCAAAGTCAATGGGGAAGCTAGATTCATTTAACAACTGGGTTACTAACTTATCAACTGCAGTGATTCACTTAACAACGGTGGCAAGAAAGGTCGTAAAACGGGCCCAAACTCACTTAACAAATGTCTCAAGAGAAATTTTGGGCTCAATTGTGGTCATAAGTTGAGGGCTGCCTGTATACCACCTTTGTTCAAGGGCTCTTGATGATGTACATAACTTTCTGTTCTGCTATTTCCCAAAACAAATATAAGGTAGATTGCAGAGGGGGAAATTGACATGAGGTACTAGATAATGAATTTACGGCCTGGGACCCAGTTGTGTTTAGAAATAGTTACTCTTTTCTGATCATGGTCTGTAAAAGCCATTTGTTTCCCTCTGAAGCAAACCTGAGAGCACCAAAAAGAATATTGTTGGGGAATAGGAAAAATCCCCCTCATTTGGGAAAAAACTAAGCTAATTCAAGTTGCTGATGCTAGCTCCATTTTAATTCAGACAGAGAAAAGCTATGAGCAGCTTCAAGAAATCAGTGTGATGCTTTGTGGTGGCGATAGCAGTAAAAACAATCCTGCCAAGCTACAAAGATAACATTTTCTGGAGAAGGTTTGGGAAAGGTGGAAGGAAAAAGAAGAGGATGACCAGCTGTTAAGATCTCAGTAAGGACTCAGTTGCTGCATGAGCCAGTTGCAACTGGCTAAAATGGTCAGTGGCCAGATCTTTTTTTAAAAAAAAAATTATTTGTTTATTTTCGTCAAGCATGTATTAGAAAACAGATAGAAGTATAACATGATTATGAATACATGAAATGGATACGAATAAAAGGGAACATTAGGACAGGGACAGTAGGCACGTTGGTGCACTTATGCACGCCCCTTACAGACCTCTTAGGAATGGGGTGAGGTCTACAGTAGACAGTCTAAGGTTAAAGTTGTGAGGGTTTGGGGAAGAAACCACAGAGTCAGGTAGTGCATTCCAGGCATTGACAACTCTGTTACTGAAGTTGTATTTTCTGCAATCAAGTTTGGAGCTGTTTACATTAAGTTTGTATCTATTGTGTGCTCTTGTATTGTTGTGGTTGAAGCTGAAGTATTCATTGACAGGAAGGACTTTGTAGCAGATGATTTTATGTACTACGCTTAGGTCGGACCGAAGACGGTGAAGTTCTATGTTGTCTAAGCCCAAAATTTAAAGTCTGGTGGCATAAGGTATTCTGTTGCGAGCAGAGGAGTGGAGGACTCTTCTCATGAAATATCTCTGGACTCGTTTAATGTCCGATATGTAGTGTGGGTTTCAGACAAATGAGTTGTATTCAAGAATTGGTCTAGCAAAAGTTTTGTATACCTTAGTTAGCAGTCCAATATTACCGGAGAAGCTACACAAGATTAGGTTAATAATTCTTAATACTTTTTTGGCAATGCTGTTACAGTGAGCTCTGGAACTTAGATCATTTGAGATGAGTACTCCAAGGTCTTTGACAGAGTGAGGGTCGTCTACTAGTTCGTATCCACCCAGCTTGTATTTTGTGTTCTGATCTTTTTTCCCAATGTGTAAGACAGAGCATTTGTTGGTTGAGATTTGGAGTTGCCAACTGTTTGACCATTCAGACACATAGTCAAGGTCTTTTTGTAGGGTAGCAACATTGTCAGTGGTGTTAAATAGTTTTACATCATCAGCAAAGAGAACGCAGTTGCTTATAATATGATCGCAAAGGTCATTTATGTAAAGTATAAAGAGTGTGGGTCCTAAAACGCGACCTTGGGGGACACCGCTGTTAACAGGTGCAGGGTTTGATAAGTAGTTCCCTATTTTGACTACTTGTTGCCTGTTTGATAGGAACTCAGCTATCCACTTATGCAGGAATCCAGATCACCAAGGAGAAAAGCTACGTAAGCTACCGGTAAAATTAGGCAATCACTTTAAAGTTTATTGTATTATTTCAATTTGTGTAAATTGCACTGTAATCCTGTTGAAAGAAAAGATTTTTTTTTAAAAAAACCCAACTGGCCTATTTAATTATCGGAACTGCTTTACAATACATTTGCTCAAACAGTAAAGAAGGAAAGAAAGCCACGGAAGACATTTTTTTCCTTGTTATTAAACCAATATAATTACCGATCCTCTAATTTGGCCCTAGTAAGAACAATTTAAGGACAAAAGCATTCAAAACGGAGGTCACCTATGATCATGGCAATACCATATCATCTCTGTCAAGCAGAATTCGGAAAAAATCCGTGCCGCAATAACCTCCACCTGGGAAAGAGCCCGAGGAAGTCTGCACTTTCCAAAACAAACAGACGCACTTTCCAAAACAAACTCCCGTCTGTTTTCCAAAGGAGACTTGCTCCCTCTAGCGGCTAACGTGGGAAGAACGGAGGCGCGCCGAGAGACCTGCCCAACCACCCCGAAAGAGCCTTCGGCTTGTGACGTATGAGTCGGCGCCCTTTCGGAGCATGCGCAAGGAGGCCGCGTTGGTTTGGTCCTTGCGGCTTGCCGTCGGTGGAAGAGACGAGCGGTGCGGCGGTTGGGGACTCGGCGAAAGCCATGGCAGCCGTCGAGGCGGAGAGCGACGCCTTCGATGCTATCGTCATGGCAGAAACGAGGTAGGGCCCGTTTGTCACGTTGGCGCCGCCGCTTCCCGACGAAGAACTTCCCCCTTTTCGTTTTGGCACTGAACGGGATGGAAAAGGCGCGTCTCTAACCGCGGGGAAAGCCAAACGGGGCAGAGTAGCGACATCCTCCCTTCAGCTCCTTCCTCTGTTTTAATGTCTCTCCCGCAGAAAGCGGGAGAAATTCGTTGCTGAGGCTACGCTGAGGTTTTCCTGCCAAGTGGCTCCTCCGGTACGATTCGGTTTGGTGAAGGGTCGCTCTAGAAAGGGTGCAGAGAAGAGCAGCAAAGATGACGATGGGACTGGAGGCTAAAACATACAAAAACGGTTGCTGGAATTGAGTATGTCTACTTTAATGAAAAGAAGGACTAGGGGAGACATGATAGTGTTCCGATATCTCGGGGTTGCCACAAAGAAGAGGGGGACAAGCTATTTTCCAAAGCACCTGAGGGCAGGACAAGAAGCAATGGGTGGAAACTAATCAAGGAGAGAAGCAACCTAGAACTAAGGAGAAATTTTCTGGCAGTTAGAACAATTAATCAGTGGAACAACTTGCCTCCAGAAGTTGTGGGTGCTCCAACACACGAAGTTTTTAAGAAGAGATTGGACAACCATTTGTCTGAAATGGTATAGGGCAGGGGTGCCCAAACTTGGCAACTTTAAGACTTGTGGACTTCAACTCCCAGAATTCTGGGAGTGGAAGTCCACAAGTCTTAAAGTTGCCAAGTTTGGGCACCCCTGGTATAGAGTTTCCTGCCTGAGCAGGGGGTTAGACTAGAAGACCTCCAAGGTCCCTTCCAACTCTGTTATTCTGTTAACTTTCCCCTGGACCTCTCGCTTTAAAATGTCCTCAGCTCCTCAAAGGTTGCTAAATTCCACTTTCTGGCAGCATTAACTAGCAAGGCCATAGACACTCCATTCTTGTTAGACAGCACCACCAACCTGATATTCTGTAGACATTTTGTATCAACTCTTAAGAGTCCCCAGCTACACTGGGTAAGAGGACTTGTGCAGGCAATCTCTAGGCAGAATGTTCCGTTTCTGCCCTGGAAGAAATCTGCGGTTAGACTGTCTTAAACTGCTCTTCTACTAAAAAAAAAGTTTCTAAAACCAAGGACTGTGACTCAGCAACTATAGCCAGCCAACCACACAACCCGAAATCAGACCAGGACTCAGAAAGGTATTTAAGAAAGGCCAGTGCTCCCCCAGACAAGCACAATCCAAAGCGCACTGAAGATGTCTCCTTGAATGGGGACGAAACGTTTGTAAGCAAATCGCCAAGCTCCGAGCTCAAACCAGCAACGTAACTACCAACCCGAGCTACTAAGATTCAAAGACATTTCAAAGGTTTCTATGACTGGATTTACCTCTGCATGATTTACCTCTTCTTTCTCTTCACCTGGTCTTGGCAGAGATGTGAGGACGGGAAAGATTTATATGCCAAATTTCTTCATACTGAATATGAAGTAAAAAAAAAACTTTGGGTGAGAATTTGGCTCAGCAGTTCAAGCCCTTATTCAGAAAGGAAAGAATGCTTTAGTTTAGGTCATCTAGGAAACTCTAGATGGTTACTCTGGTTACTCTTCCTCAAACTGCAAAATGAGTTGGCTCACAAGGATAGTACAGTGTAATGAAACTGATGATTGTCATAGGTTTTCTCAAGGTGGTGGCCTTGAGCTGTATTGAATTGCCCATCTCCATCATTCTTTTTAGCCATGCTGATCAGAAATTGAAGGCTTGACATCAATAGGCTTGATGTTATATTACCTATACAGTAATCTCTCTATTCCTATTAGGGCTCATAATAACAGCTTGTTTTGGTGCATATAGTCATGTGTTTTAAAGGAGATAGAAATGTGTTTTGTGCTGTATTTGTTTTGCAGTTTTAACATTTTTTGTTTTTCAAGGCAGTTTACCTAGTTTTTTTTAAAGTTAGGCATAAAATAGTCTGCAGTGAAAGAATTATTGCAAGATATAATGGGATATATTACAGGTTCAGTAACGTGAGTGATGCAAATCGGTTCAGTTGTGTTGAATGGCAAAAGCCATAATTAAGTTATATCTTAGAAAAAGGAAAATAAATACTCATCAAGATGACAGTGCTGGCCCACATCAATCTTACAATTTGTTAGCCTTGTAGCTTAACAAATTTAGATTGAATCTGACTACATTTCATTCTATTACAGAGACCAATCATATTGGTGAGGTTTTCATACAACTGCTTTAGAAGTGTAGTGCCATAGAACTTCAACGTTACTGTAAATTTTTTAAAGTATTGAAAATTACTAAAGCGATTCTTTTTTACTATAGATTACAAATGAAATGAGATAAATATTTTACATTAATGGAATTCATTCTTGTACAATTTATTGAAAGAAGAACCTCAAGAGAAGAGAACATTATTTGCTACTGTAATTTATGAAATTGCAATCCAAATTTTAAATTCTTTTGAATGTACAAATGTAATTACATTTTAATAGAACACAATAAAATCAAAACTGCAGTTCTAAGTATGTTTAAGGCACCAAACTAGAAGCTGGGACATCATGAGTTCTAGTCCCACCTTAGCCATGAAAGCTAGCTGGGTAACCTTGAGTCAATCATCACTCTGAACCTGACTCAATTCAGAGAGGAGTTGTGGGGAAAATAGGAGGAGGAAGGATGTTTGCTGCCTTGACTTTTTTGTAAGAATAATAATAAAGACAGAATACATATAAAAATGATTAATCAGAGATAAACTACAGAATTCAGTAAGACTTGCATCCAAGCAAGTATGTATGCCATACTTTATATGGGATTACAAGCTAAATGAATTTACGTTCAAACAGCGTATTATATAACAATTGCTTAAATCCTTTTGAAATTAATTGGAATGTACTGATTTATGTGGAATAAACATGCAAGACAGTTAAATGAAAGGATACATTTATATGTATTTATATGGTTTGCTCTTTCAAAATCTTTTAACAGATTTCATGGTGAAGGCTATCAAGATGGTTATGCTGATGGAGTTCATGCTGGTGGTGCTGAAGGAAGGCAACATGGAATACAGCAGGGTGCCAGAATTGGCTCAGAAGTATGTTTTAAAAACTAAAATTAGTTTTTTTATTTAAAAAAGCAGTATTCTCTTCAGTATGTATATGCTGAAATGTACATTAAACTCTAAGTGAACTTTGTAGTTTTTATAGCTCTGTAACTAAACATATGAGAAATAATGTTAGTGATTTTAAAACAAAATAAAATAATCACTTCTCAAATTTACAGATAGGGTCATACCTTGGTTTTGCACTGACGTGGCAGCAGTTGCTTCAGAAAACATCAGATGAAAAATGCAGGTAAATTTGGGGGGAGGGCACGCGATGCGTTGCCTTATGTCAGCTCCAGTGTGCATGTGCACGCTGGCCAGCTGATTTTTGGCCATTTTCGCTCTCCCCAGGCTTCATGGAAGGCTCCTGTAGCCTGGGGACAGTGAAAAATGGCTTAACGGGCGAACCAGAAGTTCAGAAACAAACTTCCGGTTGGCCCGTTGGGCCATTTTCGCTCTCCCCAGGCTTCAGGAGTCCATTGTGAGGCCTGTGCGCATGTGCGGGGGGCAGTGGGGGGAGTGCGCATGTGCAGGGGGGGGTCAGCATGGGGGTTGTGCACATGGGCGGGGTGAGGACATGGGTGTGGGCACACGCGCGCTAGCGCGCACGTGCACTCCCTTTTGGCACGCGAGCCAAAAAAGGTTCACCATCACTGGTCTAGATAATCCATTTCCTCCAGATAATCCATTCCTTAGCTGCAGACTGTCTATCTTTTGAGCAATCTTCCCCAAGGAGGGAAGATTGGATACTGGTGAATAGGTATTGAAAACCATTGGTCCATGGATGGCCTCTTGAGAAGGCGGCACACCGCTGCCTCTTTCAAGGCTGGGGACAAACACCCTCCCCTTCATCAAGAAAATTGACGCTATTGCATGGAGCCAAATGCGAATCACTTTCCTTGCTGCTTTCATAATCTAGGAGGAACCTGGATGCAGGAAATAAGTGGCTGAGTTGATAGTAGAGAGAGGCCTGTTTGTTTTCTCAGGATTCATCTTAGATCATACCACTAGATTGCAGCCCAGTCACTGCAGCCTGCGCTGTATTATTGTAGCACACTGGAAGTGCTTTGGAACTGGTGAATTGTTTAGATCGTGCAAATGCAGTTTCCATTTTCTTTTTCTGTTGAAGAGGTGATTTTTAATTGGCAATGATCTACTAAAGATCTGAGAGAGGAGATCAAATGTAGAAGAATATGCTTTATTATTTGGAATTTGCCATTTTCAGTTTTGTGTATGGGGAGCGTGGTTTAAGTTTTTACCTCATTTTTCTCAAAAGTCTTACTGCTTTATAAAGTTATCATCTTAAAAGAAGAGAATGAAACTCCATTCATAGGCAGATTGTTCCAGAATCATTCATTCATATATGATGAAATGCTACAAAACAAAGATAGGGACATTTTCCACAGTGACTTCCATTACCTGGTGACAATGCTGCCTAGAAGATGTGGATTTGGAGAAGGATTGAAATGATAAGATTTGATACAGTGTTGACAGGGAGCAAATGTTCTGAATTATAAACACATACCACCTGCTGCTCTATTAATGGATGTAAAGAAGGAAACAGTTGGAATTGATCCATAATTCTAAATAGTCTGAGTGTTTTTATACCAAGCTGTATAATTTGTCTTCATATACACCATTGATTCTAAATGCTGTAATGTCAGTGCATTATTTGAGCCTCTATTATAATAAATAATTATTTTATTAATGATAGTGAACAATAGGCTTGGTTTCCTGAGTTACCCATCTTGTGAGTGTAATGTTAGAAGGAACAAAAGTAGTAAAATATATTAAAAAGGGTGGCATGTAGATGGACTTTGAAAATAACAGTGTGTGACATTATTAAATCAATTTTATTTCAGTAAAAAGATAAAAGTCCTGGAGCAGTTAATAGAGATGATTCAAAACTTTCCTTTGGAAAATCCAGTTTATGACAAACTTCAAGATGACTTGGAGAAAATTAGGGGACGGTTTAAACAAGTATGTGCCCAATTTCATTGTTGGAATACAAACTGTAATCGTGTTCAAAACGAATAACATTATTGGAATGGAACATTACAGGAACAGAGGAGGGTGATATTTAATATTTAATAAAAATATTAACATTTCTAAATTTCTTTTCTTTTTAGATTTGCTCATTATTGCACATTCCATCTGATTTAAGACTTGGTTCTGAGAGAAGTTCAGTTTCATTTTGAAAGCAACATAAAAAGAAAATTGCTGTTGGATATAAAACATGGTTACATCTCACACAGAGTGGTCATCTTTTTTCCCCCTATCCACTGAGCAGAAAACTACAAAGATAAAGCTTATAACTTGATTTTATTGAACTTGAATTGTATCACTGTATCATTGTTTCGGTTTGCACATTCAAGCTCAACGGTGGCTTCAGCCTATTGGTTAACATTCTGTTCCAGAAATTCATATTACACATTATTAGAGAA
This sequence comes from Diadophis punctatus similis, assembly GCA_023053685.1. Taxonomy (NCBI): domain Eukaryota; kingdom Metazoa; phylum Chordata; class Lepidosauria; order Squamata; family Dipsadidae; genus Diadophis; species Diadophis punctatus. The sequence goes on along the minus strand of JALIGW010000001.1, from coordinate 251,891,484 downwards.
GAAAAATGGTCTGTGGAACATCAGCTAAATAGTGTTAATTTTTTTTCTTCAATTGTGTCCGATTCTTGGAGACAGGCTGTAAAAGTCCCTGCAGTTTTCTTGGCAAGAATTTTTCAGAAGTGATTTGCCCTTGCCTACTTCCTAAGGCTGAGAAAAGTGCCTGTCTCAAGGTCATCCAGCTGGCTTCGTGCCCAAGATGGGCCTAGATCTCATGGTCTTCTGGTTTTTAACCTGAAGCCTTAACCATTATACCAGTCATTAATAACCTGTTGCCACCGTTTACATTGAAAAGGTGACCGTAAGTAGTCCTCAACTTACAATCACAATTGGGACTGGAACTTCTGTCACTAAGAGATGTGTTTTTTAAATGATAAACACCTGATTTTATGATTATTAATTTTTGCTGCAGTCAATAAGTAAATCAGTAGTTAAATGAATCCATCTTTCCCCATTGACTTTGCTTATGGGAAGTCGATTGGAAAGATTGCAAATGGCAATCATGACCTGCTGTTGTAAGTATATGCTGGTTGCCAAGCACCCTAATTTGGATCACGTGACTCTGGGGGTGCTGCAGTGGTTGTATATAACTTTTTTCAGTGCTGCTGTAACTACAGACAGTCACCAAATGAATGGGTGTAAGATGAGGATTACCCGTAAAGCATCTTAAGGATTTTAAGTAGATTTTGTAAACAATGAAGAGTGCCTTCCTAAAATTGGCATTCTGTAGGAAGTGAGTAAAATACATGTTTCACTATATTAGTGCAAAAACCACACATTTGAAACACGTTATCAGTGTGTCTGTAGTTTTACAAGTGTATCTCAGATGGGATGTGTGCTTTATTTGTACATTAATTTTGGAGGCTCCCAGATAAACTGAGTTTTCTGTCAGTAGCTTTCTTTTTAGGAACAGTAGTAATCACTATCATTATTATGAAAGTGCTAAGGTATATTCTGAAAATAAACTTTATTTGGAAGAAACACAGATGGGGACCAGTAGAGATTTTTGTAGCTTGCAGAAAGTGCCTTCAGAGGCCAATCTGGCACTCTCTTGCTGCACATTTTATAAATAATTTTAATAGACAAGGTGAAATTAATTTGGCTTGTGGGCATGTTCTATTATGTCCTGTTTCCCTCTTATTATTTTCTTACCCTTTGGCAGTTTAGAGGAAATAAGTGGCAAACTTAACTCTGCCAGTCCAAATGCAGGCCGTTGTATGAGCTCTTTCCTTCTATGCTATCATTTGAAATTGCACAAGGAACAGCATATTTATGTATTTATTCATTTTTAAAGCATGCATGCCACATCTCAGGCCCAGGTCTTCCTGGGATGGTTTACAGCGCCTAGAGACACCATACGAGAATAATAATTAAAATACAATAATACAATCAGTGCAATAGTACGAGTTCCAATGCAGCATATATTTACCAAGTCCTAAAGCTAAAAGCTCTTTTGCCTGGCACTGAAAACAAAGGCAGCTGAAGGTGAGCAGGGTTAAAGTTTTGTTTTGAAGTGGCAACATTTTTCTTCTTGCTTCAAAGTCCAAAGATCTAAGCCCCTAAGAGCTGAAGTGGTGCAGTGGTTAAATGCAGCCATTGCAGGCTGACTGCTAGTTCAACAGTTCAGCTGTTCAAATCTCACTAGGCTCAAGGTTGACTCAGCCTTCCATCCTTCCGAGGTCGGTAAAATGAGGACCCAGATTGTTGGGGGCAATATGCTGAACTCTGTAAACCGCTTAGAGAGTGCTGTAAAGCACTATGAAGCGGTATATAAGAAAAGTGCTATATATATTGCTATCTTCCATATGCTGTACTTGCTTTTTTTAAATAAAAAGTTTAATGTATTTATCTTTGCTTGTGAACAACATTATAGTAACAAAATCATGGGGGATACAAGATTTCCCATTCCTTGCACTGCATTGCTGTGCTGGTTGTATTTGCTGCTTTAGATGGAGAAAGATCAGGAGAAAACGGAATTGTGTTAAAATCCTACTAGATTCCTTCATGCTGTACCTGTATGAATAAGATTAACTTATTGAGATGTTAGAAACCACTGATTAGGGCCACCTAGTGGGAAAAATAATTATATCAGCTTTCAGATTTAAAATTCAAATGTTTTCGTTAGAAATGGTAAACAGTTTTAACTAAATTGGCTTTAAGAAGAAAGTTTTTGTTTTAAAAAATGGAAGTGCAATAACTGAGACAGTATTTACTGAAACAGCTGAATGTTCTTCATTTATATATTCAATGGACTCTTTACCCATAATTGAAGTTATATTCATAATTGTACTGTTAGTATTATCTGTTGTATTGATCGTAAGGTTGGCCAAATTCACTGCCTGTTATGTGTTATATTCTGATATTTGTACTAAAATATTATTTTTTCCAAAGTGATTCTTATTGTAATTCAGTCTGTTACTTAAAGTGGCCATCTGTGAAAGTGCTCTGTTTTAACCTGTTTATTGATAATGTTTTTACTTCAGGGAAAAAGAAAATTAATTAAAACACTAATATGGAAGCATAAAAGAAAATGAATCCGGTGAAAACCCTTAATCATATATCTGTGTAAGTGGAGTCTGGAAAAGCAGTTGATAATATGGTTGATTTGCAATCAAAATATGTGCTTTTCAACAGTTCTTTTTAATTTTCAAGAAACACTTTTGGATAATACAAGGAGGAAGCAAAAAATAGAGTATTCTGTGCAAATAATTCTTTATTCAAATACTATGGTGTGCAAATAGTTCTTTGTTTAAATACTAGGGTAAGAAAAATTTGTGACACTAGAACAAATGCCATTTTTAAGATGTCAATTTCTAGAATATGACTTTTTATACATCAACACTGTTACTAGTCAAATTATAACACATAATCGATGTGGGTTTCCAAAGTTAGTGATTTAAGTTTTTACATCAAATTACCCACTATTAAATACCAAAATCTAATTATTTTTTTAAAAGCTAAAACTTAAAAAAAAAGGTTTTTAAAAACTGTTACATTCAATGTAAGTACCTCATTTTGGTGAAAAAAAAGATAAATTAGTAACAAATTCACCTGCAAAAATTGCTTAGAAAAGGCATTGTTGGTTGCCTTATATGAACTTGATTTATACAGCAGAGATTAATCTCAGTTTGAAAGGTTTCTGAAACATAAGATCCATAAATGCTTTTATATCTACCCCATTGTTCTTCATGCTACCAAATTAAATATACACTATGCCAAGTGCATAATGTCTTTTTCCAGGCGGCACTTTTAAGGTAAAGATTTAATTATATCAAAGACTGTACAGGGAGTAACACAACCCAGATCATTAACATGTATAAGAAATTACTCCCTTGTTTAAGAATTTGCAGTGATGTTTGACACAGACAAAAATGACCCTTCTGCTTTGATCCTAAGTAGTGTATTATTGCCTTTTGTTTTCCTATCTACTATGCAGTACATTCAGCCGGATAGCTGTTTCAATGTATTTGGGGGAAATGTTTGAGTATTTATTGAGATTTAGAATAAAATCTTTTTTTAAACCTAAATGTGATGCTTTGCTTGACTTGGTGTAGCACATCTTGTTTTTGCATTGAATTTATTGTGTTCCTTCTCTGCCCAACACCTGAAGCCTTTGAAACAGATTATCAAAATATTTACAAAAGACAGTGAAAATAGTCAAATGCAATGAATATATAGATAGTATGTGAAAAATATAAAACATTTCATTGAATAGTAGGCATTCAGACTTTTTCCAAACTGTAGAAAAGCCACTCAAAAAGTAATATTTTGATTTAGCCTATATTGTCCTGAAGAAAGCATTCCATAAATAGGCCTCATCAGGACAGGGGTAGGGAGTTAAGGGAGGAGGCTTTGTTTGAGATTTTCTAGCTTGCTACCAAAGGCTTTAATGTCAGGACCACAATATCAACATGGACCTGTAAGTTGATTGACTGCTGGCAAAGGACTGACAGAGTGGTCATATCACTTAATTCTAGTTCATAAATGTGCAGTTTTATTTGAATTTACCATATTTTTCGGAGTATTAAGACGCACCTTTTTCCTCCCTAAAAGTGGCTGAAAATTTGGGTGCGTCTTATACTTCGAATGTAGCTTTTTTTTCCAGCCCTAACTAGGTGCTAACAGATCTTCCCAGCTCTTACCTTGCAGGCTTTTTCATTGTTACTCTCTCCAAAGAATGTTTTTCCAGCCCTAAGTCTTTGCAGAATTTTTTTTCATTGCTCTACTTGCTCCAAATAAGTTTTTTTCTAGCCCTAACCAGGTGCTAACTATCTTCCCAGCTCTTACCGGCTTGCAGGCTCTTTCATTGTTACTCTCTCAGAAGAAGGTTTTTTAAAGTCCTAACCAGGGGATAAAATAATGTGCTGAAGCTGACCAGACTAAGGATGCTAGCCAGATGAATACCTGGTAGGCAGATTGTTTTCCCCTATTTTCCTCCCCAAAAACTAAGGTGCATCTTATACTCCGAAAAATACGGTAGTTTCCAAATTATCTTCTCATACATATCCCAAGACTGCAAAGGAGAGGTTACTGATAGAAGTGATGGCAGGATGTTAGGCCTCAAAAGTGGGACTATTGGTACATCAATCTGTTGACAGTTAGTTTTTTCCAATCTATGTCCTTATGATCTGTTAAACTGCAGCTCCCATACGTATTGGAGAAGAAGTCCCATTATCAGTATGGCTATCAACATGAACGGAATATAAGATACCCAGGGAACATTGTGGTGGGATTCATGCAAGTTTAATGCTGTACAATGTTCTTTCTAGTATTTTCAGTGTTTTCTTTCTGTACATAGTGTCACATCTTTTCTGCCCCAACCCACCTAACAAGATGGAAGAGGGAAGAACTAATTTTATTTATGCAATTTTTATTGCATCCAGCATAGAAATCATTTTCACTACTACTGTATATGATTCATGCTGTCCTTTTCCACATCTTTTCTAAATTGTTTAAACTGGGGGACCTTAACTCCAGCAGGAGTCAGGAGTGGTCAGATTCAGATCCTGCATCTATATAGGCATGACGCTTCTGGAAATGTTCTTTTTTAAAATATTATTTTCCTCCTGAATTTGCCTTTTTTTTATTGAAAAAGTTTTATTAGTACAAAGTACAAATTTTTTTAAAATTTTACCCCCCCTTCCCCCCAACCCCCTCCCTCCCCTACCCCGACTTCCCAGAAAGAACACAGGATATAATCTTCAAATAACCATAAACTAAAATATGCTAACAAAACATAGATTCTATTATAAAAACCATTCTAAAATTCTAACCATATATCATTATTAAACTATATATATCTTCTTAATCTGATACTTTTTTTGAATATAATCAGTCCATCTACTCCATTCCAATATGTATCTTTCATTTGAATGATCTTTTAAGTATGATGAAATTCTTGCCATTTCTGCCAGATGTGTAACTTTTATTGTCCATTCCTCAATAGTAGGTATGTCTTCTTTCTTCCAGTATTGTGCTACCAACAATCTGGCAGCCATTATCAAGTTCAAAATCAGTTTAGTCTCTATTACAGTACAGTCCATAATTATTCCCAGCAAGAAAAACTGTGGTGTAAACTTAATTTTTTTCTTCAAAATATTCTGAATAATCCACCATATTTTAATCCAAAAAGCCTTAATTTTCTTACAAGACCACCAAACATGAAAATAAGTTGCATCTTCACATTCACATCTCCAACATTTAGGTTGTAAATTTGGATACATACAAGCTAGTTTCTTTGGATCAAAATGCCATCTATAAAACATTTTATAAAAATTTTCTCTTAAATTTTGAGCTTGTGTAAATTTTACATTTCTAACCCATATATTCTCCCATGTTTCCATCATTATAGGTTCACCAATATTTTGCGCCCATTTAATCATACAATCCTTAACTAGCTCTGTTTCAGAATCTAATTCCACTAATACATTATATAATCTCTTTATATGCATTGGTCCTTTATTCTTTATTTGGTTTATCAGGTTATCATCTTGCTGCGAGATACCTGTTTTTGAATCCTCTTTCCATCTGGACTGCAGTTGCCCATATTGGAACCAAGACTTAATTACTCCTTCTTCTTTTAATTGCTCCATTGATTTTAATTGTAACCTCATTCCTTCTTCGTAAAGAAGCTCTTTATATATAATCTTATCTGACTTTTGTTCTATATTTATATTCTCTATCACGTGCCTGGGCACTGTCCATATAGGTAACTTATCATTTAGATTACATTGATATTTCTTCCAGACGCGTAATAGAGCATTTCTTAATATGTGACTCTTAAAGGCTTTATCTACTTTTTTATTATACACTAAATAGGCATGCCATCCATAAATCAAGCCATACCCTTCTATATTTAATATCCTTTCTTCCGTCAGGTTAATCCAGTCCGAAATTACTGAGAGGGTAGCTGCTTCATAATACAGTTTTAAATTAGGCATTTTTAATCCTCCCCTCTCACGTGAATCTTGCATTATTTTCTGATTTACTCTCGGTTTTTTCCCCGCCCAAATAAATTTATTAATACCCTTTTGCCACTCTTTCAAATTATCATCTTTTTTAAGTATAGGAATTGTTTGAAAAAGAAATAAAAACCTCGGTAAAATATTCATTTTTACTACAGCTATCCTGCCAAGCAAGGACAACTGTAGTTTTTTCCAATTTTCCAAATCTTTCTGTATTTTTTGCCATAATAATTCATAATTGTGTTGATATAATTTCGTATTTGTTGACATAATATTAACCCCCAAATATTTAACTTTTTTAACTGTTTCAAATCCCGTAACCCTTTCTATTTCTTCCTCTTGACTTCTGGTCATATTTTTAGCTATTATTTTGGTTTTATCTACATTTATTTTAAGACCAGATACTTGCCCATAAGAATCAATAATTTCCATCAAACCTGTAATTGAGTGATGTGGCTGAGTTACAGTGACTACTAAATCATCCGCAAACGCTCATAATTTGTATTCTTCTTCTCTTATTTTGATACCTTTAACTATCTCAGAATCCCTTATTTTACTAAGTAAAATCTCCATAGACAAAATAAACAAAAGTGGTGATAAGGGACATCCTTGTCTCGTTCCTTTCTCTATATTAAAATTGTCTGTTAGTCCACCATTAACTATTATTTGAGCTGTTTGTTTTTGATATATTGCCTTAATAGATTGTGTAAAGTGTTCTCCAAGCTGCATCTTTTCTATTAGTTTTAATAAAAATTTCCAATTCAATCTATCAAAAGCTTTCTCAGCATCCAAGAATACCAATGCAGCAGATACCTGGTTATTCCTCCCCAAATACTCTAATAAATTAATTATTTGTCGTACATTACTCTTCATTTGTCTACCTTCTATAAAACCAGTTTGATCTTGGTGGATCAGTTGTTGCATAAGTGTCATTAATCTGTTAGCTAATATTTTGGCAAATATTTTATAGTCTATATTTAACAATGAGATTGGCCTATAGTTTTTAGGGTCTGTATGATCCTGATTCTCTTTCGGGATCAAAGAGATAAAAGCAGTTTTCCAAGTTGGGGGTACTTCTCCACCTTGTTGTATATTATTAAATAATGCCTTCAGAGGCTCCACCATCTCGTCCTGTAAGTTTTTATAATAAACAGCTGTTAAACCATCTGTACCTGGAGCCTTGCCCAATTTTAGCTGTTTAATAACCGCCAAAATTTCCTCTGAGGTTATCGGTTGGTTTAAAATTTCAGTCTGCTCCGTGGAAGCTATATGTATATGCCCATTTTGTAAATATCTATCTATATCTTCCTCTTTAATCTTCTCCCCCTTATACAACCCTGAATAAAACTCTAAAAAAGACTTTTTAATCATTTCGCATTCAAAAACTTCTTTCCCTTTGTACTTAATTTTTTCTACTATTCTTGATTTCTGTTTTTTCCTTAACATGTAAACCAACCACCTGCCTGGTTTATTTGCATTGCAAAAAGTATTATGTTTGGCATATTGTAAATTAGTTGCTACTTGGTCTGCCATTAACATATTAAATTGGGCTTTTAATAAGTTAATTGTTTCTTTAATTTTCTTATCTGTTGGTTTAGAAATTAGAGCCCTCTCTTGTTTCTTAATTTCTTCCTCCAATCCTTTTCTTTTAAATTCCTTCTTCCTTCTATATTTATTATTCAAATATATTAAAACACCTCTCATATAAGCCTTACTTGCATCCCAGACCATCTGAATTGATGTACCTTTCTGCATATTCATAACAAAGAATTCCTCCATAAATTTTTTACATTCTTTTACATTATCCTCATATCTAAACAAGTTATCATTTAACCTCCAAGATTTTCTGGAACCATAACCAAATTCCATTTCCAGCCAGACAGGGCTATGGTCAGACAATGCCCTCGTGCAAATTTTCGTTTTCTTCACCCTAGAAAAAAGATCATTAGTAATTAAAATAAAATCAATCCTGGAAAACGATTGGTGTCTGTCTGAGTAAAAAGTAAAGTCCTTTTCTGCAGGGTTTCTTTCACGCCATATATCTCTCAAATCCCAATCTTCCATCAACTCAAAAAAAGATTTAGGCAGCTTTGCTCTTGAAAAGATGTTTTGCTTAGGACCCTTCTTGTCTTTCTTAACGTCCAAAACGCCATTCCAATCCCCTAAAAGAATACAAGTTTTATAATCCCAGTGTATAAGCTTTGAATGCAAAAAATCATAAAATCTTTCTTGTTGTTGATTCGGGGCATATAAACCAATCACTAATATTTTCTGTCCCTTTATTAAAAGTTCAATTGCTAAAAATCTTCCTTGATCATCTGCTTCTATTAACTTTGCAATGAAGTCTTTTTTCACATATATGACAATGCCATTTTTCTTTTCTGGAGCCGTAGCAACAAAATATGTACCTAATCTTGTATTCATCAGATATTTTTGATCTTGAGTCCTTATGTGAGTCTCCTGCAAACATATCAAGTCATTGTTAAATTGTTTTAAGTAATGAAATATTTTCCTCCTTTTCTGTGGAGAATTCAAACCATTGACATTCCAGGTAAGAAATTTAGTTCCCATCTCTGGGCTTCTGAAGCGTATGGAGCACACCTTGAAGATCTACCTTAGATTTTTCTTTTGGTCTCGCTCCTCCCACCGCTTCCGATTTAGGAATATCTTGGGATGCCACCTGTTGTCTTTGTTGTCTCAATTCTTGTCTCCGTTTGGCAGCTCTGGTCTGTCTTTGTTCTTTAATCATTTCCTGTCTGTTGAGTTCTAGATTTTGTTCCATTTCAATAGCCAATGACGCAGCTCCTTCTTGTACCACTTTCAACAATTCTTCTCTTGTTGTTGTTTCCCTTCCGAGGGTCTAGATGTGGCGGCCACTAAAACATCTTCATAAAAATCTCTGGCTTTCTGAACTGTATTAAGTCGATATCTTACTCCCATAAACGTAACCACCAATCCACTTGGTATTTCCCACCTGTATTGTACTTGTTGTCTTCTCAGTTCTTGCACCAGGAAGGTGTATTCCTTCCTGGCTTTCAACATCTTGGGAGGAATTTCCTTCATTGTCATCACTTCTTGTCCTTGCACTTGGAGTTTGTTTACAAATGTTGCTTGTAGAATATCATTACGTAGTGTTCTAGTAGTAAAATAAATGACAATATCTCTTGGTAGATTTTTGTTTCTCGCTACCCATGAGTTGACGCGATAAATTTTGTCTATCTGCCATGCCATATCCTCCTTCTTCACTCCAAGTGCTAACTCAAATGCTTCCAACATAATTTCCTTCAAGTCCTCCTGCTTATTCTCTTTAACTCCTCGAACCCTTATTGCAAACTCCATGCATCTGTATTGCATAATTATCATTTCTGCCTCCTCCCTCTCAATTTTATTTTCTGCTTCACCAACCCTGGTTCCCAACACTGTAGTAGTTTGCTTAATTTCTTGTATTTCTTCTTCCATAATCTCATAATTGGTGGCCAGACCAGAAAAAGCATCAATTATATCTTCTCTAATCTCTTTGTTACGAATTGCAATATCATCAGAGACTTCCTGTATTTTCTCATTGGTCTCATTAATTTTCTCATTGGTCTCATTAATTCTTTCATTGATTTCAGAAATTTTCTCATTGGTTTCACTAATTTTAAGATTAAATCCAGCTGCTAAATCAGCTTGCATTGATCTGAGTGCATCTTGTAACATTGGGAGCGTTAGTGTCTGAGGGGGGGCTGGTGTTTTAGAGGCATGACTAGGAGAGCTGTCTGCACTCGCTGGTGCTCTGACAGAGGTGGTTTTTTTTGAAGCCATTAAAAATCACTTCACTGTTTATACTTAAAAGAAAAAAAAAAGCCAGAAACCAAATAGCCAAACCACCAAAAAGAATTTTATCAAGTCCTTTTTTTCTTCCCTCAAAAAGAAGTCAAAAAACAATTTAAAGTCCTGAGTTTTCAAAGAAGGAGCTGGTAATAAAAAAAGCACTCAACTTTTAACTTTCGTTTCCACACCCAGAAGCCTCCAGCGCCATTTCTTTTGTCCTTTTGTTAATCAATTGCTTCCTTCCTTAGTGCCAATCCACAAAGAAAACTTTGTTACTTGCTGTTTGCCGTCTCTACCTCCTGGATCTTTCCGCCTGCTACAGTATCTTCTTTTAATCAGCTTGTTGATTGCAGGGATTGGGTGCAGCTTCTTGCTCCGCAAAGCAGAGACTTCCTAATTCCGGAGCTGTGGCAAGGTTCCTAGGGGGCCCTCACCCTTCGCGCCCCAGGATCTCACCAGGGGCACTAGGGGGGCTCTACCTCACCCCTGCCGGCTCTTCTCACTCCCCTTCGCCCGGGGAGGAGACGATCAAGCCGCCAGACAGCTGTTTGACTGCCGATCTGGCGTCGAACGGAGATCAGGAACAAGCGCTCTACAAAGAGCGCCCTCGGAGCTGCAGCACCAAACCGGAAGTTGCTGAATTTGCCTTTTTCACAGCAATTACAATCTGGATAGTTTTCCTGGCATTATCAATTATAATCCCAAACTCTCTTTCTTGATCAATCCTTTTTTGGGACACGAATTCAAACGGCTCTCTCATCCTGATGGCATTCCAGAAGGTCTTAAAGAATGTCCTCTCAGGCTTTGCAATAGGTTGGATGGAATTCCTTGTTTAGATGCATTTGTCGTACATTTCGATATTAGAGTTCCAGATTTGCCCTTTTGTTCATTTCTCTTTGTGTCTTTTGCATTTATTTTGATGTGTTTGTTTTTTTATATTGTGAACTTCCCAGAGTCGGTCCATATTTTGCCAGTGTCAAAGTTGAATGAATTCATTCATTAAATAGCGATCTTCAGCAAACCCAGCCACCTCATTGTTTATCTCAATTGCAGGTAATTTATGAATACTGTAAGTTTAAAAAAAAATCATTAATCCCAGCAATGCCCTGATCCTTCAGTTTGCAAAAGTTGACTACTCCCCCACCCAGCCTTTCTAATTAAATTAGCTTAATAACTAATTTTCTTCTCAAACCCCATGACTTCTAGGTCTACTCATGAGTCTCGTGAGTACCTTCGTGAAAAGCCCTTTGTAAATCCAATACAATTGATCTTGTACATAATCATCTGTATCCATGTTTGGTGACATTCTCATGAAGAGTTTATGAGACTGAACATATATCTGTGATATACAATTTCCTATTGATTTTTTTTTATTTTGGGTATGTAACTTTTTAAAAAAATTAAGGCAACAAAATCCAGGAAACTGAGTTCTAGTTCTGTGTTAGGCATGAGTGGCTGGGTGACTTCGGGCCAATCTCTCTTTCTCAGCCCAACTCAGTTATTGTTGTGGGGAAAATAGGAGGAGGAAAGAGTATTAGGTATGTTTGCTGCCTTGAATTATTTATAAATATAATACAGGCAGGATAAAAAAAAATGTTTCATCATGTTCCATGTGCCTTAAATATAAGCCTGTTTTAATGTCTCTGGGAAACAATAGCTAGAATCTGTCCTGATAAGACCAAATATTCTCTTCCCTCCAGTGAAACAGAATTTTGTTTTATTTCATAATGATTCTCAATCAAGTAACACCAAATGAAACAATGATAGTTGCATTGGGTCGTCCTGTTTTTAAGAATATGAATGAAATGCAATGTATGATGCTTAGGAATTTACTCTTAATAGTTCTACAAAATAGGAAAATTGTGGCTTTTCCTTGCCTTTGAAACTGAGATGCTTTTTAGAAATATGTGGAAGATAAATGAAGTTTATAAGTCAGCAGCTGGGGACTAATCAATATTGCACGGAATCTTTTTTAAATGTGAATCAGCAGGTCTTTAATTTTTTTAGTTGGTGCTATTGTTCCAACATCAAGCTTTACTCCTATTGTCCAGTGTTTGTCCAGCTCACGTTTACTGGACTGTGGGAACGGATTAGGGTTTCATGGTTTCTTCCCCCTTCTTGCATAAATGCTTGATCAAAGACATTCCTTGGATGACAAAGCACTGTATACTGTGTCACACAGTCCTGACCAGACTGCATGAACAGTAGCTTAAAAACACATGCCCACATTGTTCTCTAACAAGCTATTTCTTTTTTCTTTTTCAAAAAAGGACAACAAATTTAGATTTAGGCACACTGAAAAAAATAAAGACTTAATGTGCTATTTTATATGCATACATCTATATCACTTATCTGTCTTCCTATCAATCCGATTATTGTTTCTACAAATGCAACTCCACACAGTAAAATCAAAATAGAAATAGTGAATGATTATTAATCTATAGAGTCATGTATTAAATGTGATAATGCCATTTTTAAAACCCTGATTTCATTTCAATGATTCTGAAGCAGCTTGCAACAGAATGTAGCATTTAAATGCAAAATATTTACCTGTGTCTGGTTGGAAAAGGAGCGAAGAAAAATGCTGGAATGGGAATTGGGAGTAATGTTAAAATCCCTCTCTGGTGTTTTGGTGTTATTACTATCCTCACAGCCTATAGGAAATGTGGAGAAAATTGCCTGTCTGATGCCTAGGAAGATTTCTGTTGACCTTCGTTGCATGAAATTGTTACTATAGCATTTTCTCCCAGTTTTCTGCCCTGTGATTTTTAGACTTGTTCAGTCATTCAGTTGTTTCCAAAACCTTGAGGAGTGTCATTTCACCAGGATTATCTATCAGTAACTCTCTGAATTATAAGTACATGTTTGTGTCATTGGTTATAGTACCTATCCATCTTGTTTTCTGTTGGGTTCTTTAATTCTCTCCCCCCCCCAAAAAACATCAGTGTCTTCTTTAATGACTGTAGTCTTTGCATTAGGTGTCCAACATAGGTAAAGCTTTCTTACTAATGACTATTGAACTATAATTCATAATTCTTAGACTGACCATTGTTGTGCTGGCTGGAAACTTTGAAACTGCAATCCAACCCATTAGGATGGACCTATAAAATAAAGGCTTGATCTAGGAAGATGAGCTTTTTCCTTGGGTGGGCTAGTTGGAATTCCTTGGACTTACTGTGACATGGAATAAATAAGTCTTGTGTGCAGTTTCAAAATATTTTCCTAGTTCTAAAAACTGCTAGGGAAAGAAATATAGAAAATGACCCATCCCTAATGATAATAATATGTTAATAGTGCTGTTTTGCTTATAGTAAGTGGAGATGTGTAATTTGAAACAGCAGTTTCAAGTCTGAATGTGTTGACTTTACTAAAAATGTTTTGATGCTCTTCCAATCATTCTCCGTGTGTTTCAATTCAAGTTCCAAACGGGTATTTTGAAGTTGAAGCTGAGCTACCCAAGCTTGGGATGGATTGTACTCTGCCATTCATGTCATGTGTCAGTTTTGCAGTGAGCATTAGGCTTATGCACGTAAGGATGCAAGATGATTACACATGTAGAAAGTCTTCATATCTTCCTTCTGAATATGTGGGAGTGTTTTAAATGGAATGCAGGAAAGGCTGAACAGATTTATACAAATGTTTGTATTCATTACATTTGATTTAAATGCAAACGATTTGATTTCAGATTGGTCAGACAAAATATTGGTGGTGAAATGGACAGATCAAATACTGATTGCAAATATGGAATATCATTTGGTTTCCATTATTTTAGTCACAATTTCAAACTGTATTCTCAGGGCAGATATAGATAGCTGGACTTTTAAAAGTTAACTAGGCTGTAAGCTATTATCTCACACCAGAGGTACTACAGTGCATGAGTCTAGAAACATTTCCTGGTCCCCATTTTTTAGTCTGTGACAGTGCTGCTTCTATTCTTGCATCTGTGGTAACTGCGTCCTCCTGCCTTTCTCTACAAATGTTAGCCTGGGTGAGTGAGCAGGTGAAATAAAGTCTCTGTTACCGATACCAGTTCTGCAGCTGGTATAGATACTTCCATACAGCAATCCCATGTTAGAAATAGAAAGAGTTGGAAGAGATCTTGGAGGTCTTCTAGTCTAACAAACTACTTAAGCAGGAAAGCCTATACCATTTCAGACAAATGGTTATCCAATCTCTTCTTAAAAACTTGCAGCATTGGAGCATTCACAACTTCTGGAGGCAAGTTGTTCCACTGATCAATTGTTTTGTCAAGAAATTTCTCCTTAGTTCTACGTAGGTTGCTTTTCTCCTGGATTAGTTTCCACCCATTGCTTCTTGTCCTGCCCTCAGGTGCTTTGGAGAATAGCTTGTCTCCCTCTTCTTTGTGGCAACCCCTGAGAAATTGGAACACTGCTATCATGTCTCCCCTAGTCCTTCTTTTCATTAGACATACCCAGTTCCTGCAACCATTCTTCATGTTTTAGCCTCCAGTCCCCTAATCATCTTTTTTCTCTGCACTTTCTAGAGTCTCAACATCTTTTTTACATCGTGGCGACCAAAACTGAATTCAGTATTCCAAGTGTGGCCTTACCAAGGCATTATAAAATGGTATTAACACTTCACATGATCTTGATTCTTTCTGTTTATGCAGCCTAGAACTGTGTTGGCTTTTTTGGCAGCTGCAGCACTCTGCTGGATCATGTTGTAGTTTGTGGTTCCAAAACTGAACAGGTCTTGTTATCCTTGAACAGAGAAGGTGCTGCATCTGAGTGCTACTGGTATTCTACCTGATCCAGGTTCAGCCCTGTTCATTGTTAAGTTTTTCTTTCACAGTTTTCTGAAAAAAGATGCTCCAGACGAGTTTAATAAATTTAAGACAGTAGGAACAAGAGTCTAATGCTGTTTATACATCAAACTGAATTAAGATGTTTTAAACCAGTTTTTTTAATCACTTGATTGCATAGTTAAGCTGTAATCTGTGGTTTAAAGCAAAATGGCTTGATTTGCAGAGCCAAAAGAGAATGAACCTTATATTTTTGTCTAACACAGAGAAGTTGAAGTTGCTTTGAAATATGTGCCTACTTTTATTTGAAACTCTGGATTTAAAGATCAAGTCAACTTCTATAACTAATGACCTCCATTGGTATAGAACTCCCATTAACCTCTAAACAACATGTGGACTACATAATTATGAACAAAGTGAACAAAGTGTACCCTGAACTTTAAATGCTTCTGTAGAGATAACAAAATATACTCTTCCTCAAACATGATTTCTAGTGACTCATCATATAAACATAGCTTACCAATATGCTTCTTAATCTGCTGTCTATTCATAACAATTGTAATTTATAGCCAAAACTTAATTCATTTGAATTTGTTTCATGCTTTGGTCCTTTTGGATTCATAAGTTTTAAAGGAATTATCTGGCTTCATTAAGATGGGAAAAGGACACATTCTGCTGTATTCGTATTGGATGGCTTCAAAACTATGTTGGCTGTTGAAATTAGATTTGTCTGCAACTCTTATGTAAGAAAATGTTAAGTAGTGGATCAGAAAGTAGACCAATTATAATCTATATGTACAGGTAGATCTAGACTTGGATCTCTCATCAGTAGCCTTTGTCAAAGCATTCTCCCACCTGATCACCTGTCCTTTTTGACCCTGGGGCAACAGTACATTTATGGAGAAACAAAATCTCATATGTGATTTGTCTTTTCTTCCATTGGGAAGCTGTATAGATTGAATCCAAAAGCACAAACAAAAAGAAAATGTGAGTCTGTTCAGAAAGGAAGCTCTGCTGGAGCACAAGAGAAGAAATAGCATTTTAAGTTCAATTCCATTACATAGAACCCCATTTTAGTACCGTGTTTCCCCGAAAATACGACCTATTCAAAAAGCCTGGTTTTTTGGGGGGTAAGCCTAATATATGCCACACAGCCACTTGTCAGTTGTTTGACCCTGCGGCCATGCACGTGCTTCGAGCCATGCTTCCCAGGACTCTGCACCATGCAGTCAGCCCCGCCACGCTACTGCAACCGGATGTCTCATCGCCATTGCCGCTCGCAGCCAGAGAGCGGCCTGCTGAAGAGCGGCTGGCTGGCGCTGTCCTGCCACCGCCTCGCTCGTCATTGGACTCGCCAGCTCCGATGGTTGCAGCTCCATGCCCCCCCCCACCTCCAGGTATGGAGAGTCCCGGATTGGGACTTGACAAGGGGCCCTCAGCTGCGAGGTTCCCTGGTGCTGCAGCAAGGCTGGCAAGAATGTGCAAGAAACACCTCCAGGCGCCCAGAGATAGAACAAGAGGCAGCTCCCGATCAGCTCAGCTGATCCGCGGGTTGCGGTTAAGGGGCCCAGCAGCCATGAGGTGACCACACTCACCGCCTCCTGCACCTCAAAAAAAATAAGACCTCCCCGAAAATAAGGCCAAGCGCTTATTTTGGGGGTCAAAAGAAAATAAGACCCGGTCTTATTTTGGGGAAAACACGTGTATATTTTTTGCTGTTATGTATTCTAAATTACATAGGGAATAGTAACATTTATCCAGTAGCAACACTGGCTACTATATGAAATTAAAGTTAATGTAGGAGCTTTGTACTGGTTGGGAAGCATTGTGCTTCAGTATTTTCAAAAGATCTGTATTTAAGTCAACCGTAAATTCTTTCTGTAACTTTTATTCAATATCCCAAATATCACCCCAAAGGAACACCAGATTGTATACATTGTATGCTGAACACTAAATATAAATAATAATCTAAGGAACACAGCAAATCATTGACGATTGTTAATACTGAATAACAAAACAGAACCAGCAGTGGGTTTTACGAATTTATTTCTAGTCTTTTAGGGGAGGTTTTTCTTGTTTGCTGGAAACTTACATTACAGGTCTGTTGGTAACTGTGCATTTCAGACCAATGGTGACAATAAGTACAATATACATATATAGATATATATATATATAAAAAGTACAATTCTGAATTGCTTGGCTTTCTATAGATTGTTATATCAATGTGACAAATAAAGCATCTCTGTTGGCACGTGAACCTGCTTGTCAGCATTTGGCCTTTTAGTACGTACAATACTTTAAAAATCTGCAGTACACGCTGCCACTTCTCAGTGAAACACATTATAAAACTAACAACCATTAACTCGTCAATTTTCTTGGTTGGTTCAGAGACACAGAGATGCCACAAACAGAAGTGTCTATGAGGTAAGCAGTAAGAAATGTTCCTGAAATGTGGACAGAATCTATCCAGTCCTCCTGGGTCCTGCGACTGCTAGTAGCATTACACGGCTGTTGTCTTTAGGTAGGATCTTAACTGCAATTGCCCTCAAAATGAAGTTCTAATTCTGTTTTGGTTTAGCAGCATACAGGCAACTAGATTATTCTTCACCGTAGAACTTGGGTAGCTGGCTTACTTGAGATTTAGAGGTGTTGCTTTCTGTTTTTGTTTTAAATTAGCATAATGCTATAATTAACATCATCAACAAAAAAACCCTAATATATCATAACAGATTAAACACACAAAATACTTATTTCCAGAAGATAACCTATCATACCGCATGATGAATCCTCTCTGGTGGAAAACATCAAAAGGCATATAAGAGTTATATTATAATGCACCTTTCATATAGGAAATGTGGCTAATAACACAGCTTAAAACTACTATGATAATAAACCCCAGATCAGAAAAAGAATCCACTTTATAAAAACGCATTAACAAAAGAACTTGACATTACTCAATCTTCTGAAATGTTTGCTGTTTTAAAATAAGCACAAATTAGTTGCAAATCGCCGAGACCCATTCAGAATAATGTCCAATGCATTTCTGTTTGCAGTAAAACTATGAGGCACTGTGAACAAACATTAAAACCTGATCTAAACACGGTTAACTGAAGTATGAGGTATTGTGAAACAGGAACCTTTTTTGGAATAGAGCAGTAATCACATTAAGTAAAATTGATCACATAAAAAAATCTACAAAAAAAATGATGTCAATAATATAATTTTCTATGAGAAAATTTCAAACCTATAACATGGCAGTATAATGACATTGTATAAACAAAAAATGACCACAAAATAGCAGCAAAACACAATGACGAAGATACAGAAAAGCAATGTTAATTTTTTTTTCAATTCATGCTGGGAATTTATCCATAGCAGCTCAATAGAAAATGTGGGAGCATCTGCTCCTTTTTTTTCTCCTTTTTAAAACTTTTCTTTTTTTTTCCTTTTTTCTTTTTTTTTTACAATCAACACCTTAGCGGCAATTTCTCACATACATTTTGCCATCACATTCTCCTCAAGCATCAACTTCAACAGCTATGTCCACGTCCCTTCAGCTACCTTCTACAATAATAGATACATAGCCAAGATGTGCAAATTTTCTATTTGTCGCTAAATTTTAAAAAAGGAAGGGGAAATACACTGGATTAAGATCTTTTTTTTTCAAGTACACCAATTGTACAGTTTTAACTATGGTCCTTTCTCGTGGTTAATGCTATTTTGAAAATATCTAGGCCAAATGTGTAACTATCTTAAAATGTCTTAAATCCTCAGGAATATGAACTTAAACTGTAATATTGAGGGTAAAAAGAAATTTTTTGTTTTGTTAGAATCAAGGGGGCGATTTATTTTACAAATTATACTGGCCTTTCTGAACATCCTCTGCAATAAATATTCTTTTTAGCCTCAACTATAAATTATACATTTTAGTGTTTAAAAGCCTTCAGTTGTACAACATCTAGAGACCACTCTCAAAATATGCGTTCTATAGGTAAACCTTTTAGGCCCCTAAATTTATATTAACAAAATGAATTGGCACAAAAAATCATCTAAATATCTTTTCTATCAAAAAGGTTAGGAAGATATCCTGGCAATTTTGTGAATGCAATTTCTCTGACTGGAATACAACCTTCAGGTGAAAAAAAAAGACCAAAAAACACACCTTTCCTCAACACCATAGTTAAATGTACTTGCTTTGCAATTCCAAGTTTGCACACAAGCACTTTATATATATATATATATTTATATATATATATATTTATATATATAATTTCCAAACCATTCCATTTGAAGAAAAAATTCCCACACACAAAAAAGGAAGTATTTCCTATACCTAATGAACTGAAAGTGCTTTGAAATGGAATGGTTTTAACAAATTTTTTTTAAGAGAGAAGCTGTGGATTCAACCTGGACATAAGTAGGCTGTGTATCTTTCGGGTTAAAACTAGTATGTTTTATGTATACACAGGTAACTATAAAAAATAGGAAGGTTACAAAAATATATTATGTCACTATTGCAATTTCTCTTTATTATTGGAACATATGTTAACGCCTTTCTCCGGCCATGCTAAGGTGGAACTCTAGAAGGCTTATGCACAGGCAATCCACAGAAAAGATTAACATATAATAATGATGTATGCTAACATATACTAATGTAAAGATTACATTAACCATTTATAAGGTGAAGAGGCTAAACCTAAGAGAATAAAATAAACATTTGCAGATGACTTATAAAGTGACTAAATGCATAAGCAAGCAAGATAGAGAAAAGCCTAGAACTGCATTAAAGCTATGCTTTTTAAAAGGGAAAACGCACACACAAACCCAAAACACATAAAACCTATCTAAAAACACCCTCTTCTACTTTAAAAATGGTTGGCTTTTTAATATGCAAGAAACAAATCTAATACTCCCCTGGCGACGTGTGTTGCTTGTAATGCCTAGTCTGTAACATATATGCATGCATGCATACATACATATATGTATGCAGCACAAGTTCCTAGAGAGATCATGCAGATACTACTTATTTTTCTTTTTTTAAAGACAATTCGGGAAATAGGGAGGGTGGGTTGCCTGCTAAACTGATAAAGGGAAGGAAGGAATAGCAAGGAAAAAAGAATGAATAACATTTTCCCTTCTGGTATAAAAAGTTCTGGAGAAAAGGTTTTCTAGGGAGATCTTGATACCAATTCCTTCTCAGATGCCCTTTTGTCATTTTCTGGAACAGCCAAGTAAATCCAATCACTAAAGTCCTCCTTAAATATTCACATCTCTAACATCAGTGGGTGTGCAGGAAAGATCAGCTTCCTCTTCAACAGTCTTTGTTTCTGAAGATACGTTGTGTTGTTGTGCCTGGCGAAGACTAGATTCAAGGAGAGATTCAATCTGTTCTTGGCAGGCTCGTAAACAATCCTGTAGATGTTTAAGACAAAGGGGCAGGGGAAGAAAATAAAATTTTCTTTAGAAATATGGGGAACTATTATATTCTTTCAAACAAAGGATTAAATACCATGGCTTCCATCTTCACAATGAGATTTTTCCTTGCTCTCTTCTGTTAATGAAGAAAGAGGAATTCATTCTATTGGCAAATCTCATTCTGGCATCAAATGATCCCCATTCTCCTAACTCAAAGGTGAATTTCACTGGAGACAGTTTCAATAGTGATTGATATTATCTTTCTTCAAAAACTTTGGACCTATTGGTTGAAGATGGTATGTAAAAGTACATGCATAGTATCCTGTATGTCTGTCGGTCCGTCCATGATATTTGACCATTGGAAGAGTTTGGCCATATATAAGATTTGGAGAAATTGACTCAAGGCCAAAGACAGAAAACTTTAAGAAATCTATTTAATCAGCAGACCTTACAAGCAACTCTAAATAAAGGAACAATGCTTGCCTTCATTGCAAAATGGTTACTTCCTATCTTTGAAAAAGAGCTATATCGGTAGTTTTTTTTTCTTCTGGTGTAAATAAAAAAATATTAGAGAGCAGCATGGACAGGTTTCATGCTTCCAGAAGATTTACCTTAAAAAATAAAAAAGGTGGAGGTTGGGATGGGGCACAGGAGGAACCAATGTAAAATACCGAGATAATTATATTTATGGATATAAGCCATTCTATCTCAAAGTAAAAATATACAAAGTATTTTAAATCAAACATAATAACATAATTTCAAAAGAAAAAAGGATTTTTCCTGCAACTGATAGAGTCAGAAGCTTTCAGAAATTTATTCCTAATCATACTCTAGAGCAGTGATGGCGAACCTATGGCACGCGTGCCACAGGTGGCACGCGGAGCCATATCTGCTGGCACGCGAGCCGTTGCCCTACCTCAGCTCCAGCTTGCATGTGCACTCTGGCCATCTAATTTTCGGCTTGCACAGAGACTCTGGGAGGGTGTTTTCGGCTTCCGGAGGGCGGTGGAGGGTGTTTTCACCCTCCCCAAGCTCCAGGGAAGCCTCTGGTGCCTGGGGAGGATGAAAAACGGGCCTACTAGGCCCACCAGAAGTTGGGAAACGGACTGTTTCTGGCCTCTGGAGGGCCTCCAGGGTGGTGGTGGAGGCCATTTTCACCCTCCCCAGGGACTGAATTATGGGTATGGGCAATTGCACATGCGCGATAGCACGCGAGCATGCTCTTTTGGCACCCAAGGAAAAAAAGGTTCGCCATCACTGCTCTGGAGTCTAGCCTCCTGCAGATCCAAATTTATTCTGCTGCCTGTTTTAATACAGCAAAACTTTAAGCAATAAGAAAATTATTCCAAGTGTGTGTGAATAAAAAATTGGAATCAAAATTAACAGGACAATAGCCATTGTGAAGATACCAGCAGGTAGAGGTAGTCCTTGACTTACAATCACTTGGTGACCATTCAAAGTTACAATCGACCTCTGCAAAGCTCCCTGCAACCTGTTTGTGAAGTTACGACAGCTACACCCCCTTTTGCTCACATGAATGGATTTTGGTGCTTGGCAACTGACTTATCTTTGCAGCCATTTGCAGCATCCTGGATTCATGTGACTGCGATTTGTGACTTTTTTTGGTCATTTTCTGGCATTTAGTTCCAGTTTCCAACCCAAAATAAAGTTCATTTGGACAACAGTGGCTAGGTATGTTTCTATATGTTACAAATTAAATGGCACGTTTATTTTTTTTAATGGTTTTGCTCCACAATTAATTTTCAACTATAGGAAAACATAAAGAGTCCAAGAATCTGAAAGTTCAAAACTATCAGATCAAGCTATTACGCAAGTAAAGGCATTAATAACAGAGTGCTAAGTTGTAATTTTATTCTAAAAATAGGTTTCTCAATTCTGAAGATACTGTCTGGTGCCCCATTGCATTTTATACATTTACTATAGGCAGTCCTCATTTAGTGACTGCTTTATTTAGTGACCACATTTTCAACAGTGATGTAAAGTAATTTTGCAACCAATCTTCACATCCACAACCTTCATAGGTCTGTAAAGCAAAGGAAAATTGAAGTAAGATTATAAGCACAGCCATGGTTTCACTCAGCAAACATTTTGCTTAACAATCAAGTTGCCATGTGACTATAGTTGCTGAATAACTACTACTTGCGTTGTGACTTCAAAGCTGTCTTCTGATCCAATATATTTTAGGTATATTGGATTACAATGTCTGATATTCCCTAAAAGCATGGGGAAGAATTACGACTATTGAAGATCATGGATGCTATAGACCTGGGGATTCAGCAGTACCAATGGGTCTATAGAACATCTCCATTGAGGTCCTTCAATCTATCTGATTCTCAACATTTGAAAACATTAAAAACAGTCTCTAGGCTTCAAATGCCTGACTGCCTAGAAAATAGATGAAACAAAAAAAGGAATAATAGAGAAACAGTGAAAAGTTATTCTGTCACCTTGGGCAGTAAACCCACTCCAGCAGGCATTTGGTGAGGTTGCCTACAACCTACCCTCAAGATTTCAAATGGATTTATATAACAAGATGACCAAAGATATCCATTATAGAAAAATGAAATTGGAGGTAATCAGGTGGGTTTCTGTAAGGTATATTAAGGTTCCTGAAAATCCTGAAAGGACAAAACAAACAAGACCACTAAGTGTTTCCCTCAAAGAATCATCTATGTATTTCAGTGTATACATTTGATGGCATAAGTTGATTCCTTGTTTCTATAGCAGATCTGGAATTTCCCTGATAGAAATATGCATTATCAATTAGAAATCAAACATAGCAAACAGCCACCAACAGGTAAACTTGTGTTATGGTGTAACACCTTTTTCAGTTACAACCACTATGATAATAGTTACCTTAAAATGCACAAAATAAACAATCCCACTGTAGTTTGCTCAACTTCCCTGGCTCCCAGTTTACTCCTGTCTCTAACAAACATTGTCTCAACATGTTTAACACTGTGCTTTAAGAACTTTGAAGTTTTCTTTTGGGATTGCCTTTTCTGATTTAACCTATGACATGCACTAGCCCTTGTGGCGAACCCAGTCTTCCATGATAAATTGCCGTCAAAAGTGTTAGGATGTGCATGACTGAAAATGAATGTTGCTTTCCTGAGATGGTGACCTGCCTGCTGTTTTCTTTCTTTTCTGTTTCAATTCTGCCTTCAGAGGCTTCTTGGGTGATCTACCAGCTTTTCACTGATTCTACTGCCACAAGAACTTTCTCTACCACATAGCATTGGGATAAAATAAGATTAAAAATCCAAGCTTACAATTCCCTGCAAGGCTGTTCTGAGAGAGAGGGAGGTTAATCCTACCTCTAAGCAGATCAGACCATCAGTTACAGCTCACTGAAAACAAATAACCCTTGACCTTTACTGATTTAAACTCTAGTGTAATATTTCCTCTTGACAGAGACTCAGTATTTTAACTAGCAACCCCCCCCCCCATATATTTAAGTCATTGTGCCATACATTATTTTTATGCTCTTGGCTTTTCCCAATGAAGACATGAAGATGGGATGTCCATTATATGAAACGCTTTTGAACATACATATCCTCCTTTAAATACCCATACATTTCATCTCCAAAGAAAGTGTAAAGGGAAGACTTCCACCATATTTTTCTTCTCTCCTCCCTTCCCCCTCTCCACACTTCTTTTCGCTTTCACAAAGTCTGGGAAAGTTCCGAGGTTGCCTCAACCGTAACTATACGCCATATTCAGCAATTCCATTCGGGGGGAAATAGGATACATATTTTTCTCATGGTTCTATTCCTGACTAATCAAGTGTGAAATGTTATCTTCCTAAGTTCTGTTGGAATTCAGTACACTGTCTAAGATGAATATATATCCATATGATTGACAGTGAAGAAAAAATCCCCAAATCTAAAGACCAGCTGCCAACTATAAGTAAAATAATAAGGTGTCCAAGGCCTTATCACTTTCATGGTGTGTTTCACAGTTCAATACACTATCAAGAAGTAAACTGTCCCTTTTTGGTTCTGCTCTAAGTAATCAAACTGAAATTCATTTCTATCCCACTGCGCTTCAGGAAGCATTCCTACCTGTCCTTGAGCTAGGAAAGAAGAAAACCACAGTCTATAGAGGTGGCCCTCAATTAATAACCCTTTTCAGGACCATCTGAACTTGCAATGGAGTGGGGGAGGTGAACAAGTAATTTCTGGCTGTTGAAATGCCATGATTACAACCTAGGTGCTTGGCATCCGTCTCATTATGATGTCACAGCATCCTACAGTGATATGATTGCCATTTGTGAGGTTCCACGCCAACTTCCCACAAGCAGTCTATGGGAAGCTGGGAGGAAGTTGAAAATTGCAATTGCGTGAGGTTCTTGCTTAATAACAAGTGTGGGTCTCACTTAAAACAGTAACTGGGTCACTGATTCAGTCACCAGAGTTTATAACCATTTTGCTTAGCTACAGAAATTCTGGTCCCAATTACCATTTTCAAGCAAGGACTACCTGTGATGTAGATAAATTCCAATCTTCCTTTGGAGTTTGAGTTGGGGAATGAGAGAGAGATCATTAGTTCAAACTTTGTTCCTTTTACTTATGGCTTAAATCTGGATTTAACCCAATAAGGAATCTTGGAAGTAGCAAGTTAACACTGCAACTTATTTTCTCCTAAGACATCATGAAGTAAAAAAAACAAGATGCCCTCTGAATCAGGGTGGATAAAAATCGATGATTTTAAAAAATTATAATTTAAAAAATCAGATTTTTAAAATTTAAATCGGATTTTTTTTATTTAAATCGGATTTTTTAAAATCCAATTTATTTTAATAAAATGCTTTTGGAGTAAAAATCTATCTAAAGATAGTTTTCTATTTAAGATACATTAATAATTTAATTTATTCAGCATGAAATGGAGCTTAGTTATGTAGCATGAGGCTATATATTCTGCAATAATGGAACTGTCGGTAAGTCAACAGTGGGTCAGAGGAGCTGTTGCTGCGGGACAAAGATGACAGTTGCTCTTTAAAAATTATGATTTAAATCAAATTGATTTAAATCGCCTTTTTACAAGTGATTTAAATCATGATTTAAATCTACTTGATTTAAATCAAATCTACCCTGCTCTGAACCATGTAGGATGGCTACATATCAGAAAACTTGGAAGACAAGGGTAGTAGAGGGCCATATCTGGGATACAGCACTCTAAATGTTTTATGTAATGCACACATCTGGAAAAGATATTGGGTATCTGGGGAAATAAAAGCAGATGACAGAATATAAATTATTGGCTGGCAGTGACAACTTCAGAAGCCATGTCTATGGAATCCTCTTTTATATATTATGGTATATTAGGTTGAACCAGAGCTATATGAAGGCAATAATATAATAATCAATATAATAACCACTGCACCACCAAAAACACCGTGACGCAGTGGTTAGAATGCAGTACTGCAGGCTAATTCCCGCTACCAGCAATTCAGCAGTTCAATTCTCACCAGCTCAAAGTTGACTTAGCCTTCCATCTTTCTGAGGTCAGTAAAATGAGGACCAGATTGTTGGGGGCAAAATTCTGACTCTGTAAACCACTTAGAGAGGGCTGTAAAGCACTATGGAGCAGTATATAAATCTAAGTGCTATTGCTATAATTAAAATTGTTAATTTCTGCTTCTGCTAATGAAGAAAGCAATATATGAGAGTATACTAGTCTAACCGAAAACAGTTTTTTGAAAGATAATATTTTAATGAATTTCTAACTGTTAAATATTTTACCTGTTAAATTGTATAAATGCTGTAGTGCAACAATAATTCTTTTTCACTAGGCTTTGGTATCGTAATTTATTAGAGGGCTTTTCTATTGCTGTACTGCGTTATCAGTTTTGTGTACTGATTATTTTTACATTATTTTATTATGTGTTTGTGTTATCAATTAGTTTTGTTTTTAATTTGTCTAAGCTGCCCAAAGTCTCAAGAAATCTAGTAAAATAACTATAAAATAGACTTCAGCTTCACTCTCCAACTTTCATGGACGGACCATGATATCTGATAAAGAACATGAGGATGGGGCACAGAAAAAGTGGCTGTACTTTCATGCTTCTTCCTCCTTACTGTGGCATGAAAGGAGAGATTTCAAGCAGCAATATCATACAGTAACTTAAAACATTTGTAGGTTTAAAGCTTTTTTTAAGCCAGTCCTGAGTTGGCATCAAATTAGTTTGTTACTTTCACTAGTTTAAAAGATGAACATGCTTCGGTAAAAACAGAAAACATCAAAAAGAGAGGCAGCATTAACATTTATTGTCTATTTGGAATACAAACAAAATGTTCTATGATTTGAGGATGGCTGACAAACTCCAATTTATTAATAAATAAATAAATAAAACACAGAAACCTGATCAAACTGACTTTTGCCTGACGTTTATCTGAAGGTGTGAAAATGGTCTAATGATGAGGTGAGAAGCCAAATTGATGGGAGACAGTTCAAGAGACCTTACTATGATTATCAGACTTCTAATTACCTCAGATAAAAGCAAAATGGGGAAACTGGAGTCCTAATAATATAAATATGAACCATAAAGGAATTCCAATGAGATGCTATTACATAGTGCATTTTTTGTAATTAAAAGGAAATGTTTAATTACAAAACCTTCAAATCCTTAGCCATCTATCCTAAATAATAGCTGGAAATATATTTCAAATTGTTCAAATGGAATTACTTGAGGAATGCAGCATGTTATATATTCTGAAGTTCTTACTCAGACTTTTTATGGCACAGCTATATGATAATTGTATTATACCGGTTAAATACCAAAATAAAGATTGCCTGAATGTTATGCCAGAAATAAATACCCCCACACACATACATGTTTTAGAGACTATATTAACTCATATTCTACCATTCCTAATTCATCCTATAGGAATTGCAACAAAATCAAGAAACAAATGAGATCATCCTGTCATTTTTTGGGTAAAAAGGAAAAAAATAGAGAATTACTGTGAATACAAGAAGTGATATGGGTCACAGCTCCTTTAAAGTCCTGTCACATGACTTCTAAATTATCATGATTTATCATGATCATAAAATATCTGAATGTTGAGAAAACTGCTGTTGCTTTTTATAAATGCTTGAGTCTAGATTAGCAGATTTGCACAGCATTGTGATAACTGAAGGGATTGTGGGGCTTGAAATCTAACACATCTGGGTGCACCAGGTTGGAGAAGGCTGTTCAAAGGCAATTCTCATGTGCCTGCACAAGAGTTTAGTTAAGAAGTAAAACATCACTGGATTTAGTTTTTCTCTTTTTATAAGAATATGGCATTCTAGCTAAAATTAAAACAGCTCTTCTGTGAGTAGCACACCTTTCCAGGTGAAGTGGAAAACACCTTCCTCAGGACGAATGAAATCCATAGACTGAGGCCCTTTGTTCTCAGCGATAAAGCTCCTCTTTGAAAAGGTAGCTTTGCCCTTGATCACGTCATATGGAAAGGCACTGTTACACCTGGTCAGAAACATGTCATGCGACAGGGTCTAACACAAACTTAGGAATCAAGCATGCTTAAATAAGATTTTCTTTTGAATTCAAGATAAGAGGCTGAAAGCTCAGATGGAATTTTGAGAACATGCGTCAGGGCAAAATGGCTTCTACTGAAGACATAGCTGTTCACAAAATGGCTGCCATATGGTAGGCATGGCCAAGCCCAAAACAGTCACCGCTCAGAAAGTGAATTAGACCCCTGCAAGATGCTCTCTACCATTCCACTGACACTTTGTAACATCATCATCATAACTCCACAGCACTTCTCAATAGGCTAGCTTCTCATTATACTTCACTAGAAAAACATTTTTAAAAAGTCACCTTGGAAAGGATTTTAGAAGGCATTATTTCAGACTCCAGGAGTAACAGTGGTCCCTGCAGGCACCATGTTGCCTACCGTGCTATTACCAATATAGTAAATCAGTTCTGCCAATTTTCCAGGAAAGGAAAGGAAAGAAATAAACTAAACTGCTTGTGAGTTGCTAGAACAATTCTGCTCTCTTATCTGAACATTTCAGGCAGTCCAAGATTTCCATAGCAAATTCACAGTTGAAAAATGAACATTTTAAGATATTTAAGGTATCTTTCCAAAAAAAGCCCCATTCCATTAAAATATATGAAATTTGAGAATAGCTCATGGAATGCAGATGAAGACCTCTATATACTAAACACTATCTCTGCACATCATCAAAAATAACTGCTTAATTCACAAGTCCTGCAAAGGCTTTGATAAAAGGAACTGAATAAACATTCATCAATTTTGGCTAAATTGCACCCTAACATCTTGAGCCCATGTAGGCTTTTAGACAGAACATTCTTAGCAGGGCTGCCATAACCCAGTGTGGAAACTGTGCAATGCATAAGAGTGCCACGTGGGGTGGGGTGGGATGCCAGTTGCAAAAGGGGGGAGGAAGAGAGAAGCATTATCAATAACACAGGCTGACTAATCCTGAACATGTGCAATTGACCACCTACACATAACCTACGCCATGGCATAACTACATTTAATATTTTTTTGAATATTAAAAAAAATCAATTGGGGTGGCACTAAGTGGAATTCTGCATAAGGTGCCTTGTATGTTAGCAGTGACCCTGATTCTTAGCACTATTATCTATACTTGTACTAAAGTATATTTTTCCATGCTTGATTATTTTTCATTCTTGTAATGGAGACTATGGAGGACAGAGGACAGCCTTCAAATAGAGAAAATTATGAGTATATCAGAACAAGGTGACTATTAAAAACGCCTGGTCTGAAGGATCTTAAACATCTGTCTCAAATGGTGTAGGAACTCCTGCTTGAGCAGGGGGTTGGACTAGATGACCTACAAGGTCCCTTCCATCTAATAATAAATCTAAAAAAAAAATCTATGACCCCAAAATATATTGCCTTGCTCTCAGTGGAATGCAATTTCTATTAAACTAAACACATCTTTATGAAACCTCTTTGGTCCCAATTGGGAAGCATGTTGAAGGCCTACAAGATAACAGAAGCTTGTCCCAAAAATCGCATTTTGAATTGTACACGCTGCTTGCCCTAGAAGGCAAACTCTATTTAGCCACTCTTTTGCTGCACTTAAGTGATGAATTCAGGAGAATTATTGCTATTGTTTTTTTTTACACTAAATGCTCATAATCCTGATAAAAGTTTGCTCTCAATCCATGTCAAAAAATTAAGGGTGTGCGCGCGTGTGAAAGAGAATTGTTTGACAAATACTATAATAAACAAAATTGGCCATCAAAATGCCTCAATATATTATTCCTTGTGAGCCCTTAATATGTTTAGGAGGGTTATTGTGATTGTTCTCTATCCACAATTCTTCAGGGAAAGACCCTGAGGTTGGGAGAAACACACAATGGGCACCTCAGAACCTGCTCAGAGTAGAAAAACCCTGGAAAAGAGAGGTAAGGGTTTCTTAGTTGGTCTCCTCCTCTCCACACAACGCCATTACTAGCTGCCCTGTGAGAAGGATCTTCAAAATTTGGTCTTCAATAATATATACTGCTCTTACTGCTGGTAAGAAAGACACTTTGGGGCAACCGCTATCCAAGCCAGCTGAATAGTAGCAATATTTTAAGGATATAGGATGGTTTTGGCTGGGTGCTCAAGATTTGGATGCAAAACCATAAGGCTGATTTTATTTGATATATTGTTGACATTTGGAGACCTCACAAGAACTTATTTCAAGCATCTATTTACTGGGTTTTCACATTGTTCCAAAACAAAGCTAAATTCTGTCTTAAGTTCACACACCATTATAGCATGGATCATTGACTTTAGGTCTCCCTTTCATTCATGAAAGGTTTATTGCTCACCAGTTACTGATGAGCATCTCCAGGAAGCTTTGGGGTGGGGGAAGCAGGAAAAGAACCATCCAGGTTTTCACAAAATTATGAAACATATTTTTGGGCATTTTAATAGAGGGAGGCTGAGGAAGAAGTAATTCAGCATTATTTTCTGTAGTCTCAAATAGTAAACCAATTATATAATTAGAATGCTCTTATGATGGCGGTCTTCTCCCTTTTAACCATTTAGCAGTAGAGAATCTTCACCATAATTACATAGAATTAAAAATACTATTACCGTATTTTTCAGAGTATAAGACGCACATTTTTACCCCCAAAAAGAGGGTGAAAACTTGGGTGCGTCTTATACAACAAATGTAGCCACAGCCACCCCCCACCCTTTGGCCTCTTTCTTCCAGCAATTTACCTGTTTGGGCTGACTTGCCACGTGCTAAAATGAAACTGAAACTGCAAAGAGGCAAATAGCTGGGAGAGACACGCAGATTTTTATTTTTTTCTGAACTGGATGGAAGGAAGGGGGTAAGTGAATAACTATAAATGTCTGTAGAATGTTCAAATTATTACTTATTTTTTAAAGACTGCTTTATTTATTGTTCTAGAGCCAGGGGTCTCCAACCTTGTTAACTTTGCTGGCTGTGGAATTCTGGGAGTTGAAGTCCACAAGTCTTAAAGTTGCCAAGGTTGGAGATCCCTGTAAACCTAGACAACTTAACAAAATAAAGAAGCTTTTTAAAATAAATGCTTGCTCTGAAGAGGCCCAGTGCTATTGTATCTTCTTTTAAATAATAGAGAATAATGTATACTTCAAGAAATTTTAATTAATTTTAACAGCTCTGTACAAGTATAGTATGAAATGTAACAGTGTCCTGTTTAGTATTAGAGTTTAGTTACCTTGGAGTAGATCTATTTAAATAATTGGGAAGAGTTAGTGTGACTACATTTAAGAAAACTTTCTGGCATAATGTATATTTCTCCAATTCTTTGCTATTTCTATGGGTCAGGCACACATGCACAGAAATACACAGCAAACAATGTATATCATCTGCGCTGTTTGCTGTTTGGCAAATTGCTTGGAGGCAGAGGCCTTTTTTCCTTGTTTTCCTCCCCCAAAACTAAGGTGCGTCTTATACTTCGGTGCGTCTTATACTCCGAAAAATACGGTAAGTTTGCTCATTGCAATAACTACGTTCCTCCTATTTTAAGTGCTGCTTTCTTCTGCAGTGCAATTACCTTTAAACCAAACCAATGTAGCCTTGAGTTAAGGGTTCCCTTTGCGTAAGTTTAGACTAGTGGTGTTTTTTTAGCCCATACCATACGGTAATATATCTGGTTATTAATGTAATTGAAAAACACAGCAGAAAACAAGGTGACTTGCTGTGAAGCATTCCCCTTGACTGCTTTTTTTCATTTTTGTTATTTATAATGGAATTTTTTTTAAAATTCATTTTAAAATTCTTTGCCTCCTGGAGTCAATTGCTAAGATGAGCAGCCATACAAACTGAATGAATGAATAAATGAGTGAATGATTAAATAAATAAAGCAACCTTTCAGTCTTTTCAGGACTGGAATTCACAAATAGAACACCATGTGGAGGTACACATGAATCAGAATTCAGTGACAGCAAAATAGATTCACTTGAGGATCAAGAATCACTTACCGGATCACATTTGATAACTTTTGATAAGAAAGGTGTGAGGCATTGATAAGAGAGAAAAGAA
>JALIGW010000001.1:251666980-251854480 GCA_023053685.1 Diadophis punctatus similis | reverse complement strand
AGCCACACTCCCCCTAATCTTCAATCTCTTTTTCTCTTGCCCTACCTC
Source organism: Diadophis punctatus similis (assembly GCA_023053685.1). Lineage (NCBI taxonomy): Eukaryota > Metazoa > Chordata > Lepidosauria > Squamata > Dipsadidae > Diadophis > Diadophis punctatus. The sequence continues at coordinate 251,854,432 of JALIGW010000001.1, read as the reverse complement.
CACTTTGTGTAAACCATTTTCTTCCAGTTTTAAACTTGAGGGATGTTGTGTTAGATCTTTTTCCAGGGGGCCTCTCTACCTTACATATATACCTGTGCTTTAAAGAATCACTAGTCGGGCAAATAGGCAATTCCTACAATGAACTTTGAATGAAACTTCCATTCGTTGCAAACGAAAAAGAGTTTGTAATTCATCCAGATGAAAACTCAGCAAAAGAGCAACACGGACATAGAAAGTCCTCAGTGTGCAACAGAAAGACAAACAGCCACATCTTAGTCTAGGCATCCCCAATTAATCTAATGACTGCTAAGGATAAATTTGCTAAGATAAAACCCTATTAACTAATGTTGACTTAGGCAAAATTCACACTGACTTCCTTGGGGTTGGGGACTCCCTTGTTGACCTCCACACTTCCTTTAAGCTTGTGTAAAACGTTTCTAGACAAGGTTTGCATTCATCAATTCATTTTCCGGTTCTACGTATGGCCATTTAGAACAATGTTTAAGATAGGCCTCAAGACCTGCCTTCTAAAGAGAAACATAACAACGCTGACAGCAGATCAAAGTACTTGGCCCTTTGCAAGCCTCCAACCTTTGAACTATTCCTGTTTTCATCATTGTGGGACTCTTTCTGCCAGCGCCACAATCCAGGTTAAACATCCCCATACCCTAAAGAAAAGGCTGGGCAGGCATTTGAAAGAAAGAGTCTATTAAACTAACACCGTGGCAGCAAAGGAGGCTGATTTAAAAAAAAGCTTTTACTTAAAAAAATTAGATGATTGTATTTGTTAGAACTATTCTAAAATGTTCTAAGGATTTTAGGAACTTGGCAAAGAACCCATTTCCCAGAAAATCCTAAACTGCCGGGCTCTCTTTGATAGCTAAGCTTAGAAGAAAGGTAAGCTTGAAAAATACCTAATATTTACATATTTTTCTGTGGCCAGCTTTCCAAACCAGACTGCAGTGGAGAAACCATTTAAAATGGCATGGTTGTTTTTTCTTTTTGATGGTTTGCTATTTTTCTTGGATCTTTCCACCAATTCCATTTCAGGTGTGATATCACAAACACTGCTGAGTGTTACCTCTGGCACCAACTTGACCCTTGGAATTTATGCCTTTCAGGTTTTCAATCCTAGATAAATCCTTGTTTTCTTGTGCCCATTTGAGAATCAGATGAATCATATACATACCAATCAATCTAAGTGATCCTGGTATGCATGACTTAAAAACATTCAACTGGATCATCTAGGTATGTTGTAACTGCAACCTCCCAGCCAGCCTATCTAGAAGACCCCAATTCAGTTTGGCATAGGTTGTACGATATCCTTGCTAATCAACCTGATAAGCGTTTGAAAGAACATGTGTCCATATTGTCCTTCCTAATTACTGTGCTTTGGCATTTTCTCCTCTCTGGCCTATCCCACCTTTTTTTATTTTATTTTTTATTTTTTTAAAAAAAGCAGCAGCTAGACTACCTGGACAACGGGAATGCAGGGCTGCATTTCTGACCCCATGCTCCTGCTTGTTTGAATGGGTGTGGCAGCAGCAATCAAGGAAATGAAACAACAGCAGGCAAAGTTTGGAGGAGTTTGAGAATGCAAGCATGCGCAGACACACAGATTGCCTTTGAAACCCAACACCAGGCCTCTCTGTGAAATCCTGGAGCTTAGTCAGTGTCTCTAGCTCCTCCTGAGGCTTTAAGTGCACATGGCTGCAGCCAAGCACGTGGTCAGACTCAACCCTTAGCCAGGAACCTTTTACAGTACCCTCTTCTTGTTTCTCCTGGAAAGGAGAAACAGAGTTATAAAGAATTCAGTTGGGAAAGACAGTCTGGAAAGAACAAGAATGAAATCTGAGGTTCCAGGGAAAACCTGACATATGTTTGTAACTCTGAATTCTTTTTAAACAGTAATGCAACAGCTTTCAAGTCCTAAGAGCCTAATGACCTTGCAGCCATTTACCCATTTCTGCTAGCCGAGCTGGCAATGTCTTACTCTGACACTACTGATCTCAAAGCACCAATTTCAGCCTTGAAGCCATCCAGAAATGCCACTTGCAGAGGCCAACTCACCTTTAGCAAAGTAATCCAGGTTCTGGGAGCAAGCTCATGTTCTTTGCAAACATTAGCTTTGCTGAGCTACTGCCACCCATTTTATAGTGTGCCCCTGTAAGAATTCTGGACAGTGGAAAAGGGAAGCGGGTGCATTTGCTGGGGCACATAGAAACATAACACGCCTTCGGAGAGTGCAAGGCTCATACCTGTTGCACAGAGAGCCACAAAAGTCTGGGCGTGTTTACGGATGATCTGCTTGCTGTCCTCAGCCACAGGCATTTTATTTAGAAAATGTTCAATAAAATCATGAGGAGTCGTGGCAGCCAGATTCCATTTCAGCTTATTCACCAGAAGCAGTTCCATTTGCTGGGTTGGGATGAACAGAAGAGAAGGAACAAGAAAAAATATGTGGTTATGAAGTTCTCTGTTTATAAAGTTAGGCACACAAGTTGTTTTGTGGTCTTCTCACCCTGTTCTACATCACTTCAGTTTAGGCCTTCTGCTTCGTCTAACAGAAAATGAACCCTTGCCAAATTTAGCAGCAACCATTGTGCTACTGGAGAAGAACATAAATAGGCAATGTGGGTGCCTTTCTAGATGAAAATTACATAATTCCCTTCCCCCTTCCCCCACCATTTCCAGGCACTATCATCACCCAGCTGTTTTGAACTAATGTGCATTAACTAGGCAAATTGTTCAAATTAACACAAGAGGGCGCTAGCCACTCATTTTATCCCCCTATCTTGTTACTGTATTTTTCCTAGAGTGAATAATAAGGATTTAACATATTAGGACATTTTCATTCAATTAATCTACTGCACCATGTGGCCTGCAGCTGCCCAGGGGTTGACAAATATCCCAAGACTAAATGCATCTATTGGCTTCCCCCTTCACCCAAGAAAATGCCTGGTTCAGTGGTTTGATTCTGATACACATTTACTTGAGAATAAACGTGGTTGAGTTCAATGGGACATGTCTTTCTATAGTGTGGTTGCAAACATTGCAATTAGCTTCCATTAAAAAATAGGGAGAACACTGTTATATATTCTATTTTATCAGGAAGTCTAATAGCTTGCATATTTAAAGTCTGAAATAATTTTATGGGAAAACCACATCATCTTAAACGAAAAGTATTATCTGAGAGAAGGGAATTAGTTTTTTTTTAATTAGTTCCTTCCTATAATTTGTTGCTTCCCCAATGCAATAAAAAACAGGAAATTACCAGTAATTCATTAGGTCTAATGGAGTTATCAGTGTAAATACACAGTTTTTCTGCTGTTAGAGGAATAGTTTCCTTCATTTTTGAAGCCACGAACATACAAGTAGCTCCGAGTAGTTGCAAGCGGCTTTTCTTGATGGGTTCAAAAGAGAGGTATCGGTCCAAATAATTCATTGCCAAGGGGAAAACTTCTTCTTCACATTTCTGTTCCTCACAAACCTGTAAGGAAGGAGGAAAATGGGGGGAAAAAGAGAGACATGCTAGAAAGCTTTTACTCCCTGAATTAAGCTGGTCTCTTTTCTTTCTGATAACAAATATATTTTGGGGGGCAGAAAGCGAAAGAAAAGAAAATAATCCACAAATAATTCAGCATCCTTTATTTAGGTTTTTTTTAAAAAAAACTTTGAAATCTGTAATGTGTAGAAGAAGTGAAAGAGAAAGTCGCAAGAGAAGAAAATGTGCTTTTCCGAAATGCGGTTGGACATTTGGACGAAAAGACCAAAATAGGTGTCTGAGACCCCAAGATTTACCAACAGGCAACCTCAAGAAAGCAATCTGGGCTTCAAAATGTTGGGGGGCATATGCCTTGGTGCCCCCTATTGGTTCCATTTGGCTCGTGTGTGGCTGATGCCCCCCCCTTTCCTCGAGACACAAAGGTGGCGTCGAGAGGCAGCTGCAAGCTTTTTCCCCAGACGTCATCTTTTCAAAAAATATTTAAAAATATTTAAAAAATCAGCAGAGCCCCGCAAATTGGCTGAAAACCACCACGAGGCGATTCTTTACTGATCCCCGTTGTGATAGAAAAGGGGGGGCTTCCCAAAAGACCTCCCCGAAGTCAAACTCCAAGACCCCCCATTCCTCTTTCCCTCCCTTCCTAGAGAAGCAACGTGCGACATTTGCTTGCACCCAGGGTTTCAAAAATTAATTAAAAATAGATCGCAAGCACCCAGAGCTTCGGGAAAGGACTGAAAATATAGCCCAGTCCGTCCTGATTCTGGTAGGACCCCTTTGAAACATGTCTCAAAGGGAAAACTGGAAACCCACACTATTTTTTGCCGGGCGACCTTGCCGACAAGTTTCTGTAGCAAAAGCATGTCTTCCAAAGGGGGGGAGGGAAAGGAAGAGACTAAAACCACCCTATGCTCTGAACAAAGGAAAGTTTCAACCAGTAACTCCCCGAGATTTGCAAGCCAAGATCTTAATCCCATAGCCCGGTGGCCCCGCGGGGACCCCACTTTTCTCCGCTGAGCTTTTCCCCCTTCTAATTATTAATAAACACTTGGCCTTTGCAATAAAAGAACAAAGATGGCGCATAATACTGGCACCAGGAGCACTTGCATACGTGTCCACGGATATTAATTTAAAATAAAATTCCCATCAAATGCATGGCCAGCTTGAGGGGCCACCGAAGAACCCGGGGGCGACGTTCTGGGTTCGCGGGCTCTAACGATACCGCCTTGGGAATCCATAGACCTACAAGAGGGGTGTGTGCGTTGGGGGAGGGCGACTTCGGAAACTTCCAAAACTTACTCGGGCACCCCGGCTTCTGCCCGGATTCCTGTTACAGGGGTCCCCAAAGGTCTGAATCGGGCTGACAGGGCGCGCGATCGGCATTCCGCGATCTCTCGCCCGAATCCATGCAGCCCAAGCCCGACCGCTGGGAGGGGGCGACGGAGACCTCTCAGCAAGATGTTTTAGGGTGCAGGAAGCGGGGCTCGGGGTTAAAAGAGAAGAAGGAAAGACGCCTAAGACACAAGGATCGCTTTTATTTCTAGAAAAGCCCGAAACTTTTGCGAAGCGCGTTTACCTCCAACATCCAAGTGGCCACTATTTTCCTCATATATGGTAAGATCTCCCTTTGCACGCACTTGAAGTAGGAGACGGAGGGCGAACAAGTCTCCTCCGCTTTCAGCATAGTCTGCAAGACCCTGTCATTGAGGAGGTTGGCATCTTGATAGGCTCTCCGGATGGTCTCGACTTCACAGCAGAGCAGCTGATGTTCCATGTCTTCTGCCGCCGCCGCTGCCGCCTCCACCAACGCCGCCGCAGCCGTTCTTCTCCTTCTTCTTCCTCTTCTTCTTCTGCGGACTCCAAGGGCTGAGTCAGTATGTTCTGGCGCTCCCCCTGAGTCCCTCAGATGCTGCTCGCTGCTGTGGCTGCTGCTGCCGTTGCCGCCGCCGCTGCTACTGCTACAGCCCTCTGGAGGCTGCAAAACTTTCTAACTTCCAACAAAACTCTCCTGTATGAGTCCCCGTGTGACGTTACTGTTGTTAAGCAGAGATCAAAGCGCCAAGAGAGAATGCGAAAGAGAGGGGGGAAAGGAGCGAAGCCAAAAGCAGGGGGCCGAGCCGTAAAGCCATCCCATAGGCTTCAAGTCCTTCCCCTTTGCTTAGCTGAACAGACGCAGGGCTAAATTTTAATGCAAATGCAAATGAGGACAAGGGCTCGCTTTCTTTTCTCCCCCCTCCTCCCTCTCTCTCTTTTTAGGGGGAAGGAGGGAAGTGGTGGGGGAAGCCCAAATGGTCTTTCTCCCCCCCCCTCCCCGACCAGGCAGAATTTCTTAAAAATGGAGAGGGCTCCGCGAGGCGAATGATGAATGAGGCTAGGCCACACACAGGCACGTTGGGGCAGAATATGGGCTGGAAGACGGGTGCTTTTCTTTTCTTTTTTTTCCTTCAAGAAAAGGCACACCGCCGCCCCGGTTTCGCCAGAGCACCAGGATCTAAGATAGCCGAGTGTTGATTTTTCATTTCCCCCCATTTTTTTTAATGAGAACCCCGCCATTTTCAGAAGAGTTCGGAATGAAAGGGCGGTAGTTGTCAAACGCCCCCCCCTCCCCGTGGATTAAGGACTTCCTAGCGATCCAGAATATACGCCTAAAAATGTCTGCCCTTATCTTTCTGCTTGCTATCTTCTAATGTTGAAGGAGACCACCCTGTTCTTAAGGGCGACCCTCCGTGGTGTTGGGGACCGAGTTTGCACGAGGCTGGACTCGAGCTACAGGATGTCACTACTGTATGTACTGTACTTGCAGGAAGGCATCTCGTCCGCGGTGGCCAGAAAAGCATTATGGACCCAGGAAGGGCACTGCCTTGGTGAGGGAGTAGGAGGGGGGACATTCAGCCTCCCTCCCTCCCCAAGTACTACCCAGTGAAAATCCAAGCGTATTTAAGCAAGATGGTGGCTACAGTTTCTTCCAGGGCACTGAGTTGGACACGAGAGAGGAAGAAGTGCAGTCATTTTGCCCCTGGGTTTAAGTCCCATGCAAAAATCCAGGGAGAAGTTCTCATTCATTCATTTCAATAGGACGGTTTGGTTTTACTTCTACCATGAATTATACAGGCGGATGCATTCCGCAAACATTTTTTAGAAAGCACGTGGCAAGTGGGTTTGCAAGCCGGTGGTGGAGCAAGCTTCAGCTCTTTGCATTTAAAAATGTTCATGTCCCCGGGTTTCAAACACGCTAATATTAAAATTGTATCCTCCCTCACTTATTACCTTCAGGGAATAAAAGGTGTGCAATAACCCCTGGGAATGGCAATTCTAAGCAATCAATTAAAAGTCCCAAGCATGCCATGCTTAATATTTTTTGTTAGCAAAACCGCCTTGAAGACCTTGGATACCCAGTATTCATTTGAAATCGCAAACCTTCAACCTCCAAATGTAATTCATACTTCGAGGGCTGGGTTCGTGCTGCTCCTTTGTGTATATTATAACCTTTGCCCATGTGGTGCCTTACCCTCCTCGTGTCTACTTCTACGCCAAGTCTCAATGAGGTTTAGTCCAAAATAAAAGGGCACAAATGCAATTCTCAGGCAAGGGCTGTTTTATGACTTTGTAAGAGGTAAGTGGATTGGGATCCTGTGTTACTCAGCAGTAAGTTCCACTTTGTGGTGGAGCTTTCTGCCTCCCCAAAACACAGAACTCAGCCTGACCTTCTTTTAAGCTGGTTGTACGCATGTATGCCTTTAGATCTATCTCTATATGCGTTATTTTTGTGTGTGTGCACTTTTTGTTTCAGCATTCTAAGGAAAGCGCAGCCTCGCCTTTAGAAATGTTAAATAAACGCCCCGCAAATGCTAGACGCCTTGACATATAAACATAAAGGATATCTCTCTGCATAATTCCTGACCTCTGTCCCTCCCCATTGAAGCATTCGCGTTGGGAAAGGAAGCTACCTCTGCTCTCGAGCCAAGCGTTTGCGTCTCCAACTTTTATTTCTTAATTTACTTTTAGTAAATAATAGTCAGTCAATAACCAGCTACGTGCACTTTCCCTCTCCCAAACAATATTTGCTTTGTAAAATCGGCTCCCTTTCCAGTGCTTTTTTTTTTGAAAGGGAACACGGTGAGAGCAATGTTGTTTCTTCATTCATAAAAATGTGCAACGGTGTGGCAGGAGACCTGGATTTTTGAGACGGGGTGGTATCAGCTACAGCTTTTCCGGAGCCCCCCCCCCTCATACCATCGCCCTCCAGCTGAGACGCCTGCCCAGAAAGATCGCCTTCTGCTGCGTGTGGCAATATTGCAGGGGCGAGATCGCCCACTTAAAACAAAATTGGCTCTAATTCCTGGAGGGAACTCCCCCCCCCTCCCCAACTGGGCTCCAATACAAGAGGAAACTGGAATTAGCATAAACCAATAGGGGAATAGATCTGTTACCAGGCGGATCAGGCAGATCTGAACTAGGAACTTGTTTGATTTCTCTCTGACAAGACGAAAGGGATTTGGTCAAAAGTGCCGGAATTACCGAAAAGCGTAAAAACGAAGATAGAAAACTTGGCTGAAACTTTCATTCCGCTGCTGAATTTGTCTTTATCTCCTATTTTTTCTTAAAAGTTCAAAAGAGAAACATGGGTCAAGACAGGCTTTTCTTTTCTTTTCTTTTCAACCGAGACACACTTTCCGTGCTTTTTGTAAATGGTGCCAAGGTCTGTCTGGGTGCAGCTTTAAAGCTCATTCCTTGGACCAAAGTGGAACATTTGGGTTCTTAGTCCATGCGTGATGCAGCGGCCACCTATCTTTCTGTATCTATTCCAGAAATTTACCAATTCGTGTTGTCCTTTAACTCTCTTGTGTTAGGGAATCATCGCGGGAGTGTTCCGAAATAGGGTTATACTGTGCGATCTTTCCCCGCTCCCCCGATTTTTTTTTCTTGGGCTATTTTTCCATTTCGGGAGGGAGAGAGCAACCAGCAAATTCCACTTCCCCATGCTGATCGAGGGAATCTTTGCTACTTGGAAGGCATGCACTTTTGCCTCGATCCCCAGCAATGGGAACCAACCTTCTTTTGTTTGTAAGAATGCCACAGAGTAAATTAAACAAACCACTTCCCACATGTGTAGGTGGAATCTCACCTTGAGCGAGATACCTGATGGGCAACTTTGAAGGAGTTCTCTCCCCCTACTTTTCTCTCCTACCCTCACCCTCGCCTCTGCTCAATGTTTGCCATTGTTAAAATCTTCCCATAAAAAGTATGCAGCTCCTTCGGAGCTCACGTTCGGCTTCACCTGGAGCGGCTAAAGCACGCAGAGTTCATTTTTCATCCCCGGTTTAAAACACGCACACAGATCTCTGAGGTAAATTACGATTTTAGCTCCTCTTCCGATCAGCGACATTTTCAACATTGCCTACCTCGTGGTCACGACAACTGCTAGGAGGAAAAGAGCGTTTCCTTTATCTCAATATTAGACCCGACTCAGTAAAATATTAGCTCCAGACGGTGTGTGTGTGTGTGTGGTCAACTTCAGATTTAAAACTACGAAAAGGGTAAAGATACCGCCTCGGAGGGCTAAAACTGGAGAGTTCGGGAGAATTTACTTGGATACTAATTCGCCGGGATTTGGGGGCGATCCTCCCTGCCGTTGCAGGCTTGCTTCGTTGAGAAGCTATTTTTGCAAACTTCAGCCTGTGTGCTTACTGGAAAGTAAGCGCCTGTACTTAGGGGCTTGCTCCCAGGTGAGCTTAGGTGGGCTCATTAGCCAAGAGGCATCCAACTGCAAAAGGAGCGTTATTAATCTAGATCCCCAAAGCAGGGATCGGGCAACCTTGTACCCTCTTTCTCAACACGTGAAGGAAGCGGAAACGTATTCAGAAACAGTCATGGTTGGTTAGATCTTGTCTACCGATGTAGCGCATCGGCTGCCTTGTACCTTGAACGGGCTACAGGCGGTGTATATTCCTTGAGGTTGCCTACCACACCGCGGCGCGCGCATTTCCTCCCAGCCTTCAGCCTTTCAAAGCATCATCGTGCGCCTAGCCAACCCAGTTTCTCTCGGTCCCTGTCTCCAACCAAGTATTTAACGCGTGAAATCTTAATTTCTTTCGCTTCTTTTCTCTCTCTCTCTCTCCTCTCTCTCTCTCTCTCCCCCCCTCCCCCGCTTCGTGAGCGTGTGTGCATGGCCTCCCAGTTTCCCCCTCTCCCTGTGAGAAATTCGATATTCGATCTGCTTCCCCTGTCTTTGCGTGGATTGGATAATAGCGACATCAGGAAGTTGGAACTTCTGCGTGAAGAAGAATCTTGCAGGCAGTTTCTCATGATGTAATCAGCATTCCACCCCCTCCCCCGCGCGCCTCGCTTTCTACAAAGTATATATGCAATGCAACCCCTTGGAAATAGGGAGGGGGCGTCAGAAACTTGAAGTTATCTGTGGCTGTGCTGGAGAGGTGTGGTTAAGCCGAGTTAGATCTTTTCTCTCTTCCCCCTCCAGCCTCCCGGTCTCGAGAAAGGAAGCAATAATAGTCATGGGATTATGCATTCTTTCTTAAAAAGCAAAAATCGCAAAGGCTCCCCCTTACGTAAGGGCCATTGGCTGCATTGTATTTGAATAAAAGAGGGAGATCAAAATGCAACTGGATAATGCAAATTATGATTTTTCCGGGACCTGAGCACTTTCGATAATTTCCCAGACTCTTGAAACGCTAGGAAGGGGTAGGGCGAGAGAAAATGTTAACCTACTTCTAAACGCGTTTTGAGATTTTAAGAGATGATAGCCTTTTGTTTGCCTCGTGTGTGTGTGTGTGTGTGTTTTAAAAGGGGGGGGGGATTGAATGGCATCTGTATTTCAATGAGAAAAGACGCTGTTCGTTTAATTCTCCTGGTCTCCTTATTTTCCCACGCCAAATTCCTGGGGGAGGGGTAGATCCTAAGCACTTTAAAAGTAAATGCCAATCCTTCTAGGTGAGCAGGGATTGTAGGGATTGTATCAAAATCGAGACTGGGAAAAATCTAGTATGATATCGTTTTAATCGAGGCTTCTGTCTTCTGATCATTGAATGGAAGCGCGGTGAATTCCTATCATTCTTGCCTGTGCCTAAGTTAACAAGCCCACATGGTTTCTCTTATCACCATCACTAACCGTAATGTTTCTAAGAGGTGAGCCCACAAGAACAGAGAAAGACAGACCTCAGATGGTTACTGTTCTCATCATTGAATCTGGTTTTTTGTGAAGCTTCCTGCTTCCTAGCTCCCCCCAGGCAAAACAAAAGGCAGGGCATGGGATTTCATTTATTTTAAAAATATTGTTTTAGGAACTGGACTGGGAACAAAATCATAGGTGCACTGCAGAGACATGGAAGAGAAAATAAATCCTTGTGTTCGATTTTTTAAAGTATCTGGGCTTTGTGTCATCCCTATTTTAAATTAATTGATTACTTAATAGAAATAGGACTGGAATTGTTTGAACACAGGCCTGGCTTCAGAGTAAATATGCTCATGTTTGTGCTCTTTGCTTCTGTAACGAAGTTGTTAATGGTGCAGAATAGGAAGTGGGTGAATTATTAGTATTGTCAGAATACAAATAGGAATTGGGGCAAATGTCAAGCAGTTTAGAAATCTCATATCATAGTTCTTGGCTTGCTGCTGAGGCATTCTCTATCATTGCTTCTCTAAACCAAATGGTGTCCAGTTTCAATTTGTTCATTTCTAAGGGCTCTTTCTTCACAGCCACATTAACGTGTTGTCCATCCTCCTCCAGTCAGCAGTCTTCTGTGTTTGCAAACTGCACCCACAGCCAACAAGGGCAGTGATGGTGCTGCCCTCACAAAACATACCAGGATTTGCTTTCAGAATTGACACTGGTGAATTTTCAACTACCCTTTCTCCTACCAGTGAGAAAACTGAACAGCTAACTGTCCCAAAGTTTCTTTTGCAAAAGGCAACTGGACTTTCTTGGTTTTTTTCTTTGAAAACATTTAAGCTAGAAAGTCCAGTTGCGTTTTGGAAAATCACCTTTGGGACAACTATGACCTGCATGATTGAGAATCTCTGTAGGCCAACAGCTAACTGCCTTTGTGAATGTATTGTTGGATTGAGGTGTCATTAGAGGTAGTCCTCGACTTATGACCACACATTTCTGTTGTTAAGCGAGACATTTGTTAAGTGAATTTTGTTCTATTTTACAATCTTTCTTGCCACAGTTGCTAAGTGAATCACTTGCAGTTGTCAGGTTAGTAACACAATTAAAGGAATCTGGTTTTCCCATTAACTTTGCTTGTCAGAAGGTTGCCAAAGGGGATCACATGACTCTGAGACCCTGCAACTGTCACAAATATGAATCAGTTGCCAAATATCTGAATTTTGATCATGTGACCCAGACCATGGGTATGCTGCAACAGTCGTAAGTGTGAAAAAACGGCCATAAGTCACTTTTTTCGGTGCCATCATAAGTTTGAACGGTCACTAAATGAACTGTTGTAAATTGAGTCCTTTGGGAGTTGGGCGTCATAGAAATGTAAATAATAAATAAAATAAATAAATAAATTTCTTTCGCCAGCCTTTGTAGTGTTCACGGCGAGCTTCTCAGAGCAAGAAAGCCAGCAACAGAAAGAGGGGATCATGCATTTGAGTTGCTCGCGCTGAGTGGGTTCAGGGAGAAAGGGCTATGTTGTGAGGTTAGAGAACATGGCTGCCATAAAAGTTTAAATCCAAACTGTTTCATGAGTCCTATTAGCCAAGAGGAAAGGCAGGATGTGCCTCGGGCAGAAATGTCTCAAAGCCACATTGTGGAGCACAGTGATTGCTGTCCTTTGGAGCCCTGTGTTTAAACCCACAAGCTAATACTAGTGTTACTACCAGGAAAAGTGACTTTAGTCTCTGCATGCCTACTCAGTATAGCAATAGCAATTGTAATAGCACTTAGACTTATGTACCGCTTCACAGTGCTTTACAGCCCTCTCTAAGCGGTTTACAGTGTCAGCATCTTGCCCCCAACAATCTGGGTCCTCATTTCACTGACCTCAGAAAGAATGGAAGGCTGAGTCAACCTTGAGCCTGGTGAGATTCGAACTGCCAAATTGCAGACAGCTGGCAGTCAGCAGAAGTAGCCTGCAGTACTGCATTCTAACCACTGCGCCCCCAGGACCCATCTTAGGGAGATGCATGTATTTTATTTAATTCTGACGTTGCTCCAGTTATTTCCAAAAGCTTTCTTAGGGGTAACCCTTTGGCTTACAAATGGCTTTTTCCTTTGGAGGCTCCGACTTCTTTTTCATTTAGGAAACATATGAAATGAAGCCCCAAGCTATGCTGTGGGCTTCATTTGGAAGATCTTGATGGCTTGCTTTAGGATTGAGTCGGGGGCCTGGGCAAAGAATATGTATTTATGTGTTTGTGGGTGTGTATCTATACAATCCCAGAAAAGATTGGTGATGCATATACTACAATTAATTTCATTTCAGGGAGGGTTATGAAGATTAATTTCATTATTAAGAGACCTAAAGGGAGGTATCCTGAATATAAGATTTTATGCTGTATTAATTCAAAGACATTGATTCCAGGTGGAATCATTGGAACTCTTCAGACTGAAGGAATTCTAAGTTAAATCGTGACTAATAGGAACTACCCAAGGATTTGTTCAAAGGAAAATTCTGTCTAGCTTTCACTCTCTCTGCTTTTAAAAACTCTCTTGGTTTTTGTTCTGCCACTTGTGAATTCAGCATTTGGTTTTAATTTTTTTTATTTTTTTTGCGTTCAGACTCTTGAACAGAATGTTGCACATTGGGAGAAATGACCTGCCTCTCCACATGTCTCCTCTTCAAAGGCTGAGTGGGAAAAAGCAGCTTTGTTTTGGGAGAGTTGCCTTCCATAAGCCAATCATCAAGCAGAAAACTCTGCTGCTGAAATGGCCACTTCATATTCTCTAGGGCTGGTTTTCAAAAAGTTATAGCCATTGGAATATTTCTCAATGTACGTAGGAGTGAAATTAAGGGGGGAAGGAACCCAATAGAACAGTGTTTCCCAACCTTGGCAACTTGAAGATGTCTGGACTTCAATTCCCAGAATTCCCCAGCCAGCAAAGCTGGCTGGGGAATTCTGGGAATTGAAGTCCAGACATCTTCAAGTTGCCAAGGTTGGGAAACACTGCAATAGAAGAACCAATAATAAATAAATAAATAAATAAATAAATAAATAAATAAATAAATAAATAAATAAATAAATAAATAAATATAGGTAGTCTTTGTTTAGTGCAGTGTTTTTCAACCACTGTGCCGCGGCACACTAGTGTGCCGTGACATAGTGTAAGGTGTGCCGTGGGAAAAACACCCGCCGGGTGTTTTTGCTACGGGACATCCCAGCTGATTCACTGCTCTGGGGGCAGCTCAAAAACGGGCGGGCGCATCCCTGCTGTTCTCCGGCCAAGCGGCCGAAGGAGCCCTGGAGCCCTGACGCCGCCCTGCATCTCGGTCTCTTGGGGCTTGTCCGGCAGCCTGCTGGGAAGGCTGCGACGCAGGGAGGGAAGGAGCTGCTATTGCCGCTCCGGCATGTCTCTGTGGCTGACCGGGGAGCCGCGTCCTTGTTAACAATGGAGAAGCTGCGCGGAGCAGAGGCGCCTGGCGAGCGAGGTGAGTGGCTACATCGGCGGCAGGCTCCTGCCCCCGTCTCCCGCCCGCCCGCCTCTCATTCTTTTAAATGCTAAGGCAAGAGGTGGGCAAGCGGGCGGGAGACGCGGGCTGGAGCCTGCCGCCGATGCAGCCACTCGCCTCGCTCGCCAGGCACCTCTGCTCCGCGCAGCTTCTCCATTGTTAACAAGGACGCGGCTCCCCGGTCAGCCACAGAGACATGCCGGAGCGGCAATAGCAGCTCCTTCCCTCCCTGCGTCGCAGCCTTCCCAGCAGGCTGCCGGACAAGCCCCAAGAGACCGAGATGCAGGGCGGCGTCAGGGCTCCAGGGCTCCTTCGCCGCTTGGCCGGAGAACAGCAGGGATGCTGTCACGGTCGGGGACTCAGTCGGGTGGCTGCAGCCCCGCGGGAGACGGCAACAGAGGTTCCTTCTTTCTCCTACAGGGAGAAAGACAGAAGGAAGGAAGGAAGGAAGGAAGGAAGGAAGGAAGGAAGGAAGGAAGGAAGGAAGGAAGGAAGGAAGGAAGGAGAAGACAGACAGACGGACAGAAAGAAAGAAAGAAAGAAAGAAAGAAAGAAAGAAAGAAAGAAAGAAAGAAAGAAAGAAAGAAAAAGAAGTTAGGAAGGAAGACAGAAAGAAAGAAAGAAAAAGAAAGAAAGACAGAAAGAAAGAAAGAAAAAAAGAAAGAAAGAAAGAAAAAGAAAGAAAGAAAGAAAAAGAAAGAAGTTAGAAAGGAAGGAAGACAGAAAGAAAGAAAAAGAGATGTTAGGAAGGAAGGAAGACAGAAAGAAAGGAAAAGAGATGTTAGGAAGGAAGGAAAGAAGAAGAAAGAAGACAGACAGACAGACAGAAAGAAAGAAAAATAATTTCTTTTTGTTTATTTGATTCCTATTCAAGAGAATTACTTTATATATAGTCAATATAGGCACAGAGTTAAAAAATTTTAACATTTTCTAATGGTGGTGTGCCTCGTGATTTTTTTCATGAAAAAAGTGTGCCTTTGCACAAAAAAGGTTGAAAAACACTGGTTTAGTGACCCCAATTGGAACCAGCATCTTGGTCATTAAACAAAGCAGGTGACTTTATAAGTGCAACTGTGGCTGTGCTTATGATCTTATTTCAGCATTTCTTTGCTTTATAGACCTGCAAAGGTCATAAATGCAGGAATTGCAGTTTCATCGTTGTTGTAACTGCAAATGGTCACTAAAGAAGACAGTCACTAAATGAAGCCTGAAGCCTGTATATGATTTCCATTCTTTTGAAGAATAGAAATACCTTAATGAAAATAAGCACTTATAATTGAGAAGGCAGCTACTGCATGAGTCCTCCAAAACCTTTATTTTGGTATACCGTGAGATCAATATTGCCTTCTCCACTATCCTCCCCAATATTAGGAAAAAATGGGTTGCACAATTAAAAGTGTCTGGTCTCCCTCCCAGCCAAAGAAATAATGGCCAGGAATCTCATAGGAGGAGTCTTGTATCAATTGGAACCCAACATGTTACCACCTTTGAAGGTTCCTTCTCCATGCATTCTAGAATGTCCACACAGCAGATCTTGTGTCATGTGATGAGAGAAAACACTCCCACAATGCACCTTACCTTAGGTCAGGGATGTCAAACTGGATTTCATTGAGGGCTGCATCACGATTGTGTTTGACCTCGGGGGGCCAGGATGGCGTGGCCAGGGTGGGTGTGACCAGCTCGACATCACTCGTGTCGGCCTGTGGTGGCCCGAGTTCTCTGCCAGCGAAAACTGGCTCCCGAGCTCTGTTTTCGCTGGCAGAGGCACTGCGGGCCGGTCCTTCGCTATTTTCAGGGCGGCACCGTGGGCCAGATCTAAGCACCCCGTGGCCCGGATCTGGCCCCCGGGCTTTGAGTTTGACACCCCTGCCTTAGGCTAATTTCAGGCTGTTTCAGCAGCAGATTGGCAACAAGAGATAGGCAATCTCATGAAGACATGTTCTTTACAAATATTTAGTGGGACACCTTCACACAAGCAGGGCATGTGAATCAGTGGTGGGTTGCTACCGGTTCGCACCAGTTCGGGAGAACTGTTGGCAGAAATTTGGCCAAGGTCACCGCTCCTGCCCACGCCCCTGAACCGGTCGCCGCTCACCCTGCCCACCCACCCAGCTCAGTCACTCCTCACCTCCTGGGCAGCTGGCCTGCCTAAGCTGCCTTCCCATGTGGTGCCTGCCCTGCGCCACAACTGAGCTGCCTCCTGCTGCCTACAGGTAAGTCTCGCTAGGGCCCCCCTACCCGGAGCTTGCTGCACCCCCCCCACCATCCCCAATGAGCTCGCGTGGCTGGCTAAGCCGCCACAGCCCGGCGCAGCTCCATTCCATACTGTGCTGCCTGCAGCCTAGCTTGCCGCGGACCCCCCACCGCCCCACCAGGCTTGTGACCTTACCTTCCTCCCATGGCTGGTGGCAGAAGGGAAGGCATGCCAGTGCCCACGAGGAACGTGGTTGTTAAGGAAGACCGCTCCTCGGCCCCAGCCATGTGTTTTCAAGCCCGGGCTATTGCAATAGCTTTTCACTCTAAGCAGCCCGGGCTTGAAAACACATGGCTGGAGCCGAGGAACGGTCCTCCTTAACAACCTCCAAAACTGCTCCAAGCCTTGGTTCCTCATGGGCTCTGAAAGTACCGGCCTGGCTGTTCTCTGTGCCTGGTTTCCAGATGGGTCCCCAAAGCGCTGTGCTGCGAAAGACTCTCCCAGCAAGAGACCGGGGGAGAGAAAACAAGTCGCCGGAGAACACGTGAAGGGCTCCATCATGTGCTCTTCATGTCAGCGGCTGCTGCTTCTGTCCCCTGCTGCTCTTGCCTGGGAGAGAGAGTCTTTCTCAGCACAGCGCTTTGTGTAAGTCCCATCCGGAAAGCCTGCACTTTCCCAGGGCCCTGAGGGGAGCTTCCCCCTGCTTGCCGCCGCCTGGAGCTCCTATTTTGCCCACCGCTGCCACCCCTGCCTGCTGCTGCCTGGAGCTCCCATTTCACCCGCCTCCGCCACCCGCCTGCTACAGTGGCTGTATCTCCCTGAAGGGCTGCCCGCCTACCCCTTCTCCCGCCGCCCCTGGGGCCAAGACTGCTGCTCTGCTGTGGTGCGCATCGGGCGGGAGACCCGCTGTGCTCGGCCAAAGAACTGCCTCGGGAGGACATGGGAGGCTCGCTCGCCTTTTGGGCCTGGCGCACTCGGCTTCCACGGGGCCTTTGGGTGACTGCCACCTGCATCCGCCTCGGGTCCTGCTCCCCACATCCAGCCCATGACAGGGACGCGCCACTGTCTTCCTTCTCCCACTGCTGCTGCTCTGGAGCTCACTGGATCAGTTCATCCCAGACCAGTTGTGTGTGTGTGTGTGTGTGTGTGTGTGTGTGTGTGTGTGTGTGTGTGAGAGAGAGAGAGAGAGAGAGAGAGAGAGAGAGAGAGAGGAAGGAAAGAAAAGAAAGAAAGAAAGAAAGAAAGAAAGAGAAAGAAAAAAAGGGAAAGGGAAAGAAAGAAAAAAGGAAGAAAGGAAGAGAGAGACAAAAGAAAAAGAGACAGAGACAGAAAGAAAGGAAAGAAGGAAAGGAAAGAGACAAGAAAGAAAAAGATGAAGGAAAGAAAGAAAGAAAGAAAGAAAGAAAGAAAGAAAGAAAGAAAGAAAAAGGAAGAAAGGGAGAGAAAGAAAGAAAGAGAGAAAGAAAGAGGAAGGAAGGGAGGGAAGAGAGAAAGAAGAAGGAAGCACCATAAACTCTGCCATTGGACATGGCTTCAGAAGACACTTTGAAACAGCACAGCAATTTAGGGCTGGAAGACATCTCGGAGGTCATCTAGTCCAACCCCCTGCTGCAGCAGGAAACTTTACATTGTCTGGATTATTTTGATGCCTCTAACAGAGAGGAAAATTGCCAGAAAGGAGAAGGAGTTTACTAGGACAAGGCTGCCGTGCAGAGGAAGGCAGAGATAGTCCTTGACTTATGACCACAATTGAGCCCAAAAATTTGGTTGCTAAGCAAGAGCGTTGTTAAGAGAGGTTCACCACATTTTACTCAATCCATGACATCTCCTGGCTCTAACTGTCATGTGCAAGCTAGCGAAGAACATCTGAAGGCATGGGTAATGTTCTAATGTACAGAAGTTATGGTTAAATGTGTGGCAGAAAGTGGACTCTGGGTGTGTTTTTCCAAATGCAGTAAGTGAGGTTGAATGTGTATAGTTTTAGAAGATCTCTCTGTGTGTGTGTGTGTGTGTGTGTGTGTGTACATACAGTTTATATAGTAGATAATTATCTTTTTGTGTGCCTGTGTGTAATACGTATGTACACATATGGCATATATACATAGGATTAAATAGTATATTTTGGATGTTCAATAGTAGTAAATAGACAGGGAAATTGTATCTCTTTGAGGCGAGGCGAGGCGAGGCCAGTCACCCTAACCCTAACCCTTGATGTGAGTGATGTCAAGTTGGCCAACTCCACCCAGTCACATGACCACCCAGTCACATGACTGCCAAACCACTCCCACCCAGTCATATGACTGCCAAACCAATCCCACCCAGTCACATGACCATGAACCCATGCCCACTGTCACATGACCATCAAGCCACACCCACAAAATAAGCCACACCCACATAACCGGTAGTAAAAAATTTAGAATCCACCCCTGATGTGAATGAACCCCCACACAACAGAGTTAATTGACAGGAGTGATAGGTAAAGCAGCTGTACCTAGCAAACCAAACTCAAAAGATTGAGTCCTCTGGAGGGGGAGGGATATCTTCTATGATAATAAATTCTGTGTTGCGAAGTAAATTGACTCTTGTTAGCAAACTAATTGTAAGAGGGCAAAGTAGTTACTGGGATGGATGGGTGAAATTCCCTCGACTTTATGGTTGAATGTTTATATGCAAAATGTTCTATTTTTATATTCCTAATTTCCAGTATGGTTGTGTTGGGGGTTATAATTTCTTCTTTGTTGTTGTTGTTCTGATGGTACACTGACTTACAACTTACATAGTCCTGTCCCATGAGATCATTTTTCCAATTGGTAGTTTTAAAAATGCACATTTGTTTAAAAATGTTCCTTTCCTAGTTATTCCAAGAAAATGTGCCAGTTCATTCCCTTTTCTAGAGTTGGTTCATCAAGTTAATAGTGCAGTGTGTTCAGTGGGCTTACTTTCTAGGAAATCTACGTAAGATTTCAGCTTCAGAATTCTCTTAGCTATGAAATAAAGATTTCCTCAAGTTGAGTTTGAATCCTGTCAACTCTTAACAACTATGCAGAAATTATTTACTACTATGTTCCTCTGGAATATTTTTTCTTATTTTCCTGTTTTGGTTATGGCCCAGGAATTTCCTTAGGGTCTAATGTACTAACTTCTGACACAACTTCATTTTTTGGAGATCAGCTAAAGTTTGGGTTTAACTTACACATATTCAACAAATTCTCCCTTCTTCCTCCCTTTCCATTCCATCCCTCAACATATTCAGAAAGTATTATATTACTGAGTGAAATTGGACTCACAAGATGGAAAAACTAGAAATCAGTGAAACTAGAAGTAAAACACATAAGTTGAAGAATAAGTGGAACCTACTTAGTAGAAAAAGGAACAAAACCAACTTGATGATGTATTGTAAATAGTTTGGATAGCTAGGAAAAGTCAATCAGCCAAGCATTGTGCTGTGACTCAGCTGTTCCAGAAGATAACATCAGTATTTTTAAAGGCATCTGATTTAGGCTTATAGTTTCTAGATTAAGTGTGTACATGCATATATGTAACTTTCTAAGCTTCTTAGAGTATATTTACTGCAGATGCTCTTGTTTGATTATTTGTTTAGCAGCAATTGTCCTGGATCATGCATTATGCTAAACTATAATATAATTTGATTTGGTTTTGGCTTTTCATGTTATATGAACCCAAACCAGTGTCCCTTATGAGCCAAGGTTAGTTTAACAGGTTGCATAATACCAGCTAATTGCCATTTATTCAGTAGCAAACCATATGAACTATAGCATACCAGACAAGTTTCAGCCTTCAGCCTTCATTGTTTGGAATTGGAGAGAAGGAGACCAGATTATCACTGCTGTCCTAAAACCAGCCTCTCAATCTGATGTCTGTAATGCTCCACAAATGCTTCACCTGGACTGCATCAGGTAGAAGTAGACTTCCATAAGACTTCCTTATGCATAGAAAGAACTCAGATCACTGCCTCAGTGTCATTTGCCTGCACAATGTAAAGAGATGTTGCAAGGAGAAAAATGGGATAAGTCTGTGTATCCTTGCCTGAGCTATTTGATACTGTAGCATAAAATAAGCTTGAGACATACTATAGATCACAGGTGTCAAACTCACTGCCCATGGGCCGGATGCGTCACGTGCTGGCTCTGCCCCCGCCCGGTTTAGCGAAGGGGGAAAAAGTCCCAATACATCACGTAATGACGCCGTGATGACACGAGTTTGACACCCCTGCTGTAGATGTACTGCTTCCTTATTGTTCAGTAACTTGCAGCTAAACCTATTAAGTTCCATCCTTCCAGAATCTGAGATAAGAAGTTCTACCATACCCGATTGGTAAGTATATGTGTAGATTTGCATACTGGTAATTTTTGCATAAAATACAGAAATGCAAAAAAATGCCACTGTGGTATAATGCTTAATGTGTAGTAGGACTGGTGAGATCTAGATTTAAGTCTATGGATCTCAAAAATCAGAAGAGGTAGTGGTTTGTCCTGGAGGAAGGGCAGTTTGTAAATCTATTAAATAAAAGCTCTCACCCTCTAATCTGAAAAGTAGGATACTGTAGCTCACTTGGGCTGTGTTAACAGTGTCTCCAAAAACAGTGGTCACCAACTGGTGGTCTGTGAGAAAATTTTGGTGGTCCGCAGAGAAATCTTTGCATTTTTCTCGAGGAGCCCAGCCAAAGTTTCCCGTGCCGCTTGCGCTTCAGCGCTTTGACTCCCAGGGACAGGCTGGGGTCCTTCAGGCAGTTAGCTTGGCCACCTGTTAGCGGAGAGAAGGGCCCGGGGTCAACCTTAGCTTTGCTGTCCATTGCGGACGCTAGATCGGCCCCCTGAAAACTCTCGTCTCTCAAGTAGCGTTCGCTGAAGCGCCGCGGGAAACTTCGGCCGGGCTCCTCGAGAGACGAGAGTTTGCAGGGGGCCGATCTAGCGTCCACAATGGACAGCAAAGCTAGCTGGCTGCTTCTCTCTGCTGTAGTGCTTTCTGGATGCGGTTTACCACTCCGAGTCCCAATGGCAGGAGATGAGGAGCACCTCCTCCACCCGGATGCAAGAAAGGAAAGAAGGAAAGGAAGAGAAGGGAGGAGAGGGGAGGAAAGGAAAGGGGGAAGGGAGGGGAGGAGAGGGGAGGAAAGGAAAGGAAAGGAAAGGAAAGAAGGAAAGGAAATGGAAGGAAAGGAGGGAGGGGAGGGGAGGAAAGGGAAGGAAAGGGGGGAAGTAAAGGAAAGGAAAGGGGGAGGGAAGGAAAGGAAAGGGGGGAAGGAAGAGGAGGGGAGGGAAGGGAGGGGAGGGGAGGGAAGGAACTACAGCTATAGCTCTGGAATATGGGACTGACTTTCCCACCAACATCAGCAAGCCACCGTCAATCTGCCCGTCTTCATTTTCCTTCACTCAGATTGACCAAGCTTCTTGAGAAAAGGAACACAAAAGAGGTTTCTAGGCTGTGTGCCTGGACCAGGCACTTTCTCTGCCCCCCCCCCCACACCTGAAGGCCTCACAGAAGCAGACAGGTAGGCCTGAAAGGCAGCTGAGCCTCCCCACCAGTGGTCCACAGGATTTAAAATTATGAATTTGGTGGTCCCTGGGGTCCAAAAGGTTGGAGACCCCTGTCCTAAAAGACACACAATCTGCCTCAGTGCAACTGAAATCAAGACTAATTGCGAAAGAGCTCAATTGATGCAGAAGTTCTGCACATGATCAGTGGGAAGTTGTGTTTTTGGCCTGTCTTACGGGAGATGTGCCCAAGGTGTGTGTGTGTGTTAATGTGTAGTCTTTCATTGTGTAGTCACCTTTCCAAAGGTGGGAAACCTCACTGGCTTCTCATGCTTCCCTCAAATCCCAATGGAAGAGAATCTGAGTAAACGCCTCTCATTAATCTTGTTCAGTTTGGAAACATTTTCAGATGGTCCTGCTACTTCCAATAAATACTTAATAAAGTTAGATCAAAGACTTCATTGAGAGCAGTGTGGTGTAGTGGTTAAGACATCAGGCTAGCACTAGACTGTGAGTTCTAGACCAACCTTAGGCACAAAGCCTAAGTGATCTTTCACCAAGCAAAATACTTCCAAAAAATCTCGCCAAGAAAACTGCAGGAATTAGTCCAGACAATCTCCAGGAATCAACACTGGCTGAAATACACAATCACCACCACCACCACCACCACCACCACCACCACCACCACAGTACTACCACACCACCACCACCACCACCATCATCAATTCAAAATAAAATCTCAAACATAATGACAATGTAAAGGAAAGCCTGTTTCACAGAAGGAAAAACTTTTGAGAAGTCAGGTTTCAATACATGTGAAGTTGCTTAATTTAATTCTGGCCCTGGGCTCTTTTGGATAAGCTAAAAAATAAGAAATAGCATATTTTTAATTAAAGAAAAAAACCGAATTGTAACAAAATGTATTTTCCATGTGCTTGATCTACATCCTAGGTTTTTTTGGTGTAGGTGTAGTAAATAGTGTTTTTTTTTTTACTCCTAATATCAAAACAAGTATATAAGATTGAATCCTCTCAACTTACGGACATATAACATAGAACATAATTTGTTTCTTTATGAGTTTTCCCTTAGAAATTGATTATTGTAGCAAATTTAGCAGAATGCTGACAAGATCGCTGCAAATTATAATGGACCGCATTTTAATTTAAATATCTCTGTAAATTCTGCTTCTTGTTTCCAATTCCATTCAATTTTTTCAATGGCGTAACTGTTTTTCCCCCAGAACGTCTTTTTAATCCTTCCCAGTAATATCACAATAAGCATGATGCATGATGTTCTATATTTATTTATTCATAAAGAATTGATAGAAATGTATTATTATCTGAAAAAGATTTTGAACAGTTGTAGATTTAACCCCAAACATCTCTCCACTCTTTAGTTATGTCCTGTTTTTTCTAAGTAATAAATAAAAACAACAACCCTTTGCTGCACATAATTCTTAAATTTTCTCTCTTAATTTTCATCTGGCATTTATCCAGCTACAATTTACTTTGCTTTTTTAAAAATTACTTTTACTAGACTTGTATTTCCTTCTTCTTTTTTCCCTTTCTCCTCCTCCTCTCTCTTTTTTTGAAAGGCACTTGGGTGGTTTGGTTAACCTTTTGAATGTTGTCATTTAAATAGACTAGAGTGAGTGCAGATGAAGGCAGGCCAAAAAGGGAACAATAGTCACTTTCTGCTAAGGCCTTTAGCATATGAATGCATCAAAAGACAGACATGCCTTTTATAGGAGAAGGCATTTGGACATCATTGCAGAGTCATTAATTGCATTGTGACTCCCAAATGTAAATAACAACAAATGTGGGCCAGGATGTTAATAGTTAAAGGGACTCCCTACTCACATTCAAGGACATCACAGTGGAAAATGTCTTGGGTTTTGTTATCTTCTGAAGAACACTTCAAACTCACATTTATTTGAATGAAGAAAACAAAGTTTTGGCTTCATCTGGATTGATAAAGGTCTTATTTAGACTATAAGCTGCTTACAAGTGATAGGAAGAATCGTTTTTTGCCCTAAAGAATGAAAGAAATATTAACACGTGAATATGATGGAATGTCATAGATAACAGGAACAACACCCTTCCTTAATCCAATCAGAGTTTGAAATGTGCTACTTAATACAGATAATTTTTTTCCTGCTTCTCTTTGATCTGGTTCACACATGTTCTAAAATCACAATGTGGTTTACTTGGTTTGGCATCCTGTTTTATCTGAATCTAGCCTCCAGGTTTGAAAATTACTTAAAGTGCTTGACTAGGTCAAGGAAATTCCATTTTAAAATACCCACTCAGCAATGAGATCTTCTCTACAACCTTGAGTCATTCCCTAACTTGCTCCTAAAATAGGTTTATAGGGATATATTTATAAGGATTAACTTGGTTTAGAAAATCATAAAGTCTGTTTAGATATCTTTGGAAAAGTGTCTGATAAACATCTAATATAGTAATAATCAATAGCAGCCTGGACAGATGATATAGCTCTTGAAGTAACTGAATGGGGTCCAAGAGGGCATTATAAAATTTACTTGTATACAATCAAGATTTGTCTGATTTCAGAACTGTTAAGTTTATTTAGTTGGAAATGTTGCTTACAAAATGTATTGGGATTAAAGGACGTAGCTGCTTATACTTTTCAGGATATTTATTTTTAGTCTATAAAATGTTTAAATAGCTGAAAACACTTTAGAGGCAAAGGTGCTTGCTATGATAAAACAAAAGGCTGTTATCTTTATTCCAGTAATTTCTCTTAGCTTCTGTTGATCATAATTGTTCGGATTTCTGGCATTGTTGTCAGAGAGGATGTGCACAGGATCTGTGAAAAATCTGACAACTTGCCTTGTTCTATCTGCCAACACAGACTTTGTTTATTCCAAGGGTGAGAAATTGGTGGCATTCCCACCTTGCTGAATCATAATTTACCATCTTCCTCAACACTGTACGGTTATGGTGTTTAGCACTGAAGAGAACTGTAATGTCAGGGTACAATTTTTTTGCACTTCTGCTCGTCTCATTTTATTTCCAATGCTGTTTTTTCTTCATCTTTGAAAGAAATGTGCTTTGATAGATTGGGTTAACTGGCTGTCCATTTAGGTATATTTTAAAATGTGTGTTACATTTTAGTTTGATATGGCTTAAGGCAGACATGCTTTTAGGACTTGCACAGTAATAATATTCATCCAGTTTGGTATAGTGGTAAAGGTGCTGACCTAAAAATCAGGAGACCTGTGAGTTCTAGTCTCACCTTAGAGATGAAAACTGGCTGGGTGACTTTGAGCCAGTCACTTTCTCTCAGCCCAATCCACCTCACAGGGTTGCTGTGGGGAAAATAGGAGGAGGAAGGAGTATTGTATAAATCTTGCCACCTTGAGTTCTTTATAAAAATAATAAACGGGTTAAAAATCTAAAAAATAAATAAAAATAATATTGAGCTTGCTTCGAACTTATTTATGTAGATTTATCTCTATATTTACTCCTGGAGCTCTAGGTAGGGTACTCACAAATTCAGCAAAGTTGCTGTATCACATATCATCATGACTTAGCTCTTGGACAAGTTATCTAAGCATGGGGTGGATTAAATAACATTATTCAATAGAAAAAAACCTATAGTTTGGGCCATTCTATATCTATTCGTGTG
The DNA here is from genome assembly GCA_023053685.1 of Diadophis punctatus similis. NCBI lineage: Eukaryota > Metazoa > Chordata > Lepidosauria > Squamata > Dipsadidae > Diadophis > Diadophis punctatus. The sequence goes on along the minus strand of JALIGW010000001.1, from coordinate 251,828,959 downwards.
TCTGGAAGTGCCATTTCCTTAGCTCTGGAAGATTGTGAATTGTTGATATTTCTGAATTTCTCAGATGTTTTTGTCACTTCTGGATAGCCAGCAGAACATAGTGTGAATTTGTGTCTCTTGACCAATTGGTTGGAGATGGATAAGATCTATTAATTGTATGTCTTTCAGAAACACTGGCCTGGCCATTATGGAGAATACTATAGGATGCCAGAATATATTATGATCCAGTACTGCTTTCATTTTTAAGTGACAAGCCCCATCAGAAGTCACCTTAGCATTCCTTTGGCTATGTTTTATCATTTAATTTGTTGGATCCACATGATACAGTATGAATGGGAAATTCCAAGTGTCATTTAAATGCTATTTTCCTCTGTTAGTTATGATAAGAAATTAGATTTACATTCCTGTGCGAAACACTTATGATTTGGAGAGTAGGATACAGCGCCTTGTATTAAAAGTAAACTTTCTGGAGAATCAGACTGTGATAAGATTGGGATTGCCATGAAGAAAAACTGTGTATAAATAAATAACTTAGATTTGGCTTTGTTCTTGAATGTTGTCCCATTCATGGACAGAGGAGTGTCTTATCAAGTACCTTTTGATTCTTTATTCTTCTCATTCCCTTTATGCTAATCTCTTGGAATAAGTACTGCAATGCCACAGTGAGACCGTTTATAGATTCTTTATTGGCCAAGTGTGATTGGACACACAAGGAATTTGTCTTTAGTGCATATGGTCTCAGTGTACATAAAAGAAAAGATACATTTGTCAAGAATCATGAGGTATAACACTTAACGATTGTCATAGGGTACAAATAAGCAATCAGGAAACAATATTAATATAAACCATAAGGATACAAGCAAAAAGTTACAGTCATACAGTCATAAGTGGGAGGAGAAGGGTGATAGGAACGATGAGAAGACTAATAGTAATAGTAATGCAGCCTTAGTGAATAGTTTGACAGTGGTGAGGGAATTATTTGTTTGACAGAGAAAAAACTGTTCTTGTGTCTAGTTGTCTTGGTGTGCAGTGCTCTATAGCGTCATTTTGAGGGTAGGAGTTGAAACAATTTATGTCCAGGATGCGAGGGGTCAGTAAATATTTTCACGGCCCTCTTTTTGACTCGTGCAGCGTACAGGTCCTCAATGAAAGGCAGGTTGGCAGTAATTGTTTTTTCTGCAGTTCTGATTATCCTCTGAAGTCTGTGTCTGTCTTGTTGGGTTGCAGAACCGAACCAGACAATTATAGAGGTGCAGATGACAGACTCATTAATTCCTCTATAGAACTGTATCAGCAGCTCCTTGGGCAGTTTGAGCTTCCTGAGTTGGCGCAGAAAGAACATTCTTTGTTGTGCTTTTTTGATGATGTTTTTGATGTTAGGTGACCATTTTAGGTCTTGAGATATGATAGAACCTAGAAATTTAAAGGTCTCTACTGTTGATACTGTGTTGTCTAGTATTGTAAGAGGTGGTAGAATGGGGGGGTTTCTCCTAAAGTCTACCACCATTTCTACAGTTTTGAGTGTGTTCAGTTTCAGATTATTCCGGTCGCACCACGAGGCTAGTTGTTCAACCTCCAGTCTGTATGCGGTTTCATCGTTGTCTCGAATGAGACCAATCACTGTTGTATCATCTGCAAACTTCAGTAGTTTAACAGATGGATCGTTTGAGATGCAGTCATTAGTATATAGAGAGAAGAGAAGTGGTGAGAGCATACAGCCTTGGGGGTGCCCTGTGCTAATTGTACAGGTATCTGATGTGATTTTGCCTAGCTCCACCTGCTGCTTCCTGTCTGTTAGGAAGCTTGTGATCCAGAGGTAGGTTCCTGCCGGAGCTGCCTGGTGCACAGCTCCGGTAGGGAGCAGCCAATTGCACAATTTGCGCGCGACCGCTCCGGAGCCCTCTCTGCCGGTCCACTGTACGCGTCGCCATTTTTTCCGTGAATTTTTGGCCAATTTTGCTTCTGCGCATGTGCGAAAGCAAAATTGCGCTGAAATCTTGCGAGGGGATGAGTGCAAGAGAGATTTTGGCGAGATTTTGCTTCTGCGCATATGCGGAAGCAAAATCACGCCGAAATCGTGCGTGCACGTGTGTCCCCTCATGAAATTTTAGCGCGACTTGGCCTCTGCGCATGCGCAGAAGCAAAATCGTGCGAGGGTGTGTGCGCGTGTGCCAGAAGCATGGAGATGCACGCGCAGCGCACCAGCACCAGTAAGGGAGGAACCCGCCGCTTTTGTGATCCACTTACAAGTGTGTTCAGGTACCGCTAGCTGATTTAGTTTAGTTAGAAGAATGTCGGGTATGATGGTATTGAATGCTGAACTAAAGTCTACAAAGAGGACCAAGTCATTATAGAGGAGTTTTCAGATGCTCAGTTGGAAAGTTTTGGTTTTTTGGTATCAATAGTAGAGCATGGAAAAACAGATTCTTCAGCATATGTTGGGAACTAGGCATTTTCTCATATAGCCTTCTACCACCAAGCCTCTGTTAATATACATGAATGGAGAGCTTACTTTTGGCATTTTCTTTTTTGTTTTTGCAGTTTAAATGCTTTCCATTTTGCAAAAGAATGCCTTTTAAAAAGGTTTGCTGGGCATTAAAGAGTCATTCTGTCAATAACCATGGTTTGATCTATGGATGGAAGCTTGAAAGGGTGAATAAGAAAATGGGTAAGTCAGGCTTTCCCATTGATAATATTCAGATATGTTGGCCATGCTGATTGAAGAAGTTACTGTAAAGTCCAACCCCTCTGAAAAGTACAAGAAATATTTATTTATTCATTTAAGAACATTTATTTGGCCACCCAGCTCACTCTCAGTGACTCTGGACAGCTTACAAAGGTTTTTTTAAAAAAACCCAATATAAAAACAATAAAAAGCAATAAAGCCAGAAATCTCATAAATCTCAATCAACATGGCCAGTTACAAAGTAGGAATTATGGAGATGTCCAAAATATCTTCTAGAAGGTTGCCTGAAGGTACAGGATGCATCAAGTCTGGTTCAATTTAGTGCCTGGAAACGATGTCATTGTTCCTTTTTTAAAAAAAAGAAACTCTGGCATACAAACAAAATAAGTAATTTGAAGGAGCTTAGCATTCAACAGAAAAAGCAAAAGTCCGGTCCATACAATCTATTTCCATACTGTCTTTCTTTTTTTTTATTGAAAAAGTTTTATTAGTACAGAGTACAAACATTTTTTAATTTTTCTCCCCACCCCCACCCCCTTCCCTCCCCCCCTCCCCCCCCCCCGGACTTCCCAGAGAAAACACAGGGCATAATATCAGTAACTACAGAAGAAAAAAGAAAAAAGAAAAACCCCTCAACTCCAAATTACACATTGCTAGCGTCATTAAATTTCTATATTTTATATTATTTCCCATATAATTCTAAAAAATAAAAAATAAAAATTGAAAATATATTAATTATATAATCTGGGTTATACAAAGGAAGGAAATCAATTTCTCCCTTCTCCTTTCAGTCAACTTTCTAGATCTATAAAAATTATTAATAATACTAAATCTTTAAAAAAAAACGTTAATAATAGTAATAATCTCATAATTAACTAAGACCGAGAAAATTTTACATAGCTAATATCAAGATATTAAATAATAATACCTTTAATTTTCATCATAACAACATATTATTCTAAAGCAACTTATTAACTCAAATAAAACTAAAAAAGTATTACATGTCTACATATTAAATAATAAAACTTTTAAATTTCATCATAACATAATATTATTATACAACAACTTTAATTCATAATAAAAAATATTAAATAATAATACCTTTAAGTTTCTCATAATAACATTATTATACAACAACTTATACTGTCTTTCTTGAGATCAATTTACAGTTACCAGAATTTCTGCAGAAATGTTATCAAGTCACACAGGGTGCATTTTGTGTTGCTATATGTTTCATCTATTTTGTTGTGCAAGCAGTTTCAGTCCTTGGCTATGTTTTGTTTCCCAATCTGGGGAGTTTTGCTGGTCATTTGGCCATGACAGCAGGGAATGTAAAGTATGATAATGGCCTCCTGCTTAGCTTAATTGAATTGGTTTTGTTGAGTCATTTTCATTTGGAATTAGCTTGTTTACTATAATAGTCTTCACCTGTGGGATATTTCTGGTTAGGGGAAAAAATGGAGAAATTAGTGCAGTTACTGAATGAAGGATTAGGGAGAAAAAAACAGAAAAGAAGATGGAAGGTTGACTCAGCCTTCCATCCTTCTGAGGTCGGTAAAATGAGGACCCAGATTGTTGGGGGCAGTGTTTCTCAACCTTGGCAGTTTGAAGATGTGTGGACTTCAACTCCCAGAATTCCCCAGCCAGCAACGCTGGCTGGGGAGTTCTGGGAGTTGAAGTCCACACATCTTCAAACTGCCAAGGTTGAGAAACACTGGTTGGGGGCAATATGCTGAACTCTGTAAACCGCTTAGAGAGGGCTGTAAAGCACTATGAAGCGGTATATAAGTCTAAAGTGCTAAGTGCTATATTGCAGTATGGCCATAAACAAAACACCCCCCCCCCAACAATGAGTACCAGGTCTTATAAAGATTTTAAAATGCTATTTTGGTTAATGTTGTAGGACAGATTTATATAGGAAACTTCTATATGTAGGTGCAATTTTCATATTTATTGGATCAGTCAGTTGTCTATAGAGATCCTCAATCATCCAGGTAATGGTTGTCCCAAAGGTGCTTTTCAAAAGGCAACTGGACTTTCTTGCTTTTTTTCCCCTTGAAAATTCATTGGATTTTCTTGAGAATTCCTTGAATTTTCCTGGATGAGAAGCGAATCATTTTCAAGAAGAAGAAGAAAAAAAATCAAGAAAGTCCAGTTGCCTTTTGAACAGCAGCATCTTTGGGACAATCAGTCAGTTATTGAAAAAGAAAAATGTTGCTTTTGGGGGGGGGGCACAACAGTTTGGACAAAAACCATGAAACATAGATTATCATATACTTTGATGGATGGTTAACCTGTCAGAGAACCCAAAGCAACAAAATGAGCTGAGCAGTGAGACGTGATCTGTGACTGATAGAGAACAAAGCAATTACCTAATTGTTTCTTCAGTGTTCTGCTCATAAATCAATTTGTATTGACAGTACTGTAACTCATCTCTTTTTTGACAGGGGAAGGTTAGAAGATGAGGTTGTTGTTGTTGTTTGCAATCTGTACATACTGTGTTCTTTACATACTATCTAAGCTTGAATTCTTCACAATTTGCTTATTTAAAATAATCATGCCACTGCTGATATGCCTGTCAACAGTAGCAAGCTCCAGGGTCTTATTCCATCCTTATGATTTTGATTTGGGCTTCTTTAATTGTGCTTGTGTACGCACTTTTAACATATATATTATATGCAAATTTTTAGGTATCCTAAAGCTGTCATTTGAGGAAGATAACCTTCTTACCCAGTGGTGGGATTCAATTTTTTTTACTACCGGTTCTATGGGCGTGGCTTGGTGGGCGTGCCGTGGCTTGGTGGGCGTGGCAAGAGAAGGATACTGTAAAATCTCCATTCCCTTCCCACTCCAGGGGAAGGTTACTGCAAAATCCCCATTTCCTCCCGATCAGCTGGGACTCGGGAGGCAGAGAATAGATGGGGATGGGGCCAGTCAGAGGTGGTATTTACTGGTTCTCCAAACTACTCAAAATTTCCGCTACCGATTCTTCGAAAATTTCTGCTACCGGTTCTCCAGAACTGGTCAGAACCTGCTGAAACCCACCTCTGTTCTTATCTTGGGTAGATTGAGATGATATACTGTGTGTGTGTGTGTGTGTGTGTGTATCTCACATTTTTGCTGATAATGAAAATAAAGGGAGACTAGTATAGATCTATTTCAAGCTATTTAGCTCTCATCAGCTAGCCATACCCTCAATGGGATTTGAACCTGGGCAGCCTGCCTATAAGGCAGTACCTTTAACCTCTAAGCCACAGGCTCTCCTCCTATATCAGCTTGTACCAGGGAAGAGTTATATGTTTTTTTTCTGTCGAATTACCCTGGTATACCCAAATACGGGAGGGAGCATACTGCTTCCTTTTGCCTATATATTACACATTTTTGCTGATAATGAAAATAAAATAAAATAAATATATATGTGTTAACCACCAGTGCCTATATCAGTGCCATCGTTGGGCCCCTGATAAGGTAGTGTTTAAGTTGCTGGAATAGAAACTGGGGGAACCATGAGTTTTATTTCTTCCTTTGGAATGGAAGTCAGCTGGGTGACTTTACCCCATTCTTTCTGTAAGAGAAAGAGTGGCAGAACCTGGGGGCGGAATCAAAAGGGGAATCAGCCTAGAGTCTCTATGTAGCCACAAATGGACTAAATCCAACCCCTCTTGAATTCCATTAATCTTTATCTAGTGCCAAAATAGTGCTAACTGTTATTTGAGTAGATTTCTGTGCATAGGCATGAGTGTGATAATAAATCACTTTAATTGGAACTTCACATGTAGTCCTGGTCTTTCCTACTGGACACTCTCAGCCCAACCCACCTTTCCAAGATGTTATAGTGAAGAAAATAGCTGTCGTTAATCAAGGTTTACCTGTACCCACATTGGCAGTATATTCTTAGAGGTACTTCCAGATGAGACTTTATTACATAACTGCTCTTATCAGCCATGACTGGTTCAGATAAAGCTGCTTGTTATATATAATTGTTCTGTAGTTCCTGTTAATTTTCCCATCTTTTGTTACCCTAACAAAAGATCTGTTAGAGTGGGCACAAAATCTTTTAAACTAGGGGCTATTTATCTGGAAGCATCCTTGAAATTTAAGAAGGATATTAGCTCACAATTCATAAAATTCCATTAATACTGAATATGTTTAGGAATCAGCAGTATGCATGCTGCTGAGTGCACCATTAACAGAGAGCAAAAGCTAAAATGTAAAAATAAAATCAAATTTCCCCTAATATCTTGTAAAGAAGTAGGAGAGAGATTATACAGGTAGTCCTCGACTTACAACAATTCCCTTAGTGACCGTTCGAAGTTGCAACAGCACTGAAAAAAGTGACTTATGACCATTTTTCGCACTTATGATCGTTGCAGCAGCCCCATGGTCACATTTGGATGCATGACAACTGACTCACATTTATGACGGTTGCAGTGTCCCGGGGGTCATGCGATCACCTTTTTTGTGACCTTCTGACAAGCAAAGTCAACGAGGAAGCCAGATTCACTTAACAACCGGGTTACTAATTTAACAACTGCAGTGATTCTCTTAACAAATGTGGCAAGAAAAGTCGTAAAATGGGGTAAAACCCACTCAACAAATTTTCTCACTTAGCAACATAAATTTTGGGCTCAATTATAGTCTACCTGTCCAAGGTTTCTTTTATTGGTATATCTGTAAAGGAGCTGGCTTACTCCTTTACAAGACAGTTTAGAGAAAGAGATAAGTTCATCAGGTATTTGGAAAGCTCAGGCAGTTTGCTTATCCTGAGATTTGATATAGGTTGGACTCCTTTTGAATGAGCATATAAAGATTTGAAATAGTTTTGAGTAGATGCTAGACCTGTCTTTACCTTATAATGGAATTTCAATCATCTAGAGTTCAGGCAACTTGTTTAAATATGTTTGTAAAGCAATTTTCTTTCATGAGAGAATGCAGATAACTTGAGTCACAAAGGATCCCAAGGTGATGATGGGGACTTGAAATTTCCAGGCTTGACTATCTTAATATGCCCTAAGGCAGTGGTTCTCAACCTTCCTAATGCCGCGACCCTTTAATACAGTTCCTCATGTTGTGGTGACCCCCAACCATAAAATAATAAAATTGTTAGGAAACTCAGGGGTGGGTTCTAACTTACCTCGCTGCCGGTCCGCTTCCTCCTGCGCTGTGTGGCTGCGCCTCATGGGTGCGCGTGCACTTTGTGCACGCATGCATGAGCAGTGCCGAATTTTTTTCTAAAAATTGCAAAAAAAAAAAAAAAGGCCAAAAACAAGATGGCGATGCATGTGCAATGCCGGAAATTCGGCTTCTGTGCATGCTCAGAAGTTCCCATGGTACAGATTTTTTTTTTTTTTGCAGTTGTCTATTTGCATGTGCGTGGACCCGCCTGGAGACGGATAGAGGAGCGGTGTCTCGTGTTTTTCGATGGTCGTGACCCACAGGTTGAGAACCGCTGCCCTAAGAGAGAAAGGTGGAGCTTAAAAAAACCCTGATAGGAACTGATGTGGGAAAAAGTCATGAAGCCTTGTCAAATGTGTTTAGTTAAAATATGAATTAACTAAACAAACTGTTTAGGATCTAGCTACCATAAAACACAGTACTGCAAGGACTTTGCTGAAACTGAGCAAGTTTGAATTTTATCAGAGACTGGAAGAAACTGGTGCCCATGGATTTCATAGAATAAAACATTTTTTAAGCAATGAATCCCTTTGAGATCCATTGCTTGTGGACCCCTTCTTAGAAAAAAATGAATTTAAATGCATTAAATAAAACATATATACAAATACTTCCCCTTCCATGACCACAGTTGGGACTAGGATTTTGGTTATCAGTTGGTGTGGTCATAAGTCAAGTCATCATGTGACTGGACAGAATTTTACGACCATTTTTACCATAGTCATAAAGTGAGTCACCATAGTCATAAAACAAATCACATAATTGTTTAAGCGAATTCAAATAGATGTATTTTTGCTATCCAAAAGCTGCAAATCATGATCACGTGACTGCAGGATGCTGCAACCGGTCATAAATTTCAAGCGTCCAAATTGCGATCACATCACTACAGGAATGTACATTGGTTGTAAGTGCGAGTTTAGGTAGTTAAGCACTTTTTCCAAGGCTGTCATAACTTTGAACCATAATTAAATGAACAGTCATAAGTCGGAGACTGTATTGAACTGAATGCAGACTGGAAGACTCAAAAGGACTAGAATGGGAACATTGTCCTGGAGAAAATCTGTCTGTTAATAGATTTTGCTACAAAGGAAACCAATTATGCTCAAAATGTTAAAACAATTCAAGTAATTTTAGGTAGTGAGATTTATTGAAGTTAAGAAATCTTTTTGGAGGCTAGGGGAGAAAATCATTACTTGGTTGTCTGCATTTATTATTAAATGAAAAGCTAAATTTATGTTACAGATTAGTGAAGAGGGAGTTGTAATTTTTTCCCCGTTCAAGTTCCTAGATCCTCTGAAATCTCTTGAGCAAGCCCATCCAGTAGTAATGTGGGGAAAATATATGGAGATCCATACAAATTAATATTTTTCTGTTCTGTCTCAATCTTTCCCCATTTAACCCATAGCAACCTTGTGACATAGATTATATTAAGAAATTGTGACTAGTCCAAGATCAAACCAGAGTCTGGGCTCACTCATACACTTTTGTTAAGAAGCAATTTTGGTTAACCATGGGTTACTACAATTAGTCGTACAAATTGTCCAACTATAATGCATAATTTATAAATCACTGGAAGAGTAATAGCAATAGCATTTTTATACCGCTTCATAGTGCTTTATAGCTCTCTCTAAGCAGTTTACAAAGTCAGCATATTGGCCCCAACAATCTGGTTCCTCATTTTATTGACCTCGGAAGGATGGAAGGATGAGTCAACCTTGAACCGGTCAGGATCGAACTGCTGGCAGTTGACAGAATTAGCCTGTAATACTGCATTCTAACCACAGTGCCACCATGGCTCTTGGGACTGTGCAGCATAGCAATAACAATAGCACTTAGACTTATATACCACTTCACAGTGCTTTACAGCCCTCACTAAGCGGTTTACAGTGTCAGCATATTGCCCCCAACAATCTGGTTCCTCATTTTACCGACCTCAGAAGGATGGAAGGCTGAGTCAACCTTGAGCCTGGTGAGATTCGATCTGCCAAACTGCTGGCAGCCGGTGATCAGCAGAAGTAGCCTGCAGTACTGTACTCTAACCACTGCGCCACCGCAGCTCTATAATGGAAGGCAAAACCAAACAAATACTGTTACAGCATGGTGCAGTGTATGAGGAACTACTGTACTAAACTATAACTGAATCCAATCCAATGGTCACAATTATAATGGAAAAAGGAACAAAATGTTTAAGATTATAATAAATAATATTAGTACACTTGTCTTAAGTTTTTGATGATAGTACTGTTGTCATCATTTTTCCCATTCACTTTCTACCAAGGTGGATTGATTTTGCTGTTGTGATCCGGTGAATTTCCAGTGTGCTGACAATTGAAAACATATTTTTGTATAATTTTATTGTAAACTATTTTGGGAATTTTTTAAAATGGAAACTGAAAGCTGTATCTGTATTTAAACAATTCCTAAGTAAAAATTCTCACACTACACAAAAGGTGCAATCTCCCAGAATGTGCCACAACTAGTAATACGAGGTTCTGGAAATATCAGATTGTTGACTAAGCACATTGTTCAAGGAGTAGAAGGAATGTAGTTAAACTATGTGCTTCCATATAGTAGGACCTGTAAGTCATTTCTCATGGGCCATAAAAAATCTGATTTCTGCAGCTTCTCAAAATTGCATTGAGACCTTAAAATTGGTGTGCTCAAGGAATAAATTTTTCTAAGTAAAAAAGACATGTTGCTAAAGTTGAAGAAAGGTATGTTTTGAGAAATGGATTAAGAAGGCTCTGGAATATCAATCTAGCATTACAATTGGATTAGTTGTTTGTTTTATCAACTAGACCAACTAGACACAAGAACAGTTTTCCCCCGAACTCTGCTAAACAAATAATTCCCTCAACACTGTCAAACTATTTACTAAGTCTGCACTACTATTAATCTTCTCATTGTTTCTATCACCCACACTTGGCCAATAAAAATTCTATCTATTCTATCTATCTATCTAATGACTGTATGACTGTAACTTTGTTGCTTGTAGCCTTACGATTTATATTGACTGTTTCCTAATATGATTTGATTGCTTATTTGTACCCAGACTATCATTAAGTGTTGTACCTTATGATTCTTGACGAACGGATGTTTTCTTTTATGTACACTGAGAGCATATGCTTTGGTGTCCAATCATACTTGGCCAATAAAATTCTATTCTATTCCTATTCCTATTCCTATTCCTATTCCTATTCCTATTCTATTCTATTCTATTCTATTCTATTCTATTCTATTCTATTCTATTCTATTCTATTCTATTCTATTCTATTCTAATAAATGAACAAATATATTCTTATATCTGACATAATTGTACCATAATCAAGTTGCATCTCTCAAGGGGGGAAAAGATGATTATTTTAAAGTACAAATTCATTCAACTTTTAGACCACAAATAACATAGTAAATCAACAATTTGATATAATATGAATGCCCTCCAAAACATGACTTAGTAAAATCCATAATTCCAAAGTAAACATCTTGTGCTGGCCATTCTTGGTAACGGAACCTCCTCTATTCATTTGACATTTATTTATTTATTTACAATACTTCTTCTATCCCCTCCCATATCAACTACATTAATGAGAAGTCTGCCTATCCCAAATCGCCCAGAACTTCTGTGCCTTTCCAGATTGATGGGTAAACAGTAGCTTGTTTTTGGTTTGGTGAGCTCCCAGAAGGATGACTTCAAAACATTTGGCTAAGCATGTGTTTGGATTATCCAATTTTAGAATAAGTTGAATCCAGAACCATTTATCTTTTACAGTACACCTCTTTCTATTTTTTTTTCCAGTTTAGATACCTCTAATTCTTGTTGACTTTGGTTTTGCTTGTATTGTCTAGCAGCTGTTGTGTGGGTGAGCAAAGTCTGAGAGAAGCAACAGAGCCAAGGAACATCACGCAGTAAAATAAAGTTTTGATGACATATTTCACATTTTGTGGACTATGGTTATCTAATTGCCAAGGACATTGGAATAACTAGGGGAATCAAAGAATTTTCTCCTGTTTCTGGACTGTCTTAAAATGTTTATAAGCTAAAGGTTGGGACTACTTTTACTTACTAGCCACATGCAGGGTATATGTTATTCACCTACACCTACCCCAAAAGTATGAAATGTGTATTATTTCCAAGCATATATCAGCAATTTTCCCGTGAGAATGCTTTCTTATGCATAGTTTTATATGCTGTTCAGATTATAATTGAATAGCCTTAGGCAAATATTATATAGGGGGATAATGGTACTGTATTGTACTTTAATAATTTATGCAGTACAGTATTTTTCGGAGTATAAGACGCACCTTTTTGCCCCCCAAAAGAGGGTGGAAATGTCGGTGCGTCTTATACACCGAATACAGCCATTTTTGGCCTCCTGAAGCCCCGCCCCCTCATCCTATTTTTGAAAAAATGAGCTGTTTTTTGCAAAAATGGGGGCATTTTTGCCTTCCCCCACCCCCTAGGAGTGCTCTGCAGGCTTCCCAAACCTTCTGCATGCCCTGTTTTTGCAAAAAAATGAGCAAAAAACGGGCCGTTTTTTGCAAAAATAGGGGCGTTTTTGCCTTCTAATTACCCCATCTAGCATGACTGGAGGAGGAATTCTGGGAGTTGAAGTCCACTAGTCTTAAAGCTGTCAAGTTTGAAGACCCCTGGGTTAGGGGTTAAGGGTTCAAGGGTCTTCAAACTTGGCAGGTTTAAGACTTGTGGACTTCAACTCCCATTCCTGAGCTAGCATGACTGGAGGAGGAATTCTGGTAGTTGAAGTCCACTAGTCTTAAAGCAAGTTTGAAGTTTGTAAAAAGTATACATGGTTGTAAAAAGTATTCTGCTACACTGGTATTTTTTAAAATAATATATTACCACACCATTTGGTTCAGAATACTTTTTTTCTTGTTTTCCTCCTCTAAAATCTAGATGCGTCTTATACTCCGGTACATCTTATACTCCGAAAAATACGGTATTTTCTTTTTGACTAATACTTTACAGTTTTCACTTCATGTTTCCTTTTGCAATGCTCCTATGAGTAAGGTCATTCTTATTCATAGCAGGGTTATCTTATATCTTGCTGAAGATACAGGATGGAATGAAATGAGCAGTTTGATTGGATAGTTCTTTTCCATCAGCACACAAAGTAGACCTGATATAGGTAGTCCTTGACTTACAAACAATTCATTTACCGTATGTGCCGGCGTATAAGATGACTTTTTACCCCTTGAAAATCTTCTCAAAAGTCGGGGGTCGTCTTATACGCCAGGTACTAAAACTTCTGAGCTGGGGGCAGCTCAAAAATGGCCGCGGGCGCATCCCTGCTGTTCTCCGGCCAAGCGGCCGAAGGAGCCCTGGAGCCCTGACGCCGCCCTGCATCTCGGTCTCTTTGGGCTTGTCCGGCAGCCTGCTGGGAAGGCTGTGACGCATGGGAGGGAAGGAGCTGCTATTGCCGCTCCGGCGTGTCTCCCCGGTCACTGTGGCTGCACCGGGGAGCCGCGTCCTTGTTAACAATGGAGACGCGCGGAGCAGAGGCGCCTGGCGAGCGAGGCAAGTGGCTGCATCTCCCGCCCGCCCGCCTCTCATTCTTTTAAATGCTAAGGCAAGAGGCGGGCAGGCGGGCGGGAGACACGGGCAGGAGCCTGCTGCTGATGCAGCCACTCGCCTCGCTCGCCAGGCGCCTCTGCTATGCGCAGCGTCTCCATTGTTAACAAGGACGCGGCTCCCCGGTGCAGCCAGTGACCGGGGAGACACGCCGGAGCAGCAATAGCAACTCCTTTCCTCCCATGCGTCACAGCCTTCCCAGCAGGCTGCCGGACAAGCCTGAAGAGACCGAGATGCAGGGCGGCGTCGGGGCTCCAGGGCTCCTTCGGCCGTTTGGCCGGAGAACAGCAGGGATGCTGCCGCGGTCGGGGACTCAGTTGGGTGGCTGCAGCCCCGCGGGAGACGGCAACAGGTTCCTTCTTTCTCCTGCAGGGAGAAAGACAGAAGGAAGGAAGGAAGGAAGGAAGGAAGGAAGGAAGGAAGGAAGGAAGGAAGGAAGGAAGGAAGGAAGGAAGGAAGGAGAAGAAAGAAGACAGACAGACAGACAGACAGACAGAAAGAAAGAAAGAAAGAAAGAAAGAAAGAAAGAAAGAAAGAAAGAAAAGTTAGAAAGGAAGGAAGACAGAAAGAAAGAAAAAGAAAGATGTTAGGAAGGAAGGAAAGAAGAAGAAAGAAGACAGAAAGAAAGAAAGAAAGAAAGAAAGAAAGAAAGAAAGAAAGAAAGAAAGAAAGAAAGAAAGAAAGAAAGAAAGAAAGAAAGAAAGAAAGAAAGAAAGAAAGAAAGAAAGAAAGAAAGAAAGAAAGAAAGAAAGAGAAAGAAAGAAAGAAAAAAGTTAGGAAGGAAGGAAGACAGACAGGAAAAAAAGAAAGAAAAAGAAAGAAAGAAAGAAAGACAGAAAAAAAAGAAAGAAAAAGAAAGAAAGAAAGAAAGAAAAATAGGAAGGAAGGAAGGAAAAAAGAAAGAAAAAGAAAGATAGTAGGAGGGGTAGTCTTATACGGCGAGTATATCCCAAACTCTATATTTTAATTGGAAAAGTTGGGGGTCGTCTTATACGCCCAGTCGTCTTATACGCCGGCACATACGATAGTGATCATTCGAAGTTACAAGAGCACTGGGGGGGGGGGGAAGTGACTTATGACTGCTTTTCACATGACTGTTGCAGAATCCCTTGATCAAAATTTGGACACTTGGCAGCTGGACTGTACTCCTGTGATTACCTTTTGCAATCTTCTGACAATGGGGAAGCTAAATTCACATAACAAGTGTGTTGCTGATTTAACAACTGCAGAGATTCACTTAACAATTGTAGCAGGAAAGGTGGTAAAATGGGGCAAAACTGACTTAACAACTTAGCAGAAATTTTGGGCTCAGTTGTGGTTGTAAATTGAGGATTACCTGTGCCAAAGGGTGGTACCATCTAGGATGGAACCGTTGCCTTGTTCTCAGCCACTGTGGTACACACATGCTTAGTGTGTTATGGCAAGCTTTTCCAAAACTAACTGATTGATCATTCCATACCTTGTCTTCAAAGGATATTAATGTCAATGAGTATGAATGAAGTAATGGAAAAGAATGTCATCCAGTACAACAGCATCAAACACTATGCCACAATCTTACAGTCACTCACACCCTTGTTAACTCACATCTTGACTATTGCAACACACTCTACATGGGGCTACCCTTGAAGAACGTCCGGAGACTACAGCTAGTGCAGAATGCGGCAGCGGATGTGGTGATGGGTGTCCCTAGATACACCCATGTGACACCCATCCTTCGCGAACTGCACTGGCTGCCCATAGATCTCCGAGCGCAATTCAAGGTGTTGGTGATTACCTTTAAAGCCCTATATGGCTTAGGACCAGTTTACCTCCGAGACCGCCTTCTCCAACATAACTCCCTAAGACCGATTAGAGCCCACAGAGTTGGTCTGCTGGTGGTCCCGTCAGCCAAACAATGTCGGCTGGCGGGCCGACGAACGAGGGCCTTCTCTGTAGCAGCACCGGCTCTCTGGAATACACTACCCCCCAAGATCCGCATTATTCCCACCCTGCCAGCCTTCAGAAAAGTACTAAAAACCTGGCTTTGTTGACAGGCCTGGGGCCAATGATTTTAATATAACATCGAGCACTCTTGGCCCCATGAATGAATTATTGTATGGGTTTTTAAATTGTTGCTTTTAATGTTTTTTAAAGTTTTAATAATCATTGTTTTTAATGCTTTTTATATTTATTGTTGCATGTAAATTTTTATTGTTGTGAGCCGCCTAGAGTCTCTGTGGAGTGGGCGGCATACAAATGCGACCAATAAATGAATGAATGAATGAATGAATGAATGAATGAATGAATGAATGAATGAATGAATGAATAAATAAATAAATAAATAAATAAATAAATAAATAAATAAATAAATAAATAAATAAATAAATAAATAATCTCTTTTTAATTACCATCATAAAATAACAGCATCAATCCTAAACACATTTAGTGTGCCATCGCCCCAGCCCAGTTCCATCATGTTTCTCTGTCACGTTTCTCACCTTAATGCGGGAGCGAAGGGCGCGAAACAGCACTCTGCCTTCGTCGCAGTATCTTTGCTGTTGCTGCCTCCATGGTCTTCTGTGCTTTGTGCAGCACAGTGAAATTTAGTGCGCTTTACAATGGGGGAGACAAGGTTCCCTCCTCCTGGAGCCCATTATGACGTGGAACAGCAATGCGACCCTGCGTCATCATTGGCTCGCTCTCGCCTCCTAGTGTCAGTTGCTTTTCTTGCAGAGCTGCCGGTGTTGTGATGCCTTGCCTCCCCGCCGGCCAGCTGGTCTTCGGCTCTCCGCCGACCAGCTGATCATCGGTGTGCAGTTCCTGGGCTCGTCAGCCTCTGGATGTCAGATTCCCACCACCCAGCACCAGTTCAGGGGTTCCTTCCCCCCCCCCCCGGAGAGAGAGAGAAAGAAAGAGAGAGGGAGGGAAAGAGAGAGAGAAACAGAGATTGAGGGAGGGAGGGAGAGAAAGGGGGAGGGGGAGGGAGGGAAAGAGAAAAGGGGGGAAGAGAGACAGAAAGAGGGAGAAAGGGAAAAAGAGGGATGGAAAGAAACAGGGAAAGAGGGAGGGAAAGAGAAATGATATTACAAAAGTTTTTTTTATTGTTGCTAAATGTAATATTTCAAAATCAGAAAAAAATGAAGGTGCATAAAAGTGCATTTATCACATTTTTCTTAGAACAATTAGCTGAACTTTGCCTTGTTTATCATTATTTTAGGTAGTAAAACCTCATTATTCAGGTTAAATTGCTGCGTTGGCACTTTGTGATAAATAAGTGGGTTTTGGGTTGCAGTTTGGGCACTCGGTCTCTAAAAGGTTCGCCATCACTGGTATATACTGTATCTCATTTAATATAGTTAGGCTTTCTCATTTGTTTGTTTGTTTATTCTCATTGATTCATTCATTACATTTCTATATAATCTAGCTCACCTAAGTGACTCTCTCTCTCTCTCTCTCTCTCTCTCTCTCTCTCTCTCTCTCTCTCTCTCTCTCTCTCTCTCTCTCTCTCTCTCTCTCTGTGTGTGTGTGTGTGTGTGTGTGTGTGTGTGTGTGTGTGTGTGTGTGTGTGTGTGCATGTCCTTCTGTATGTGCCTTTAAGTCAATGTTGACTTCCGGCAACTGTTTGAACAGGTTTTCTTGGCAAGATTTCAGAAGTGGTTTGCCATTGTCTTGTCCTAGGGCTGAGGTAAAAATGGCCAAGGTCACCCAGCTGACTTTAAGCCTAAGATAGGACTAGAACTCAGAGTCTCCCAGTGTCTAGCCTTGTGCTTTAAGCCCTACACTGGCTCTCACTTAAATTTAAATAGAATTTGCATAAGTAATTATGAAAAGGGTAGCAGATAAAAGAGGACTTTATAGCAATTATAAAGACATTGTGAGAAGGGAACTGTACACAAGTAGCACCATCCCGGAAAAGACATTATCCCTCATGCTGCCAACTGAATCTTAAATAATTATCTTAAATAATAAGAATTAATAAGACTGAAATTTATGGGCAATGTATAAATTTATATACCCTGTTTGCCCCAAAATAAGACATCCCCTGATAATAAGCCCAATCGGGCTTTTGAGTGCATGGCAATAAGGCCAAGCGCTTATTTCAGGGTTCAAAAAAATATAAGACAGGGACTTATTTTCGGGAAACATGGTATGCAGCAACAAAGCATGTACAAAGCAAGGGAGATCATTTTTTGAGGAAGTTTATTAAGAGAAATTTATTACAAAAAACAGAGTTTTAGTGGCATGAGCCTTCATCTTCAGTGAAGCTTCTGGGAACTGTGTGTGTGTGTATGTGTGTGTGTGTGTGTGTGTGTGTGTGTGTGTGTGTGTGTGTGTGTGTAAAAACTTTCACTTTGCTTGGTTAGGAAATTGTTCAATTTCCCCCCAAAAAGGTGTATAAACTTGACACCAATTCTACATTATTTTTTAAATAAATAAATTAGCCCTTTGTTCTGCTTCCAAAAATGGAGGCCCAAAGTAGCATACAATAAGCCAGTGAAAACAATAACATAATCTTCCATTCAAAAAGGCAGAGAATGTTGTAAAAATTATAAGTGCAGTAATTTGTCATTAAAAAGAGCCAAGGAATTATGAAGTAGAGATACTAAACCTCCACCTGTTTATTGGACCCGTGCCCCTCCTGGCTGGTTTTGGCCAGCAGAGAGGTGGCACGCGGCTGGATCCAGGCGGTGGTCACCGCTTCTTTTAGGGAGGGATCCATACCGCAGCCGTTAAAAGTTGCAGTGGTGAGACCCCTCCTTAAGAAGCCTTCCCTGGATCCAGCGGACTTGAAGAACTTTCGTCCGGTCTCCAACTTACGTTTTATAGGTAAAGTTGTGGAGAAGGTGGTGGCTTCTCAGCGTCTGCGGCTATTGGAGGAAACGGATCATCTAGACTCCTATCAGTCTGGTTTCAGGTGCGGCTACAGTACAGAAACTGCCTTGGTCGCCCTGATGGATGATCTCTGGCGAGCCTGGGATGGGGGAAATTCCTCCATCCTGGTGCTACTTGACCTCTCAGCGGCTTTCGATACCATCGACCATAGTATCCTTCTGCATCGTCTCAGCGAGTTGGGAGTGGGAGGCACCGTTCTGCGGTGGTTCTCCTCTTATCTCGCCGACAGGATGCAGTCGGTGTTAACAGGAGGGCAGAGGTCGTCTCCTAGGCCCCTGACATGTGGGGTGCCTCAGGGCTCGGTCCTCTCGCCCATCCTGTTCAACATTTACATGAAACCGCTGGGGGAGATCATCCGTAGACACGGGGTGAGTTTTCAACAGTACGCTGATGACACCCAGCTGTACATCACCACCCCATCTCAATTCAGGGAGGCAGTCGATGTAATGTGCCAATGCCTGGACGACGTTAGGACCTGGATGGGGAGAAACAGACTCAAACTCAACCTCGACAAGACTGAGTGGCTCTGGATATTGCCTCCTAAGGACTATGACAACTGTCCCTCCTTGGTTCTTGAGGGAGGAAAATTAACTCCCTCGGAACAGGTTCGCAATTTGGGAGTCCTCCTAGATCCACAGCTAAAATTAGACCAACACCTTACAGCTGTGGCTAGGGGGGCTTTTGCACAGGCTCACCTGGTGCACCAATTCCGACCATACTTGGAGAAGGAGGCTCTGCTCACGGTCACTCATGCCCTTGTCACCTCTCGATTGGACTACTGCAATGCGCTCTACATGGGGCTACCCTTGAAGAGTATTTGGAGACTCCAGCTGGTGCAAAATGTGGCTGCGTGTGCTGTGGTGGGTGCGTCAAGATACACCCACGTAACACCCATACTCCGCCAGCTGCATTGGCTGCCCATTGGTCTCCGGGTACAATTCAAGGTGTTGATCATCATCTTTAAAACCCTACATGGCTTAGGACCAGGTTACCTCCGGGACCACATTCTGCCTCATACTTCCCTCCGACCGGTTAGGGCCCACAGAGTGGGTCTCCTCCAGGTCCTGTCAGCCAAACAGTGTCGGCTGGCGGGCCCTAGGAGGAGGGCCTTCTCTGTGGGAGGCCCCATGCTCTGGAACCAACTTCCCCCAGAGATCCGAACCATCCCCACCCTGCTGGCCTTCCGAAAAGCTGTCAAGACAGGCTCTTCCTGCAGGCAGGGGTTTGAGACTAGTTTTTATCTGAGATCTCCCCCAGTATGTATGTTGTTGAACGTCTTTTAACTTTTTAACCTTTTTAATGTTTTAAAATTGTTTTTAAATGAATGTTTATTGTTTAGTGTTCTTTTAAAATGTTGTACGCCGCCCTGAGTCCTTAGGGAGTAGGGCGGCATAGAAGAACCTAATAATAAATAATAAATAAATAAATAAACTTTTGCTCAATACTTTGGATGTTTTTGTTTTATTCAGGAGAGAGTGGAGAAGGCAACCTAATTTTTCAAGGTGGTCAAGTTATCCATTTATTTTTGGCCTCCCCCCCACAAATGAAAGACAGCTTATGGGTATGGAACAGATAACTTAAACCAGGGAGATTTGGGTTAAAGAAATTAACCATTATACCACACTGATCTCTTGCTTCCACATTTTGAGTATCATAACAGAAGAATCCGTATGCATTTGTGTTTGAAACTCACGACAACTCACAATTATGCAGAAGTTATACTTTCACTGTGTCCCTATGAGAAAGGAGCAACATGATATCTGAAAAGAGGGTTGTGCCTATTTGGCACAGAGCAACCACTGTGTGGTTATACAGTATGTCTATTTATTTTAAGCAAAAGAAAATCTTTTAAGCCAAGTTGGATTCTAGGTGATTACATGGACACATCTAAGCAGGGTTTTGAGTCATCAGAAAAGTAGTAAATATATATTTTTATATACACAATAATGTAATGTAATGTAACATAGAATATAGTAAAATATAGTAAAATATAATACAGTGTAATGTAATGTAATATAATACGTAATATATGTAATATAATAATAATATGGTACGATACGATACGGTATGGTACGGTACAATACAATACAATACAGCTATGGACAGACTTTGGACCTGTCACTCTCTCTCAGCCCAACTCATCTTACTGGGTGGTGGTTGTGGGCAAAATAGGAGGATGAAGGAGTATTATATTGTCTTGCATTCGTGATAAAAATAATAAAGGTGGGAAATAAATACATAAATTTGTACTGTCTTTTGACCATGCTAACCAGATCTGATCCTATTTAATTTCTGCACCTGCACAAGGTCAGCCATATGCTACAGTTTCCCAAAATTAGGCTTCACTCTTAACTTGGCTGCAGGAATTTGATTTAAAACAAACTTTCATACAAAACCCATATGTGTTTGTGTGCATATATGTATTACATACTGTATGTAGTAATTGATGTAATAACTTTTTTGCACGTTAGTGTAGAAAACAGTTTCTACTGATTTCTACTTTCTACCATGCACATTTTTATTGGAAAACTGCAAAACAAAACAAAAGTATGGTTTTCAGAAGATAATTAAATTGCAGTTTACATCCTCGTTCTACTGTATGATTTCAGGTAACTCTGTCCTGCCCTAATACAAGAAAAGGGAAACTGTTTTCTTATATGTTCTCCATCTTCTTATGTATGGAGCAGGGGTGGGTTCTAACTTACCTTGCTGCTGGTTCATTTCCTCCCACAACATGTGGGCGCGCACGTGCTTTGCGCATGTGCTTTGCGCATGTGTTTTGCCTGCGCATGCATGCGCAGTGCTGAAAAAATAAAAATAAATCCCCCCACCCCAAAAAAGCCAAAAACAAGATGGCAACGCATGCACAGTGCCGGAAATTTGGCTTCTGCGCATGCTCAGAAGAAAAAAACCCTGGAAAAAAATTCAAAAAAAACCAAAATTAAATTAAAAAAAATTCAAATAAAATTCAAAATAAAGATGGCGGCATCCACGGACTGACACCGACTGAACCGGTTCCGTGATGTCATCATGACATCACTAGCGGGTTGCTACCGGTTCGGGCGAACCGGTCCGAACCGGGAGGAACCCACCTCTGGTATGAAAATTCATTTTGGATCCAATAGAAAAAAAAGGAAAAGAAAATGCTTCAGATTTCATTATAGAAACTGAGATCGATGAAAAGCAAATTTGAGGGGCAGGAGATATTGAAAAGTCCTGTAGGCACATTCCTAACTGGGGGGGGGGTTATTGGGGGTGGTGGAGTAAAGGAAGATTAGGCATTCTCGCAACCAGGTTTTATCAGGGCAAGTTAAACACCTTTGCATACTTCTCTACCTTCTGACAATAGTATTTTTGAATGCAGCCAAGAGGCTCACAAAATTGCCAACATTCAGTGCAACAGCAAGACCTATGTTGAAATGGAAGCCCAATGTGAACAGGGCTTCTTATCTGTGACTCTGACTCAATGTACCCAGGCTTTCTAACTCCACCGAACAATAAAGAGAGAGTCTTGGGAAGATTAGGAATCAGAGCCCAGTGCGTCCTTGTGCCCTGTCTTCTCCTTTCTCCTATCTTGGCGTCGTCCTGTTTTCAAAAGGAGGGCTGTTTATCCCAGACCTCTATTCTTCCCATGATTTGCACGTACCCTTTTCTTTGGTTTCTTTGTGAAACTTGGACTTTGGGAGGCTGTCCCAATTCATAAGTTTGTTTGAGGGGGTTTTTTTTTTGGCCTTAAAGTAAAATGAAATAAGCATGACATTACAATATTTATTTGCTTGCTTCCCTACCTTTTCCATCTCTCTTTCAAGAATCTGACAAAACAGGTAGAACCATATATATCAGGCCGGTCAAATTGGCGGCCCACGGGCCAGATACGTCATGGACAGGCCACGCCTACCCCGGCTCCGCAAAGGCAAAAAATGTCGCGATGCATCACGATCTGGCCTGTGACGCAATCAAGTTTGATACCCGTGATATATATCCACAATATTATATATATATATATATATATATATATAAGAAAGCTCAGGACCATATTGGTTGGAAACATGTGGAAGAGGCCTTCATCCTGCAATGGATAGACAATGGCTAAGATGATGATGATGATGATGATGATGATGATAAATATATCAACAATAAGACTTTTTTTTTAAAGGAAGATTTGCTCTAAAAAAATATTCTGAAAGCAACAATAAAATGGCAAAAATAATTTGCCTTGAAAAGTCCGGAGTAGGGACTGACTCTTGCTTTGAAACAAGTACAGTCCGTAGTTTGAAAGAGATACAAGAGACTCTTTTTCCTACAGGGCTTTCAAATGTGAACCCTTGACTTCTCTGAAGGAAGGAGCTGATCCATTTGACTTAGTAAAAGGGTAGGTTCCTAATGAAACATGGGCTTCCTGGGTAGAGAGACCTTTATTATTTAGGGCTTTAAGGGTTAAATCAACAACGTTATTATTATTTAGGGTTTTATGTGCCCAATAAACTATTGGCAGCCTTTGTACCTTTTCCATTTCTACAATATTACTTTTGAGATATGATGGTTATGATACGATCAAAAAAAATATTGTTTTTTTTTATTCCTGTACTAAGGATTTCCAACAACATGGAGTTGCCTGTTTTACTAGTTATTAGTTATTAGTGAAGGCCTACATTTTACCCGCCAACCACATCAAGACCATTTTTCTTATCAGCTACCATCAGTTTCAACCATGTCAGCATATATCTAAAGTTATAATTTTTCCTTAATGTGCATCATTTTATACTTGTCATACCAAAACAGGCTTTAGTATTTGAATGCCCATTTTTACATTTTGGAGAGATTCCTTTGTAAGTCTTCTCTCTGCCTTTTTGCTTACCCACTCTAAACAATTCGATATCATAAGCAAACTACTTGTTACTTATCTTTAGTTTCTGTTCTTTTCTGAATAAGTTAAGAAGCAACAAACTCAATTGCTCTTTATGTCCTTGCATTACAATTTGTTTTTTTACCAGTTAAAAATTTGTTAAAGAACTTTGCTGTGAAGTTTGCTCACTAATGTTTGTGAGTTAACATAGAGCTTCTTGAAAGTCCAAAAAACCTATTGATTACCACTATTCTTATCCTTCTTGAGAACTTTCAAAGAATTCTGAAAGGACTGTTGAAATTCTTGAGCAAGCCCTATCCTTCTGTATGTTCAATAAATTTATCTTTAGTTAAACTTTCCACTATGTTACCTGCAAGAGAAGTAACCACTCTGCAATTTCTTAGTTGCCAACTAAATCTCCTTAAAAAAAAGTTACTTTGATTACTTTCTGTTCCTCCAATATATAGATAAACACATTTCACAATTTGCAGGAGGTTTCACTGTTTCAGGATGAATAACTTTTAAATGGATCCTATCTAGATGTTGTTTTGAAATTGTCAGTAGAATCTAGAACTTCACTTGTTAATACTATTGTGATATTGGCTGCTTTGTAATCATGCAATTGCTCTAAGTGAACCGAGAGTGCAAACAGAAACAGATTAACTTCAATTAAATTGCATTTATCTTGTTTGGAAGGGGTGGTGTAATGCTGGCTGAGTTTCTGAATATCATTGATCTTCAAAACCCATGGAATGTGAAAACAAAATTTAAACAAACTGGAGTGACAAGAAACTATTACAATGGCAAATCTAATCCTGATGGAAGATGCAGTTAATATGTCAATTGCATTTATGTTAATAAGTTTTGAAATTAAGTCCTTGTTCATTTGATCATTCCTGAGTTTTCAGCAAGGAATCTTTTAACTAGTCAAGGCAGAAGACAACTGATTACAGATAGAGTGTATGGAGATTCTCAATCATCCAGATTATGGTTGTCCCAAAAGTGCTTTTCCAAAAGGGGACAGGCTTTTTGGTTTTTTTTTCTTTGGAAATTTTTCTTGGATGAGAAGTCAAACATTTTCAAAGAAAATTTTTTGAAGAAAGTCCAGTTGCCTTTTGGAAAAGCATATTTGGGACATTACAGATAATGCTGTATTGATTTTTGACCCTAGTATTTCCTATGATCAGAATTAGATGGACTATGTGTGAAATTAATAGACTTGTAAATTCTGGATGTTCTGTAACATTTAGTAATATAAATATGTGACCTTCTATTGTCATATTGTAAGAATTATTATGCTTGCAAATGGTAGCCAATGAAGTAGAGGCAAATGGGAAAGCTAACAATATCTATGGTTAACCATCACATTCAGGTGATCTCTTCCATAAGTGATATAAGATATGGAGAAGGGTGTGGACTCTTATTCTCAGGATATATTTTCTGGGTGTATAAATCAGTGGTGGGTTCCTACCAGTGCGGTCCACTCTATAGCACCGGTAGCGGCCCGCTGGTGATGTCACAGTACCGGTGCGGTCAGTTGCCAGTGCCTGGGCGATGCCATTTTTTTGAAAATTTTTTAAAAATTTTTTTAAAATTTTCTTCTGCGCATGCCCAGAAGCCGAGTTTCCGGCACTGCTTATGCACTGCCTTCCTACCCCACAGTGAGTCCAAGCAGGGGAGGATGGCTGAGGGAGCGCGTGAGACGCTGAAAGAACGGGCAACAGGAACTATCTCCATTCCCCTCCCTTCAGCTGTCTGAGATGCCACGAACGCGCGGTGATGATCCTAGGCATTTTCGCACGTTTGAGGCTTCTCGAGCTGCTGAGGGGAGGGGGAATGGGCGGCAGGACCTATCTCAGTTCCCCTCCCTTCAGCAGTCCGAGTAGCCATGCCCACCCGGTCACATGGCTGGCAAGCCACACCCACAAAATAAGCCACACCCACAGAGTGGTAGTAAAAAAATTAGGAACCTGCCCTGGTGTATATATACATTCATTTAATATTCCTCTCTCAGTTTTTAATGCATTTGTACAAATTGAGCATACAGTTATATCTGCATAGGTTCTGCTTGATTACATGCTATGCATAATTGATCTGACCATGTGGATGAGTCCATCGACACAACTCTTTGCAAATAGTTCCTTTTGCAGGTGGCCAGGTGTGTTAATAACACGTAGTGTAGCTGGTACAACACAGTAGAAAACAGAACCAGTAGTTCTATTCCCTTCTCCACATGTTATGTATGTTTAAATGAAACTAATATGGTAGAAGATTAGCAGCGAAACAAAGAGGAAGCTACATGGGTGGCGGCAACATTATGTTAAAACATTTCTGGGTAGAGTTGAAAATAGGCTACATTGATGGAATGTTTTCCAGCAGTGCTATTTTGCATGTTTGTGGATAAACTGCTATAAGTAATTGATAGATACGTTTATTCTTCACGGTCACCATGAATAGTACCAAACTCCTCTCTTTGCTTGATAATATACATTTTGTGGGTTTCTATGCTAGAATAAAAGCAAAAACATGAAGAGCCTCTTTTTAAATCAGAAGCTTTCCTTTTGGCATGAAATGTAACCAACGTAAATCATTTTCTTTACTACACAGTAAGTCCCTGCACTGGTATATTCTTAACTATTGAAATTAACATACCAAGTTGGTGCAGTGTTTAAATGCAAGTTAAGTTGAAAGTTAAAATGCAAGTTAAGTTGGTGCAAGTTGGAGCCGAGTTGGTGCAGTGGTTAAATGCAGCACTGCAGGCTACTGCTAGTTCAGCAGTTCAGCTGTTCAAATCTCACCGGCTCAAGGTTGACTCAGCCTTCCATCCTTCTGAGGTGGGTAAAATGAGGACCCAGATTGTTGGGGGCAATATGCTGAACTCTGTAAACCGCTTAGAGAGGGCTGTAAAGCACTATGAAGCGGTATATAAGTCTAAGTGCTAAGTGCTATTGCTATCTTGGATGACATTACTTTGAAAAAAGACCTGGAGTCTGTACAAAATTTTCAAAATTGGTTTTTCAAAAACACTTCTGGGACTGCCAAGGAAGCACTTTGCACAATCCTACTAGAGTCCTCTGGGTCGCAAACACAGTAGCAAGCACCAAGTTGAGAAAATCCTTTATATTCAAGTTACTGAAAGCTGCTGTTCGGAGTCAGTGGAACCTTTGACTTCTAGTTCTAAGGAGCAGTGGAAAGAAAATTGAGTTGAACTCTGGACAATGGAAGCCTCGCCTGAGAAATTAAATTCTTCTTATTGATGATCTACTCATATTTAAGTTTTTCTTTCTTTGTGAGAAAAAATTGAGAAGGCTAGCAACCAACTCTGGCATCTCAGGCTTAAAAACCTGAATATGTTTTATTTGTTTATTTATCAAATTTATTCATCAGCCCTCAGCTGTGTGAATCTGGGCAGCTTACAGATAAAAGCCATATAAAGCCATAGATATAGATTAAAAACAAAGTCAAAAATAGGAGTAAAAGCAAGTTAAAAAGATGGAGGGATGCTTAAGTAAAATGAAACATTCTGCATTGTTGAATTCCTTTCTGTTGCCCAGATTTGCTATCAGATTTTATCATTCTGTTCTATACACTGTCCAAAAACATCAGATTTCGCTTCTTGTGTTATTTAGCATTTATGTTAAGCTTGAAACACAAAAAGACCAAAATTGGCAAATCCTCAGTGCAAAACTATTTGGCTCAACATGAACATATTTTATTACTTTTTCTTTTTTTTATCATTGTTTGTTTCCTAAGAATTCTGCTATCAAAAAAGTAATATTTATTTACAAATAGCAGTCAGAATTACTGTAGGTGGTGCCATGTCTGATTTTGGACTGTCACTGAATTCACTGAGGAGGCAGTGAGAAACCCGGATTTAAAAAAAAAAACATAAGTAGTTGGGAACGTTCATTGGTTTGGAAAGGATTTTTAACACACACGATTGAAGAGATTGTTGATTTAGCAGAAGTTAGTTTGCTTTATGTCAGGGTTCTCAACCAGATATGTTGTGATTTCAGTTACCAGAATGTTCAGTCTGCTTCATTCATTGGTGAGTCCATGGCATAAAATGTGGAATAAATAAATGAAACAAAATATTCAGTCACAGCTGAAACCTTATTATGCAATAAACAAATCAGTATCCACGGGCAGTGAATAATGAAGGGGAAACCTATTATTAAAATGAAATAGTCCTCCAGTAGAATAATCCATTTATCAAGCTATCTGCAGAATATAGTTTAAACCCCCACCCAACTGATTATCTGGGGCTTATTTCACACTTGTAGCGGTTTTATCCGCTTCATAAAATGTAAAACCTCGTTTTACACAAAGCAGATTTGGTCAATAAAGAGGATCAAAGTTGCAAAATTTCTAGAGTTATCCATGGCCCCAAAGTAAATTCCTGGCTTTTAATATCAATAGGCATGCCATTCATTTTTTGTCTCCTCTCCAAAAGTCTATAAAATGTCTTTTTACCATATAAGAAGGTTGTTATTACAAAAGCAACCACACTTTTAAAAGGTTTCATTTAAGAACAATATCTGTATTAGAGGCTTGTGATGTCTCGAAGGGCTTCTGAGCTCACAGAACTGCATGTGGCAAGAGAAAACAAAGCACACCAAGAAGGACATAGGGACATATCGGTCCATGTTATAAATGATGGTATACTGTATATCTCATGCACTAGGTTTCATATAATTTGTTAATAAATACAGCAAAGAGTAGGGGCCAAGGATTGATTCTATGAGGGTGAGCTTTGTTTTTAAGGGCACATTGAGTAACATATTAACTAACTACAATTTAGTTTAATAGGATTTGTTACCCTTATCTCTGTGAGTTTAGCATGTTGTGTGCACACAGAAAATAAAAATAATTGAAAACTATAACTAAATCAACCATGGCTAGACTGAATGTCAGCTGAGAACCAGGTGGTCCTAGGGTTGTAATGATAACATTACTACCAGTTTTACTTCCCAAATTGTCAGAATCAGTTTCAGGCCAACCTAGTCATTCTCGCTGCTGCTGATGTTGAATGCAAAGGGCATCACCAGTGAGTGCCTCTTTCCACTGACTATCAGAAGGACACAGAAATGGAACCCAGCTGCCGCTCTGTCGTAAATCCATGTTGTGAGGTCATACTATGAATATACCATGAGGAGAGAGGCTGCAAAATTGGTAAGTTGCCAACACTTTGTTGTTCCTAAAACAGCTGATTTGGTAGCTTAATCTGGAGAGAGTTCAGAAGGAAGGAAGTGGGGCAGTGGCGGGTTGCCGTCTTACTGGTGCTGGTGCGCTGTGCGCACATCTCCAAGTTTTGGGGGAGCGCGCTCACTACGTGCGCTTGCCCCCTTGCTACGTGCGTGCGCCCGCTCGCATGATTTTGCTTCTGCGCATGTGCGGAAGCAAAATTGCACCAAAATCTCGCAAGGGGACGCGCGTGCATGCGAGATTTCAGTGTGATTTTGCTTCCACGCATGTGCGGAGGCAAAATCTCACCGAAATCGTGCGCGCGCATCCCCTCGCAAGATTTTGGCACGATTTTGCTGCCACGCATGTTCAGAAGCAAAATTGGCCAAAATTAAACAGAAAAAATGGCGACGCGCACGGTGGACTGGCAGAGAGGGCTCCGGAGCGGTCACGCGCAAATTGTGCAATCGGCCGCTCCCTACCAGAGCTGTGCACTGGGCAGCTCTGGCAGGAACCCACCTCTGAAGTGGGGTGAAGCAAAGTTCCTATTTTTATCTACCTCAAGACTTCAGAATTCCAGTGTTTCCATGACAAACCAGTTTCAATCTGATTCTTGAACTGATAAAAAAGAAAATAGATTTGGTGATTGAACAAAAATATCACAAGGGAATACATAGATGCAGAATTTAAAAAAAAGATTTAAAAAGATTTTATTAAACATTAAAAAATTGATGTCTACATAAACATAAACCACTCATTTTAGAGTGGTTCAAACACTAGATATGGAAATATCCAGAGTGACCATGGGCCAGTTATTATGTCAACCCCAAAGCTGTTCTGGCTATGGAGTTATGCTTTGAAATGGAGTCATTTCTTGGAACCCTAACATATTAATGCTTAGACTAACAGAATGATATTGAAGAGAAAAAGTGCAATAGAACTGATTTGAGCAGTCATTCCTCCCAATATCCACATATCCTCTGCCCTTTTCCCTGGTATGATTTTATTCAAGTAAAGATCAGTGAAGAAGAGACACTGTATATGCATATATGAAAGAGTCTGTAATCTTGAGTCCTCTAGTTATTTTGGATGTAATCTTAGTCCTAGCAAAGTCATTGGAAATGGAATATCAGAATTTTAATTAAATAGGATTTGCTTATGAATAGCTCTTAGAATGAAAGATGGCTCAGTGATTTAGGAAATCAAAGAACTCATTACATCCTAGCATTCATCCTTGCTGGCAAAATAAAATAGTGCTTTATTTGATATAATAATGAATGCATGTGAGTATTGTAAAACATTTCCGAGATAATAAGAAATAAATATCCCTATACTGTTTTAGATAGGAAAATGGGTGCTCCTTGCAATTTTATGGTAATAAAGCTGTTCTAACACAATTCTAATTATATAAGATTTTTAGTCAGCTATTTGCCTGAAGTCAAAGAAATGTGAGTAAATAAAGCAAACAGAGCAATTAGCAATCCCAAACTCTGCATCCTTCACTCACAAAAGGAATTAAATAACACAACAACTTTTAAAGATATTATTTATTGGCTGTCCATTTCACATAACTCTGGCTGGTGTACAACAAACAATAATTGCTATAACATTGTTCAAAGTTGTTTCTTGTCTTGCAATTTGAGTTGCTCTTCTTTGATGCTGCGAACTAACTCAGGTGTCAGATATTTTGATACGATTTGGAGGGCTACAACTCTGTTGAAAACAGATTGCTGCTCTCTGAGATAGCGCTACCATGTCTGAACTGTAAAAATGTATATAACAGCTGATATATAAAGTATCTTACCCATCTTGCCGTTCTCAGGAGACTTTTGCAACCCAGATATAGCCTTAGCTAAAGAGTAGCAGATTTCAGCTTCATCTCTAGGTCAAGAGACCAGCAGTGATCAATTTAGGCTACAATACCAGCAAGGAAGATGAGGTGGTCCAGACTACATATAAATGTTAGGTCTTATTTTCTGTCAATTGAGAACAACCAACTTTTCTCATTTTGCTCCATTCCCCATTCTTGTTGTAGTTTAAGGACAGGACTTTTCTTTTACTTGCTATGAGCTGCTTCAGGTTTTAATAATTTCTGAGAAGCAGGGTAGAAAAACTGTAAGTAACCAAGTATACACAAATAAACAGTAGAGAAGGACTCTTGGGATAGACATATGGTACTACTGCATGGCAAGTGGTCACTGCTGTTTCCTGACAGGCTGCTTCCCACAGAGCTTCTGTGAGTTAATGTCACCACTGAGAGCTGAAGCTCAGAACTATCTGGAAAACCCTAGGTTCTTCATTCTCTGAATCTCATTCAATGATTTAGAAAAACATAAGGCAGCTCCTTATATCCTTAAGAAAATATTTAATCGCATAATATATAATACTTGGTAATTAATATTCCTTTTGTTCTAGTGTTGACAGAACAACGGTGCCTCCAACTTTTTTTTTAAAAAAAGTTTATTTTCTCTCCACATTATTCATACAGATATCAATGCATATACCTTAAAATATTAATATTAATATATATATATATATATATATATATATATATATATATATATATATATATATATATATATATATATATATATATATATATATATATATATATATATATATATATATATATATAATTACACAATTCTATCTAATCAATTGTAATTCTCTTTCTTTCTCCTTGGAACACTATTACGGTTACAGGGTTTATTTCGATCGGCGTGACTTCGCCCTCCCCCCCCCCTGGAGGCCTATTTATGGATCCAACTGCGGCCGCTTTTATTGCTGGCGCCATTATAGTTATCATAGTCCAGCAATGAGGGGAAGTAGGAAAAGAGGAGAAATAGAAACAGGAAAAAACGGGACAATAAGATCAAGATTACAGTTCCGGTTTTCGATGACATCGGAGCGGAGAGAAAGCGAGCTATTAGTACTACCTCTCTCTGCCCAAGGAGGCAAGAAAGATCACGTGAATTCCCCGCCATTATTGTTTGCTCCTACATCTATGGTGATAACATCTCCCCGGTTGTTTGGCCTAATATCACCCCTGCGCTCGTGGAGGTTGTTGCCCACCCCTAAGACTATCGCAAGCAGGGTGAAGATGTGGAATCCCCCCTCGGTCGGAGACTGGTTGTATTCCGAGGGACATAAGACACTATACTCCCAACATCATCAGCGTAAACGAGGTTCCCTCCCATTCCGGGTATACAGAGCAACAGGGAGGCGGAGCCGATCCAGGGAATTTGTTCCCCCAACACCCCCTTGCCTGGAGGACCCTGCCTTCCTTTTTGGAAAAGACTTTTAATTATACTCTCCTCCTCTAAAAATTGTGGTATGGATGTGTGTATGTATGGAGATGAGTGATTTGAATGTTTGATAATTTAAGAAATGTCTGTATAAAAAATGGAAAAGCTAGGGGCTGTAATTCCGTTCCCCCCCGCTGAGTGCAGAAACAGAAGCGGGGAGGTGGGTTCAGTGACCCTATCTTGTGAGAATGGTGTGTATGGCCTGCAGGGAGGGAGGGAGACCAGCGGGGGGGGGGAGGGGGTATCTGGTAGGGATGAGAGCCGGAACATCTCGGTCATAATGGGAAGAGGCAGGTATGGCGGGAGCAGAGGGGAGGGCCGCTCTCGGGGAATAAGACCTCGCTGTGTACAAGCGATCCCTTGTTCCGGCCCCTCCGATGTGGTTCCATCTTGCTCATCCCGAGTGCCTGGCAACCAGGGTGTTCAGGGCCCTGGGCTCAGGATGCTACTGCTTAACGCCAGGTCAATTTCTAACAAAGCCCCCCTGATTCGTGATTTAATCACAGAAGAGGGGGCCGACCTGGTTTGTATAACTGAGACCTGGCTGGGCCAGGAGGGAGGAGTAGCTCTCTCTGAGATATGCCCGGACGGGTTCTCAGTGCAGCATCATTCCCGACCCCAGGGAAGGGGGGGAGGAGTGGCAATAATAACACGTGGAAACCTGCATCCTCGTAGGATCCCTGCCCCGGAGATTGTTGGGTGTGAGACGCTCCTTCTGAAGTTGGACTTAGGGGTACAGGTGGGCCTTCTCTTAACGTACCTGCCTCCCAGCTGCGTAAGTAAGGCCCTGCCTGAGCTGCTCGAGGCAGTAGCCGGCTTGGCAGTTGAGTTCCCTAGGCTCATGGTGCTGGGGGACTTCAACTTGCCTTCTGCTGGTGAAACCTCTGGGATAGCCCAGGAGTTCATGGATTCCATGACAATCATGGACCTGACCCAAGTAATCCAGGGTCCGACTCATGAGGGTGGTCACACGCTCGACCTAGTGTTTCTCTCGGGGCAGTGGAGAGATGATCTGAAGATAAGGGATATAGTCATCACCCCTCTGTCATGGTCAGATCATTTCCTACTGAGGTTGGATTCCGCAGTTCCATTCCTCCCCCGCAGGGAGGCGGGACCGACTAGGTGGTTCCGCCCCAGGCGCCTAATGGAACCAGAAGGATTCCAGAGGGAACTTGGGGAAATACCTGAAGCCCTGGTACACAGTTCGGCTGATTCCCTGGTGGCTGGCTGGAACATCGCAGCATCAGGGGCTTTAGACCGAATTGCGCCTTTGCGACCTCTCCGCGGCAGTGGATCCCGGAAAGCCCCCTGGTTTACCGAGGAGCTCCGGGAGATGAAACGCCAGAAGAGACGTCTGGAGCGCCGCTGGAGGTCCAGCAAAACCGACTCCGACCGAACACTATTAAGAATTTACATCAGATCTTATTTAGTGGCGATAAGGGCGGCAAAACGATCCTATTTTTCCGCTCTTATTGCGTCCGCAGATTCTCGCCCAGCCGCCTTGTTTAGGGTGACTCGCTCCCTCCTTGCGAAAGGGGGGAGCGAGGAGCACTTGCAAGGCAGAGCTGAGGAATTTGCCGAGTTTCTGATGGATAAAATCGCTCGGATTCGGTCAAACCTGGACTCTGGCTGGGCAGAGTCCATGGAGTTGACAGGGGCAAGTCTTAGTCCACCGTTGTGGGAGGAGTTTGGGCCTGTTTCTCCTGAGGATGTGGACAGAGCCATGGGGGCAATGGGGGCCTCCACCTGTTTATTGGACCCGTGCCCCTCCTGGCTGGTTTCTGCCAGCAGGGAGGTGACACGCGGCTGGATCCGGGCGGTGGTCATCGCTTCTTTGGGGGAGGGTTCCGTACCGCAGTCATTAAAAGCTGCGGTGGTGAGACCCCTCCTGAAGAAGCCTTCCCTGGATCCAGCTGATTTGAAGAACTATCGTCCGGTCTCCAACTTGCCTTTTTTAGGGAAAGTTGTGGAGAAGGTGGTGGCCACTCAGCTTCTGCGGCTTCTGGATGAAACAGACCATCTAGATCCCTATCAGTCGGGTTTCAGGCGCGGCTACAGTACAGAAACTGCCTTGGTCGCTCTGATGGATGATCTCTGGCGGGCCCGGGATGGGGGAAATTCCTCCATCCTGGTGCTACTTGACCTCTCAGCGGCTTTCGATACCATCGACCATGGTATCCTTCTGCATCGTCTCGGCGAGTTGGGAGTGGGAGGCACCGTTTTACGGTGGTTCTCCTCTTATCTCGCCGATAGGATGCAGTCGGTGTTGGCGGGAGGGCAGAGATCCACCCCTAGGCCCCTGTTATGCGGGGTGCCTCAGGGGTCGGTCCTCTCGCCCATCCTGTTTAACATTTACATGAAACCGCTGGGGGAGATCATCCGCAGACATGGGGTGTGTTTCCACCAGTACGCTGACGACACCCAGCTGTACATCACCACCCCGTCTGACTTCAGTGTGGCAGCCGATGTAATGTGCCGATGCCTGGACGACGTTAGGATCTGGATGGGGAGGAACAGACTCAGACTCAACCCCGACAAGACTGAGTGGCTTTGGATATTGCC
Source organism: Diadophis punctatus similis (assembly GCA_023053685.1). Taxonomy (NCBI): domain Eukaryota; kingdom Metazoa; phylum Chordata; class Lepidosauria; order Squamata; family Dipsadidae; genus Diadophis; species Diadophis punctatus. The sequence goes on along the minus strand of JALIGW010000001.1, from coordinate 251,794,745 downwards.
TCCTAAGGATTATGACAACTATCCCTCCTTGGTTCTCGAGGGAGCGAAACTGACTCCCTCGGATCAGGTCCGCAACTTGGGGGTCCTCCTAGACCCACAGCTAAAATTGGAACACCATCTCACTGCTGTGGCTAGGGGGGCCTTTGCACAGGTTCGCCTGGTGCACCAGTTGCGGCCATACTTGGAGAAGGAGGCTCTACTCACGGTCACTCATGCCCTTGTCACCTCCCGTTTGGACTACTGCAACGCGCTCTACATGGGGCTACCCTTGAAGAGTATCCGGAGACTCCAGTTGGTGCAAAATGCAGCTGCGCGTGCTGTGGTGGGTGTGCCAAGGTACACCCACGTGACACCTATACTCCGCCAGCTGCATTGGTTGCCCATTAGTCTCCGGGTCCAATTCAAGGTGTTGATCATCATCTTTAAAGCCCTTCATGGCTTAGGACCAGGTTATCTCCGGGACCGCATTCTGCCTCATACTTCCCTCCGACCGGTTAGGGCCCACAGAGTTGGCCTCCTCCAGCTCCCGTCAGCCAAGCAATGCCGGCTGGCGGGTCCTAGGGGGAGAGCCTTCTCTGTGGCCGGCCCCGCGCTCTGGAACCAACTCCCCCCAGAGACCCGAACTATCCCCACCCTGCTGGCCTTCCGAAAAGCCGTTAAGACATGGCTCTTCCTGCAGGCAGGGGGTAGAGCTTAATTCCATCTACACTCTCCCCCGGGTATGTCTGGCGGTTGAATGGTGCTTTTATATTGAAATTTTTAATTTTTATATTTTGATTTTAAATTGAATTTATTGGTTTTCTTGTATTTTTCCTGTGTTGTAAGCCGCCCTGAGTCCCTCGGGAGTGGGGCGGCATATAAGAAACCATAAATAAATAAATAAATAAAATAAATAATTCAATATCCTATTCTGCACCTATGCCATGCTATCTGTTCATCAATCTGTATTTCTGTTTTACCTTTCACTCCCCTCCCACTATCTCCATCTCTTCCATCAACCTTCTTACCCTTCTCTCCTCCCTTCCTTCCTCTCTTCACCCCTTCTCCTCTCTCTTACTACTTCCTCTTTCTCCCTCTAAACCTTCCCTTGAGTGATTTCAATTCTAGTATCTCTTATATTTAACAGACTGATAGTATATTACTAAATATTTATAACCTATCGGTCCCTTCTGCTTTTTAATATTTTTATATCATATTTATTATCATTATCCTTTGCTATAGGTATATACCTATAGCATTAGAGGTATATATACCTCTAATGCTATAGGTAACATTAATGCTACCTCCTTAAAGTTCTAATTTTGTCATCTGAGTTTCCCCATTTATTCATCACTCCTAGTCTTTTAATTTTATAATCATTCTATTTCAATTGTCTAACTATATTCACTCTCTATCCAATTATAAAACTTCATCCAAACATTATAATATTCAGAATCTTCCTTATCTTTAATCTTCATTGTCAATCTGTTCATCTCAGCACAGTCCAAAATCTTCTTAAGTGTATCTTCTACGGATGGAATCTTGGCTCCTTTCCATTTTTGTGCAAATGCGATTCTCGCTGCTGTTATCACATGAGGTGCCTCCAACTTGACGGGGTTCAAAGACATCTGCCACAGATACTAAAAGAACCTGAAAGAGACTTATTTCCGCTTCCTAACATCTGGATAGAAGCACTTCCTGTGTGAGTATCTTAACCCCAATAGAGATGTAACCTATGGAAAGCATTTTATCATCTTCTTTCCCAATGGCAGTTCTACACAGAAGGCACGATAGCATAACCATGGTTTTAATCTGTTCCCTAATGGCACTAATAGCAGTTGTAATAATAGTAGTAAAAGCCTTGTTTCAATCATGCCATTGACAGAGAATATTGTAGCTTGAAGGTGTTCCACAAATTCCTTCAAAGGCTTTGAAGGTCCTATTACTTTTTATTTCAATATATTCTTCTGAAAAAACGGACCATCAGCACTTAAACAAATAAGATGAGATATTTAAACAGGCTAAATGTTATGCCAACTCCAAGGATTGCTTTAATAAACCTCCTTTCAAACATTAAGGAAATATACCCTCATATGCAAGCTCATTCAGACCATTAAGATTTATAATCAACGTATTAAATGGAATGGAAAATAAAAACATTATTAAAATAGGAGGAATTTTGGTGTTTCCTTTTAATGTATGTACTTCCTTTCATAAAACAAAAACTCATGGTGTTTTATTTTTCATTAAAAATAATTCTTTGATATTTGTGTTACTTGGAAAAGTTTAAGAAACTTTACAAGTATAAAACTGAACTGAATATTTTATAAATTATAAACATAACATTATGGAAACAGTTTGATTTTACTCTCATTTAGGGGAAAAAACTGTGTTCTTTGGGTGTTATAATTGTCATTTAAGGAAAAATAACCTACTTTTTATGTCTAGTGTTGTAGCTGTCAAGAGATCTTGTATGCCTAAAAACTAAAATTATATCCCAGTCAAAACAGCTATTTAGATTGACATCAAAGAGAGGAAAAATGTCTACGGGTCAAGGAGTTTAATTTCCATGGCATTTCTACTTTGATTTCTCATGAAGTGTACAGTAATGACTTAAATGGCCGGGAGCATTAATTGCAATCAATGCTTCTTGAGGATGAAATGAAAATTCAGCAGAGGTCCCCCTTTAGTAATAATCCTAACGTAAGATGGTTAAAAGTGACTGCTGACCTGGGATGCCTTCATTGCTTCTATAGTTGCTTGAAGCATTTTTTTTTAAAGGAATAGACTACAGCAATCTGGAAATCAAGGTCTTCAAAGTCAAATAGCTTGGATAAATGCATGCTTCTTTTTAGGAGATTGAAATATCTCCTAATCTTTTCTTCATTTAATTTATTTTTTAATCAATTTTTTTTACTCAGTGAAATAAATTATTTCATGAGCATCCGATACTTTCTCTGAGCAGAGCTAAAGCTTTGACCAACTCAAAGGCCTTCTGCCCCTGGTTAAAATTAAAGAAACAAACGGAGAAACAGTCACGGATCTCTTGTATTTGGAGATCCATGTGTGGATTGAGCTCCATCAAAGAGATCTTGCATTGCAAGGTCTGTAGATTCACGATACATTTTCTTTAAAAGAAAATATTTTAAAATAACCGTGTGTATGTAGGGGGGTCAACAAAACCTCAGAACCAAGTTAAAGAAAAATAAACAGAAAATAAAATATACAAAATACTGAAAAACATAATTTGGGAGCATCTGTAATCTTAAAAAGTGCTTCAAATATTTTCTGCAATCCTATCTGCAGAGAACAACTTCAAGCCTTATATTAAAAGATTCCCAGAAAAGCAACTTTTACACCATTGTTGACAATTATATAACAAAGAAAAAAAATCTTCCTCTATCACCAAAAGAATCTTTCTACATCTCTTCCTCTCTTAGGTCAGAGCAGCAATATAAGGGGTCCATAAACCATTTCATTAAAAAAAAGATATTTGTAGCCTGGTATTAAGTTTATAGAGCTGAAGGACAGACCTTGAGCACAAAACCCTTTTTAAAATCCTGTACTGTTTTCTTGGTTAAATCTGCTTTTTTTTTTTTAGCAAAGCAGTATATAAAACTCTGGGATGCAGTGACTCAGTGGCTAAGACGCTGAGCTTGTCGATCAGAAGGTTGACAGTTCAGTGGTTCGAATCCCTAGCACGACGTAACGGAGTGAACTCCTGTTACTTGTCCCAGCTTCTGCCAACCTAGCAGTTCGAAAGCACGTAACAAATGCAAGTAGAAAAATAGGGACCACTTTGGTGGGAAGGTAACAGCACTCCGTGTGCCTTCGGCATTTAATCATGCCACATGACCATGGAGATGTCTTCGGACAGCGCTGGCTCTTCAGCTTAGAAATGGAGATGACACCTCCCCTAGAGCTGGAAACGACTAGCACGCATGTGCGGGGGAACCTTTACCTATAGAAAACTCTAACTAAAGTCTTTATCCAGATGTTTAGAGTCTAGATATGTTAGCCTAACACCTCCTTCTCAAAGCAACTGTTTATTCTTTGGAAAAATATGTATTTTTAGCACATAACGGCTTCATACAACATTGCTATAGTAACAATTATGAAGAGTGAGAAGAAACAATTCAATAACTTCCATAGAGCTTTTTCCAATCTACCATAATTCTTCATCTTTACTGATACTTTTTTCTATAAAATGCTGAATGATCTGTATTTTTTTTGGCTAAAGTAATTCAAGATCTGATTTCAAAGGCAGTAAATACAAGCACTTGTAAGGTAATGGAATAGTTACATGTTTAAGTATGACCCTCTCTGAATTCATGTTCTTTTTCTTCCAACAATTTATTTGATGTTATTAAAAGTCTGTTTCTCTTGATAAATTACTAAAGAATTTACAATGGGACAGTTTGATGAAAGTGGAAGGGCAAGTACAAAAAAGAAATTTTGGGGAAGAAAATTCAGCCATGCTTTCCAACATCTGAGGATAATGCCATTATAGGGTAGCGGAACATTATGTCTTCCTTTGGGAAGGTAATTTTGTGTATCTTGAACAGGGAAGTTTTAGAAATTACACCCACAAGATAATTTTAAAATGTTCACTTTGTGATATTTTAACCGGTGACTTTCCTTTTAAAAAATACCTAAAATATCATGGACTATAAATCAATGCATCGGAAATAAATGCTCTTGGACATTTTAAAACCATTTGATTGCAACCCTACATATTTGTGTTGTATATAAAGCTAAGGAATTGGTTTACCAATCTGTTGTAAATTTGAAGAAGAGGTAAGGTTAGACAAGAAAGGATTAAAGCCACACTAGAGAGTGCTTAAAAATTGATCAAATCAATAGAGCAGGAACATGCCTTTGTTAGGCAAATACAGGTGATAAGTTTCCATGGGAACAACACAGTTAGCTAATTGTCTTCTGATACATAATTATTCCTGGAATATTCTGAATGGGAAACACAAAGGCAAAAGGTCAGGCCTTTCTTCTGCCCCTTATCTCTGAAGATGATGTCCTCAAGGTGTCTTATGTGTAAAGTAAAAGATAAAGAAACCCATCCAGTGAAATTTGACTCTTGATGACCAATAGGACATGTGCAATTTTGCCTCAGAAAAACACAAAACAAAATTCTTTTTGTGAAAATTTTCTTCTGAAAGTGTTTTAAAATGCTTTTTATCTTTTCCTGAAAGTTAGTATGGAAAAAGGTATTTCAGATATCTCTTTTGCATTCAACCTGTGTATTTGTATACATATTTCTTTATTCAACCGGGTCCAATACTTGGAGACTTCCGAGACAAGTCTCTGCAGTTTTTTCTTGGCAAGGTTTTAGGAAGTGGTTTGCCATTACCTGCTTTCTAGGGCTGAGAGAGTGACTGGCCCAAGGTCACCCAGCTGGCTTCAAGCCCAAGGCAGAACAAGAACTCACAATCTACTGGTTTCTATTCTAATGTATTAACTTCTACACCAAACTGTCTATCTTGTATACTTCTTAAGTTAATTGAAATATTAGAACGTGACCAAGCCTTCTGTGATTTGTTCTGAAGGAATTACATCAATAACTGGTTTAGATTTTTACTGGTAATCTTGGATTGTCTCACTGGATTGGATAGTGGAGTGCAGAAAAAGTATTATTTTTATTTACATGTTCCTTTTGAATATAGAATTACCGTATTTTTCAGAGTATAAAATGCACCCTTTTCCCCCCTAAAAGAGGGTGGAAATGTCTGTGCATCTTATACACCGAATACAGCTATTTTTGGCCTCCCGAAGCCCCGCCCCCATGTCCCATTTTTGCAAAAAATGGGCCTGTTTTTCACAAAAATGGGGTGCGCAGAGGGTTTGGGAGGCCTGCAGAATGCTCCTGCGGGCTGGGGGAAGGCAAAAACACCCCTTTCTTGAGAAAAAAACAGGCAAAAAAATGGGCCATTTTTTACAAATACGGGGGCGTTTTTGCCTTTCCCCAGCCCCTAGGAGCACTCTGTAGGTTTCCCAAACCCTCTGCGCACCTGATTTTTGCAAAAAAGGGTGAAAAATGGGCCGTTTTTCACAAAAACATGGGCGTTTTTGCCTTCCCCCAGCCCCCAGGAGGACTCTGCCAGCTTCCCAAGCCCTCTGCATGCCCTGTTTTTCGCAAAAACGTGTGAAAAACGGTTCCATTTTTGTGAAAAACAGGGTGCGCAGAGGGTTTGGGAGGCCTGCAGAGTCCTCCTGGAGGCCGGGGAGGACAAAAACTTTTTTTTCTTACTTACCTGTTTGAAATCTTGGTGCGTCTTATGTACCGGTGCATCTTATAGTCCGAAAAATATGGTAATTTGTGGAAGTGTTTTTATATCACAAATATCTATTGAGTAAAATTTTTAAAGATATGTTTATTTCTTAACAAGTTTTACAGAAGAACATAGAAAAATACAAATGTAACCGCCCCCAGAAAACAAATACATGAAAAACTATAAAAACAAAACAAGATACCCCCCCCCAAAGAATAGAAAGGTGGGAAATGATACATGTTAATTAATCAAATGTGAAAATACTCCAGAATATAGGGAATTATAATTGTTTAACATTACAAAATATAAAATCTATGAAACAGGAAAACTCATTGAGTCATTTTTGATTAGAAGATAAATGCCTTTTCAAAAACAGGTAAGTCACACATCTCTTGAATCTAATCTTTGATATTAGGAATATTACAATTTTTCTAATTTCTGAAAATAATTCTCTTGGAACACCACAGGCCCAATACAACCACAACTCTTCAAAAATAGTGAAAGCCTAAAGCTTCAGGACATCATTTAAGATTAACAATTTTAACAGTAAAAGTCTTCAAAATGAATCTACTTATGTACTTTAAAATATTATTCTAAAAGGATGTCAGTGATTAACATGAATAAATCATATGAGTCAATGATACACCCCCCCCCCCAAATTTCACATTGTCAGCAAAGGGAATCTGATGTCCATCCTTTTAAATATATTATTTGGTAAGTTAGGTAACCTCAAAATAAGAGCAGATTAAATGTTAAATCCACTGAAACATTTTTAAAGCTTAAATTAAATAATTTAAAATTTAAAATAGATTAAAATAATATGCAACCATTAATGATTCATTATTGACTATTCTAATTCTTCAATCCATGAACCATAAATGTCTATAAATGTCAACTTTAAAACATTCTTTTGCCTTTGATACAAAAAGGATGTGGCTAATGTGTAATAAATGATATTTCACTTACCACAAGAGAAAAAAAATCTGTAGAAAATGTATTGAAGCAATTCATTAAATAAAGTCTTATTTATTTAGGATTGGTTGTAATAATTATTAATCTGTATATTCTATTACTGTGATATGTAGTGATAGCCCTTGACTTGGAAGAATTGGATAATAGAGCTATCAAAGACTGTTAGTCTTGAAGACTCAATGTTACCTCTGGGCTGTTGGCGGCTTGCCTCCAAAAACCAGTTGTACAGGAAAATATCAGCAAGAGAGGGATATATCTACATTTCCTGCTGGTGAGCATCCCAAAGACATCTGGTTGGGCACTGTAAGAAACAAATTGATGGGATAGGCCTTGATCTAATTCAGCAGCCTATTCTTATGTACTAATGGTCTTTTAAGATTAATCATGCCTATTTCAGCACTGAGGAAACCAGGCATATTTTTCCCCAGTAAAAGTGCTGAGACATTGTTAATTCTGGGATAGATTAGACTTGTAGAACTAAAATCTTATGGCATTTCCGGATCCCTGCATAAATGGATAGCTGCATTCCTATCAAACAGGCAACAAGTAGTCAAAATAGGGAACGCCCAATCAAATCCTACACCTGTTAACAGCGGTGTCCCCCAAGGAAGCGTTTTAGTACCCATACTCTTTATACTTTACATAAATGATCTTTGCAATCATATTATAAGCGACTGCATTCTCTTCGCTGATGATGTAAAACCATTCAACACCACCGACAATGCTGCTACCCTACAAAAAGACCTTGACTATCTGTCAGAATGGTCAAACAATTGGCAACTTCAAATCTCAACCAACAAATGCTCTGTCTTACACATTTGCAAAAAAAATCAGAAAACAAAATTTAATCTGGGTGGATACAACCTCGTAGACGACCCTCACTCTGTCAAGGACCTTGGAGTACTCATCTCAAATGATCTAAGTGCCAGAGCTCACTGTAACAGCATTGCCCAAAAGGCATTAAAAGTTGTTAACTTAATCTTGCCTAGCTTCTTCTTTGATAATACTGAATTACAAATTAGGGCATACAAAACTTTTGCTAAATTTGCTCCGGAAGATCCCCAGTAAGAACATTTCTGGTTTTAATTCCATTTTCACATTTAATATCTGTTCCAACCAACATCTAATCTTTTTCCAAAATACTTGAACCTTGGGACACGACCACCACATGTGGTAGTAGCTCCCTGTTTCCTTTTCACACTTCCAACACTTAGGCGATAGCGATGGAAACATCTTTGCCAAGCGATCTGGGGAAAGGTGCCAATAGTATACCATTTTATAGATATTCTCTTTATAGGATGCAGCTAGTGTCAATTTATAATTGATTTTCCAAATATCCTCCCATTCATTCAGGTTTATTGCATATCCCAAATTTTGAGCCCAAGCGATCATATAGCCTTTAAGTTCGTTCTCTTTTAATTTAGTTTTCAACTGCAGGTTATAAAATTTGGAGATCATTTTTTCATCTGGCCCCATGAATATTTTATCTAATTCATTACTATTTTGAAAGCCAAATTGGGAGAGATCTTTCTTATATCGGGTTTGAATCTGGAGATAGTGCCACCATTCTAAGTCTATGCCCTTTGTACTAAGTTCTTGCCTTGACCTAAGGTTATTTTGTTTCGGAGCAAATTTACTAAAGAAGAAAGATATTTAATTTTGCAAATACAACCGCAGCTAGACTATTATATGCTCAAAATTGGAAATCTGACATTATTCCTTCTTCAAATATGATAATTAGGAAAATTTTAGAATGCTCAGAAATGAGCAAGTTAACGATGGACATTCATCAAAAAGACAATTCTGAATTCTATGAAACATGGACAAAATGGTATTCCTGGTTACAATCAAATAAAAATCTAAAATTATGGACACAGAAGAAGACTTGATCCGAGAAATCTTTCCTTACCATCTTCTTCATAACAATAAAAACGATTATTATTGATGCACATAATCTGAGAATATAAATATGAAAAATAATGTAAATATGTATAAATACGTTTTGAGTTAGTTTGAAGTAAATAGTAAAAGGGATAAAGGTTAAAAGTAACCAATGTAGCAAGATTGATTGCAAAATTGGATTCAGTTACACAAAGGTATAGCTGTTAAAATGAAATGCTGTTTTTTGTGTATTAATGTTTGTATTTTCTTTTTCTTTTTCCTTTTTTCTCCCTTTTCTTAACTTTTTCTTTTTTCTTTTCTTTTTTCTCTTTGATGTCGTGTGTTATTATGTATGTTTTTTTAAAGTTTAAAAACTGAATAAAGATTTTTTTTTCAAAACTTTTGCTAAACCAATTCTTGAATACAGCTCATCAGTCTGGAACCCGCACTGCATATTGGACATTAATACAATTGAACGAGTCCAGAGATATTTCACGAGAAGAGTCCTCCACTCCTCTGCTCGCAACAGAATATCTTATGCCACCAGACTTGAAATTTTGGGCCTAGACAACTTAGAACTTCACCGTCTTCGATCCGACCTAAGCATAGTACATAAAATTATCCGCTACAATGTCCTACCTGTCAATGAATACTTCAGCTTCAACCACAACAATACACGAGCACACAATAGATACAAACTTATGGTAAACTGCTCCAAACTCGATTGCAGAAAATATGACTTCAGTAACAGAGTGGTCAATGCTTGGAATGCACTACCTGATTCTGTGGTTTCTTCCCCAAGACCCCAAAACTTTAACCTTAGACTGTCTACTGTCGACCTTACCCCATTCCTAAGAGGTCTTTAAGGGGCGTGCATAAGTGCACCAGTGTGCCTACCATCCCTGTCCTAATGTTCCCTTTTATTCGTATCCATTTCATGTATTCATAATTATGTTTTTATCTATGTCATCTAATACATGCCTGACTAAATAAATAAATAAATACATAAATAATGATAATTTTGAAAAAAAAAGTTGGAACATAGAAAATTGCATTATACTGTGTCAAGTCATCATAATCAAGCTCAGTATTTCCTATGCTAAGTGTCTGCAGATCACCAAGGTTTCATAGTGAAGTCTAACTCTAACCCTAACCACAGATTCTGAGATTGAACCGATCTGCTACCTGCCCCTGAACTATGGCTCTTTTTATTAAGGTAGATATAAGATGTTCAGAAAGAAGAGAGAGAGAGGCTGGGGGGGGGAGAGGAGAAGGAAGGAAGGAATAAAAGGAAGGAAGGAAGGAAAACTTTCAGAAAGCTCACAAAGTAGGAGATGAGATTTTGTCTTCTACCATTGTTTTCGATCATATGGATGTATCAAGTGACACTTGGAAACTGCAATAGGAATTTTGATAAGAATCATAATTTTCCCATAGAGGATTCTGAGATTTATGTATTAAAGAACTGCATCTTTGTGGAATCTGTTGTCTTTTGCAACAAAGATGTGTGACAATTATGCACTAGCCTTGTGGCTGTTGTTTGAAGAACAAGTAACAGCAATCCTAGGAGTAGCTGTACACAAATCCATCTCATGGACAAATTGAACTCATTTCTGGTGTGAAATCTGCTCATGGTCACACAATTCTTGGTGTCCTTTCACCTGGATTATGCAGTGGGTTCTACATGAGGCTACCCTTGAAGATCACTCACAAGTTACAGCTGGTCTAAAATGCAGCAGTGCAGGATTATGTGTACACCTTGATGTATCCATGTAACAACATTTCTACACAAACTATTAGTCTAGATTATACTCTTGACTTCTGACATGCAATTCAAAGTGGTGGTTAACCCTTAGAAAGCCCTTCATGGGTCAGGGCCAAAGTATTTGAGGAAACTCCTATGCCAATTATGTCTGCCTGCTCGACAAGATCAGACACGGTTGGGATGCTTTAGATCCTGTCTTTGAAACAGTGTCCTCTTGTGGGACTGAAGTAGCATGCCTTCTTTGCTGCTGTACATCCCCTACTCTGAGATGCGGACAACCTGAACCTCCTGGCTTTTGGCCAGGCCTTGAAGTCCTGGCTCTTCCCTCAGCCAGGATGTATCAATATGTGTTTTGTGTCTGATTATGCCCAGTGCTATAGATCAAGAGTCCCCAACCTCTGGGCTGTAGCCCACTACTGAGCTGTGGCCTATTCAAAATTGGGCCATGTGAGTGGCTGGCTGGAGCATGCGTACCAGAGGTGGGTTTCAGCAGGTTCTGACCAGTTCTGGAGAACCAGTAGCGGGAATTTTGAGTAGTTCGGAGAACCGGCAGCGAAAATGTTGAGTAGTTCGGAGAACCGGTAGCGAAAATGTTGAGTAGCTCAGAGAACCGGTAGCGGGAATTTTGAGTAGTTCAAAGAACCGGTAGCGGAAATTTTGAGTAGTTCAGAGAACCGGTAAATACCACCTCTGACTGCTCCACCCCCATCTATTTTCTGCCTCCCGAGTCCCAGCTGATCGTGAGGAAATGGGGATTTTGCAGTAACTTTCCCCTGGAATGGGGAGGGAATGGAGTTTTTGCAGTATCTTTCCCCTGCCACACCCACCAAGCCGCGCCCACCAAGGCATGCCACGTCCACCAAGCCACGCACATAGAACCAGTAGTAAAAAAAATTGAATCCCACCACTGATGCGTACAGCTCAACTTGCACAATCGGTGGGCTGATGGGCAATCAGGTGCATGTGCGCCAGCCTGCCACTCACATGGCCCAGTTCCCCTCTCCCCACCCCCCCTGCACTGCAGCTGGGTTGCCAAGTCACAAAATTTGGGGACTATATAACATATAGATGTCATGTGTATTTATTCAATTTATTCACTTTTTATTATGGAGGTATATTTGGCTGTTTTCAGAGTTCACTGCTCAGAGTCACCTGGCAATTGGGCAGCCATATAAACTGAATAAATGAATGAATGAATTATTGAAACTATTTACTAATTTAAAGGAAACCCTGCCTCTCACCCGCTGGTAGTCCTACCATAGTTTGCTGAGGCTAAAGAAAACTTACAGACCGAGCAAAACCCGGCAGGCTTTGAGCCATTAGTGCTAAATGCTGACCTTTCAAAGGCTGTTGAGAACACAGCCTTCTTCAGCCTAGCCTTCTGAGGCTGCTTACGTCAAGATGTCGACAAACATCTGGCTAGCCTCCTTCGCTAGTATAAATTGTTGTGGATTTCCAAAAAGCTGTTGAAATGTCATCAAGAGAAGCAATACATAACTGCAAGCTCTTCCCAAATGCAGGGATTCCAGCCTGGGAATGCCAAGTAGATGTGATAGAATAGCTACTCCTCTGGTTTCTGCTTGGTTCTTCTATGTCGTAGAAGAAAAGAATGTCTCATTCCCCAAAGATTTGCCTCAGCCTGTTTAATTGGAACAAGGCAGCAATTTCTCCCGTCTTTACTTTACTTTTGAAAGAGAATCTGCTAGGGGGAAAAAAGTTCCCAAAGCAGCTGAGCACAGTATGCTCAGCTAGTTGTTTCCGGCTCTAGGGGCGGTGCTCATCTCCGTTTCTAAACTGAAGAGCCAGCGCTGTCCAAAGACGTCTCCGTGGTCATTGGCCGGCATGACTAAATGGCGAAGACGCACGGAGCGCTGTTACCTTCCCACCAAAGTGGTCCCTATTTTTCTACTTGCATTTTTTATGTGCTTTCGAACTGCTAGGTTGGCAGAAGCTGGAACAAGTAACGGGAGCTCACTCCGTTACGCAGCGCTAGGGACTCGAACTGATGAACTGCCGACCTTCTGATCGACAAGCTTAGCGTCTTAGCCACTGAGCCACCACGTCCCTTATATAGTATGTATATACACAGTATATGGAGAAGAGGGCTATTCTCCTTTTCAACCTGTTTTTTCCATATGAAAGAATGGACCTTTTTTTTGTTTCATAAATTCCTGGGAAGCCCATGAATAAAATACGTGAGATCATTTGACAGACCAGTTCATATCCCAAGGCAGGATGGGCAGTTACACCTATGCATAGTGACTCCAAAAGAATTTTGATTGTGCTGAATTCCTACATAAGTCTGTATTCGAGGCTGGAGTCTTAGTTGATCCCTCCTGATCAGCCTTCTCATCTTGATGACCTTCTCATGTATTTGTGGCTACTCTGCCCAGAATGTTTTAGGGATAGGAATAGGTATTCTGCATAATATAATTCTCCATCTACAGGAAATCAGACTGAGGCAGACCAATGTCTGGGTACAAATGTCAGGGTGGGAGAATGTTAGAGATTTATAAAAATCAAGGTAAATCATGATGCAGAATTAGGAGGTGGCCTAGGATTGGAGCTACCAGTTTTGGGCTGCAAGAATCCAGATTAATACTGGGTGGCAGAAAGAAAGAGAGAGAGAGAGAAAAACAAAAAGAAATAGAGAAACACATTTTGATGCCAACCAGTGTTCATCTGGATTTTTGCAATCCAGGCCTGGTAGTCACAACTTAGAGCAGCTAACAAAGTAGTCCTCAACTTACAACCACAATTGAGCCCAACATTTCTGTTGTTAAGTGAGACATTTGTTAAGTGAGTTTTGCTCCATTTTACGACTTTTCTTGCCACAGTTGTTAAGTGAATCACTGCATCTGCTAAGTTAGTAACAAGCTTGTTAAGTGAATCTGACTTCTCCTTGACTTTGCTTGTCAGAGGGTTGCAAAAGGTGATCACATGACCCTGGGACATATCAACTGCCATAAACATGAGTCAGTTGCCAAGGGTCCTGAATTTTGATCACATGACCATGGGATGCTGCAATGGTCATAAGTGTGAAAACTGTCATAAGTCACTTTTTTCAGTGCTCTTGTAAATTTGAACGGTCACTAAATGAACTATTGTAAGTCAAGGACTACCTGTAATAGGTATCAGGAAAACCAGTTCTTTGTCTCCCTCTGTTCCAGAACTTAGCTAGCCTTGGATAATATGAATATTGAACTGGGTATTTGCTATATCAGTTCAGTTCAGTTAAATCCCTGGAAGAGTTAATCAGAGTTAGGAAACAGGATGTTGTTCACTCCCTATTCCAACTCAACAAATGTTAATCTTTGCTTTATCATTACCATGTTTACTTTTTGCCAACCTGTTCAATTGTTTTTTTTCTTTTTTCTGCTCTGGCTGGCTGAATATTTAGTAAGAATTTGAAACTTCCTTTCCAAAGCCCTCCCTTCTGCCTTTGTATTAATCATATCTTTGGTTATCAATGTTCAAGAGCGGAGACTAGTCAATCTTTGCATATCTTCTCATGTTTAATGACAATCTTGATCCTTCCTTTTTGGGAGAACTATGTGAGCCCTGGGATGCAAGTTTGCCTTCCTGTAACATCCAGTCTTATATTTCTTGTGACTCCTAGGGCACTGTTGTTATATTCTGTTTGCCCAAGATAAGAGGTAAGTATTTTCTTTCAATCAAATCAGGTTTTTTTTTAAAGTCTTAATGTTTTTTCAATGTTTGTCCACTTTCTTCTCTTCTTGCTTCATTCGGGTTTTAGTTTGTGAGCGTTTCTTTCAGATTTTACACTATGTTTTAGTTTTGGTATTGTATGATTTTACCTCTGTTTTATGAAGCCGATGGAATATTGCATAACAGTGCAAGAAGTAACTAAATATATAGATTCAGAACAATCTTTTAGCCAATACTTTTCCAACCTTGGCTATTAACATTGGATCCTCCAGCACCAGTGAGGGCAAATTTCAATAACAGAATCACTTCGATAAATCTTTTAAGAGTTCAAGCTTACGCCTGTCTATCAGAAGTCAGCCTAATTAGATTCTGTGGAATTTAGATTTAGATTTATTATTAGAGTTGGAAGGGACCTTGTAGGTCATCTAGTCCAACCCCCTGCTCAAGCAGGAGTTCCTACACCATTTTAGACAGATGGCAGTCCAGTCTCTCCTTGAATATCGCAAGTGTTACTCTTCCTAAGTGTCTATATATGAATGGAGGTGAGTGTCTGTATTCTGTTTGTGGTAAACAGTTATGCTGCTTTGCTCTGCAGTAACGAAAGAACTTTAGACTATCTGGGAAAAATGTATAAGTAATAAATGGCAGCTATTGGAATTTAAAGGCAGAGTGGCAGGCTGCAAAGTATTTCTATGATTCTTGTCATTTTGTAGCCTAGTGAAAGAATAGAGATTGTGAAGGTTTCTTCTAGTGCTTGCATTTCATCTGGTGTTATCTGGTAATTCACTCTAACCGAAGGTGTTATATTATGGGCCTGAATGAGAGACACTTAGAATCCCTATGAATCATAATGGAAGAAATGTGATAAACAAACAAACAAACAAACAAACAAACATTTAGAATTGCCTGGTAGTGAAAAGGATGCCTTCTATGTTTGTTTTCTGATTGCAGGATGTTTTTATTTGTTTGATGTTTGCTTTAATATTTATTTATTTATTTATTTATTTATTTATTTATTTATTTATTTATTTATTTATTTATTTATTTATTTATTTATTTATTTATTTATTCATTCATTCATTCATTCATTCATTCATTCATTCATTTCCTTAATCAGTTAGAACTCTGGTGGCAAACAACAAGGTAGATTAAGAAGCTGATCAGCAGAATAAAAAATACTTTATATCCTCAAGATGAGTGTCCACAAACAATTAGTTGGCTAGAACTCACATTGGAATTACATACCGTATTTTTCGGAGTATAAGACGCACCTTTTTACCCCCCAAAAGAGGGTGAAAACTTGGGTGCATCTTATACATTGAATGTAGCCCCACCCAGCCACCCCCACCCTTTGGTCTCTGCCTCCCATCAATTTACCTCTGCAGCAAACAGCCAGAGCCCCATTAGCACAAGCAGGTCAGAATCAGCCTCCCGACAGACAGCTGAGAGGCTGCCATGTGGTAAAATGAAAGTGAAACTAAAGCTGCACAGAGGCAAATTGGGGAGGTGGACTGCTGGCAAGGAGGTAAGGCAATAACTATAAATGTCTATAGAATGTTCAAATTATTAGACTTATTTTTTAAAGACTGCTTTATTATTGTTCTAGACAACTTAACAAAATGAAGCAGCTTTTTAAAATAAATGCTTGATCTGAAGAGGCCCAGTGCTTTTGTATCTTCTTTTAAATAGCAGAATACTACTTCTCAATCTTATTTATTGATTCTTATTATTCCTATATCTGCTTTAGTGTACTGGAAAGAAGCAGAAATATTCCTCAGAAGTATTTACTTTTTTTAAAGAAGAAAACATAGTATGGATGTTTATAACTCTTCTCTCCAATATTTGCAAATCTACTTACAGTATTTTCTTTTAGCAGCCACTGCAGTGTCTGATAATTTTAAGAACTAGACAACTAACTATCTAAATGGCAGCATGTTTATGGCAGTTTTAATCAGAATGAAGTTCCTTTTAGTGAAAAAAAAGTACCATAGGAAAGTTCTCCTTTCCTTGTCTGTCAAGGTCCCTGTCAAGGTCCCTATATCTAGGCATAATTTATTAAAAAAGATATCCTAAATAAATCTTTTGCTTGTTTGAATTACTTTTATGTGGGATGACCAGATGATAAGCAGGATATACCTGCTGAAATTCCTTTTGCTTATCACTTTTGGGCTTATTTTACTTCTGGCCACTGTAAGTAGAAGACTTTTAATGGGCTTTGCATAGAAAACATTTTTTTCCTTGTTTTCCTCCCCCAAAACTAAGGTGCGTCTTATACTCCGAAAAATATAGTAGTTTTCAGTGCCTGGCAAAATGGAAAGAGGGAAGGAACCAAATGTACTTCTGGAAAAAGTGCATTTCAAAGCCTAGAGGCTACAATGGAGAAAAAAATACGCCGCTTTGTCTACCCTGCACATCCTTCTTATAGGAAGGATTCTCAGCAGGCTTGCTGTAGTAGAGGTTTAGACCAGACAGGCAGATTCAGTTCTGGGTAGGTGATTCCTGATGTAACCTGATGCTGCATTGTGAAGAGTTTCCAAGATCTAATCCACACTTTGAATTGATTTGGAGGCTATTGTGAATCAGTGCACCTATATCTAGAGATGGTGCTATTCTGTAATGGGGCCTAGACTTGCCAGAGGTCTGGCCAGCACATTATGATGCAGGTACAACTTCTAAGCTGTCTCCAAAGGCAGCTCCATGTGGAGGGTATGGCAATTATCCAACAGAGCATTGATCAGAGGCTGACTCACCAGAGTAACTAATGGGATCAGAATGCTCTGATGTTTACTGATGACAAAGCAACTTCATCTAGAGTTTAATTTGAATTTGTTTCACTCTAGGTAGACCCCAACAACTTCCAGACACTGGTTCAGGCTTTCTAACACAGCCCAGAGTGGATTTTTATAGCTAACTGACATCAGTATACTAAGGAAACTGCACTGTAAACTGACAGATATCCTCTCCCAGCAGTTTCATAAGTTGTTGAAAAACTTGAGGGAGAACAATGAGCCATGGGAAACATGACCCTGTGGTAACCAAGGACTAGAGTATTTCCCCTCCATTACTTCTGAGTTGCACTGCCCACTTAGGTAGAAATAGAACCACCTTTGAATGGTGCCCCCAATTCCCAGCCCTTGTAGGTGATCCAGAAGGATACCATAACTCAGGGGTGGCCAAACTATGGTTCTTTGAGGACCTGTGGACTTCAACTCCCAGAATTCCTGAGCCAGGCATGCATGCATGGCTAGCTCAGGAATTCTGGGAGTTGAAGTTCACAGGTCCTCAAAGAATCATAGTTTGGCCACCCCTGCCATAACTGAATGCCACTGAGAGGTCTCATAATCCCCCCCCCTTCTAGATAGCTTTGCAAGTCATTGACCAGAGCAACTAATGTTTCTATGTCATATCCATCATCCTTATTGGTAAACAGATGATCTGTTGCTTTACAAAAGGTTAAAAATGTGTACCATGCAGTCATTGTCATCAACCAATAAGAGCAATAAAAATATCCCATCAATCCCACTAATTTCTTAGGGGACCTTAGATCTTTAGGAATGTACTGAATGTTTGCAATTGATAACAAAAGGAGATTTTGAAAGGGAGACATGTCACTGGAGAGGTCATTTCTTGATATCTTTTATTTAACAGTTTGATTACTGGCTCAGAAACCAAGAAATCTGGTAATGTAGGCAGGCTTGTATGGTACACACAGTTCTTTAGACAACCCAGCTTCAACCCTTATAGGCCAAAACAATAACTTTAAATCGGGCACAGAAGTGAATAGGTAGCTAATAAAAGTGAAGTAAAATTGATGTAATGTGATTTGACCATCTGGCACTTATAAGTATTCTTGCTTTTACATTCTATAGCAATTGCACTATGGGGATATCTTTAAAAGCAATCCCATATAAAATGCATTACAATAATCAAATCAGGTTATGAGAAAAGAGTATATTACATAGTCCATGCTATCACTTTAGGATACTTATGACAGAAAGCACCTGGCCAAGCTTGACTGATATTAACAAGTATAAGCAGGCTCAAACTTACAAATGAGATTGCCAGGAAACCCCAGGGCTGTAGTATGGACTGGGAAAGTAAAAAGAAAGCAGTTACAAATTATGTCAGTATGGTTGCCAGGAGAATTACATGAACACATCTGTGAAGACATCAGGAATCAAGACTAAGTCTGAGAAGAATTCTATAGCATCTTACAATTACTTTATTGTGCTGATTGGGTCTTCTAGGCCAGAGTTTCATCTAATTAAACCATGGGACATGAACAGCTGTCAATTACAGGAAATCAGGAGTCCAAGCAAATGGATATATAGGTTTATTGAATGTTAAAGCTTGCTACAAAAATCTGAACTACTAACGGTCAAAGCAAATTGGTGGTAGATGAGTCAATGGAATTCAAGGTGGGCTAGACTTAGATCTCTTGTGGGCGCAAAGGGACTTGAGACTGATGACGCATTTGACCCCTCCCTCAGGCTCATCCTGGTCATCTCCTACAGGAACAGAGTTGATAAATATCATTAGTAGCTTCAAAAATAGTTTTGATCTTTCCTAAAAGGTGGCATAGCTGTTTCCTAGGGATAAGGATGGTCAGTTCAAAAGATCTGGTTCACAAATTCTGATAAAGGAGTTCGACCTATATCTCAATTGGGATTTGGAAGATACATCCAATTTTCCAGCATTCTAATGTGATTCACAGGGCTTTATCTCTTGCATCTGATGAAATGAGCTGTAGCTTATGAAAGCTTATATCTTAATAAAATATGTTGATTGGATAAGGTGCTCCCAGACTCCTCCTCATTTTTAACTTCCATCTATGGATATCTATTTGTTTCTATCATGGACCACTAAATAATACTATACCAATGTTTATTTTGCATTTATTTTTATTTTGTAATCTGCTCTGAAAAAAATTGTGCCTTTAAACTCTACCGAAACATTGCTCTATTATTTAAATAAATATTATTTAAGCTTCATGACTTTTCCTGCCCATTCTTTTTTCCCCTTTCTTTTTCTTACTTCATTTTTTGTCTCTAGGGAAGTTAAATTTGTTCGTCAAGATGAAAAGCATGCATTATATGAAACTCCTGAAAACATAAACACACCTAAAAAGCATCTTCATCATATTCTGTTTCCAGATGTGGAAATTTCACTCATTTACCTTTTGTCCAGTGGTTGTTTGTTGAGCTATTGGGAAAACGTTCTTCAAAATGCAGGTTTAGGTTATAAAAACACTTTGTGTATATATCAGTGATTCATCGGCTTCAAAATAAATTATAATGGAGAATGGTTGAACATGAAGTATGACTTCTAAAATGTGTTTTCTAAACATAACTCACAGGGCTTACAGAACTTAAAACTAATTTACTTCTGAGTTAAAATGCTTAGCATTGTACTGTTGCCCAAACTGGCATCAATGTGATGTATTGGTCATGCCACTTAGGATGGAGAAGAATTGTTATCTAACATAAGTTAAAAATTGGAAAAGCTATCTATACAGGAATTTGCCTTGACATCTACAAAATATGCTTGTGATATGTCTTTTGGTGAATAGATTATTTCATGATGGACTGTTTTTTTGTTCAATACCATAAGGGAAAAATTTCGATCTTGCAAAAACAGGTAAGGCTTTTAGAAACGCCAGACTCCCCCCCCCAAAAAAAACCTGCAGACAATTGTACATTCAGAGAATGTGTGTGTATATGTTAGAAAAGTTGGGCACAACCTAATATATTGCTAAAATGTCTATAGTGGGACAAGTCACACTGAGCCAAGGATTCCCTTGCATGGATGACCCTCAGCACATACAGCCCTTCCATCTAAATCAGTGTTTCTCAATCTGGGCAATTTGAAGATGTGTGGTCTTCAACTCCCAAAATTCCCCAGCCAGCATAGAGTTGAAGTCCACACATCTTCAAATTGTCCAGGTTGAGAAACATTGATCTAGATGATTGTGTGACCAAGAAGAGACGAGTATAATTGGCAGGAAGAAAGTGGGTGGTAGGTACACCACTGCTCCACCCAGGATGTCTACAAGATGTACACCATTGCACAGGTGCAATACATAGGTTACAATTTGCTGTTATAATAAGTATCCAAGTAAGCTCATACCTGGCAAGCCTAGGGCTTTTTTTTAAACTCTGCAGATTGACTCCTTATCAAGTGAAGGTGAAATAGAATGATTTAAGACTGATCCAACTTCTTGACCTCAAGGAGAATCAATAGTATAATTTGCCCTTCTTCTTAATGATGTTTTGACCTAGCCCTGTAAAAATCATACAGTGGGGAGATATCTTTCTTTTAAAAAGATATCTTCCTCTCTCCAAAAGACATACCAGAAAGTGACTTGGTTGTTGGATTTTGAACAAACAGTGGTTGTTCAAAAGAGCAACCACAGCTAGAATACATTGTTGTTGTTAGTTGCGAAGTTGTGTCTGACTCATCGCGACCCCATGGACAACGTTCCTCCAGGCCTCCCTGTTCTCTACCATCCTCTGGAGTCCATTAAACTCATGCCTACTGCTTCAGTGACTCCATCCAGCCACCTCATTCTCTGTCGTCCCCTTCTTCTTTTGCCCTCAATCTTTCCCAGCATTAGGCTCTTCTCCAGTGAGTCCTTCCTTCTCATTAGGTGGCCAAAGTATTTGAGTTTCATCTTCAGGATCTGGCCATCTAAAAAGCAGTCAGGGTTGATCTCCTCTAGGATTGACTGATTTGATCACCTTGCAGTCCAAGGGACTTGCAGGAGTCTTCTCCAGCACCATAGTTCAAAGTCCTCAATTCTTTGGCGCTCAGCCTTTCTTATGGTCCAACTTTCACAGCCATACACACAGCCATAGCCTTGACTATACGCACTTTTGTTGGCAGGGTGATGTCTCTGCTTTTTAGTATGCTGTCTAGATTTGTCATAGCTTTCCTCCCCAGGAGCAAGCGTCTTTTAATTTCTTGGCTGCAGTCCCCATCTGTGGTGATTTTGGAGCCCAGGAAAATAAAATCTGTCACTACCTCCATTTCTTCCCCATCTATTTGCCAGGAATTGAGAGGGCCGGATGCCATGGTCTTCGTTTTCTTAATGTTGAGTTTCAAGCCAACTTTTGCACTCTTCTTCTTCACCTGCATCAAGAGGCTCTTTAGTTCCTCTTCACTTTCTGCCATTAGAGTGGTATCATCTGCATATCTGATGGTTGTTGATATTTCTCCCGGCAATCTTAATTCCAACTTTTGATTCATCTAGCTCCGCCTTTCTCATGATGTGCTCTGTATATAAGTTAAATAGGCAGGGCGACAGTATACAGTCTTGCCAGACTCCTTTCCCAATTTTGAACCAATCAGTGGTTCCGTGTCCAGTTCTCACTGTTGCTTCTTGACCCGCATATAGGTTTCTCAAGAGACAAATAAGATGGTCTGGTGCTTCCATCTCTTTAAGAACTTGCCACAATTTGTTGTGATCCACACAATCAAAGGCTTTAGCATAGTCAATGAAGCAGAAGTAGATGTTTTTCTGGAACTCCCTAGCTTTCTCCATGATCCAGCGTATGTTGGCAATTTGTACTCTAATTCCTTTTCGAAATCCTGCCTGTACTTCTGGTAGTTCTCGATCCACATACTGCTGGAGCCTAGCTTGTAGGATTTTAAGCATAACTACTAGCATGTGAAATGAGTGCAATGGTGCAATAGTTTGAACATTAGAATACATTACATAATCCAATAGTGAAGAGGATATGTACAATAAGTTACTATATTGTTATGAGTACTGATGAGCCCATTGTGGGAAAGGATGTCAGAGGGTACATATTCTTATGGCCTTCATTCCATAAACCATTGGGAGTTACTGCAGCTTGGCTAGAATTGGTGTCATATGCTACTGCTGGGAAGCCTACAAAACTATACCCATAGCAATTTCTGGGTTTCTTTCAAGGATACATGACAACTATATGCACCAAAGACAAATTCCTTGTGTGTCCAATCATACTTGGCCAATAAAGAATTCTATTCTGTTCTGTTCTGTTCTGTTCTGTTCTGTTCTGTTCTGTTCTATTTAAATTGAACAATATTGATGAATTATCTTGGATATTATTTATTTATTTATTTGTCAAACATGTACAGGATAGTAGTTGTTTGTATAAACATAAGTAAAAAGTACCAATAAAAGAGGACAATAGGACAGTAGGACAGGGAGGGTAGGCACAGTGGTGCGCTTATGCACGCCCCTTACAGACCTCTTAGAAATGGGGAGAGGTCTAATAATAATACCTCTCATCTAACTTGATAATCCTCATCATCATCCAATTTTAGCCCCTCTGTAGCTTAAAAGAAATTAAACTGAACAGAAATATTGGTGATCCATTAAAATAATTTGGGAGAGTATCATTTGTAGCTCCAAGCAGGGTGTTATGTACTTTTCTTGTTGCTTTTAACCACATTGGATGTGTGTTTTTGTTTGGCAAAAGCTGCCAATTACCAATAAGTATACTATAATTGCATGCATGTGTATGTAACTAATATGTAAAATACCTTCTTTAATTAAAGAGCCTCTCATCTTGTCTGACTAACAGATGAAGAGAGTACTATATTATCTTCTTCTTTCAAATATCCACTCTGAGTCTAAAGTACTGACCTGAGGGCAGGATATATTCCCTTGTAGATAAAGCTGAACACCATTGGTGTGCTCTTTTCTCTTGATAGAAATACTTTATACATGCCACACATTCCTATGGATAGTTCTCAAGCTGCCCTTCTGAGTTACAAATGTTGCAACTGGAACTTGCCTTGACCTAAATATTTATTTCTTACTTGACTGTTGATCACCGTGTCAGCAAATAATTTCCTGAAAACTTTTTCCTCCCATCCTCTTGACTTTTACACATACTTTTCTGCGTAATCTTGACTTAAAGTCTCCCACAGATTGGGTTGAAAATCCTTGAAAAATCCAGGTGTTAGTTTATCTATCTATTCTTTTGGGTGCATGTTACAAATTCCGTCAACAAATAAGATGACTGTTGTTAAAAACCGATTCCCTTCATTGTTTCCAATGTTTTACTTTCATTATATACAGTGTATATAATGAAATTACAATATAATTACACACATGAATGGTTAGATACGATTCAAATACTATGATAAAATAAATTCTTGCCTACAAAAATGTGATTTGAATAGCTAACATCGTGTCTTTGAAACTTGTCAACTTATAGATATATGGATGCTGGCTGGGGAATCCTGGAAATTGTCCACACATCTTAAAAGTTGTCAAGTTTAAAAAACACTTTTCTAAAATGTACAATTTTTTGTGGTAAATGGAAGGCAATATCAGCATGTTAAAATATGCATATTTCATGTTATATATGTTGGGCACTAAGTCTAAAAACTAACAATGTAAACCAAAGTCAGTATTAAATAAATTTGGAATAGACTTTTCCAAAAGATGCTCACAGTGGTGGCATTAATATTTATAAAGACCTTGTCTGCAAAGGAATATATTCTAATAGGATTTTGGAGAATGGCATTATTTCAGCTCTTGCTTCAATTTATATTTTTTTCTGCATGCTCACCTTCTTAAAATACTTGGTTTTTTAAAAAAAATTCAAAAGAGAAAAAAAACAATCCACAAAATGCAAGCAGCAGTTTCAATATATTTCAAATACCACAATGTAATAGTATCTAAATTAGTAAGAAAATAGCTTACTCCTAAAGATATTTAGAAGACACGTCAAATTCAGCAACTACTTCCAATCCCCCCACCCCCTAATTGAAAGTCATGAACTGAAGAAGGTCAATAGCTACATCTTCCTTGATCAAATGATTAATATGGAGGGTGACAAAATAGAAGAAAGTTTGAACTGGGCTAAACTAGGGTCAGAAAGCATTTGGACAATAGCATGCTATATTCAAAAGCAATAAACCAACCTGCTTAAAGAGGAAATTGTTTAATCAATGTCTACTACCTGTGCTAACATATACAAAACACAAACACAGTGCAGAATTTGAATGTTACACAAAGAAGCATGAAAGGGGAAATGCTTAACATTTAGACAAGAAATGTATAGAACCATCAAATAATAGGAATATGTCATGTAATGGGTTATGTAATGGCTAGCCATATTGCAGTCCATACACATCAATGCTGGACAACAGCAATGGTACCATTGGTACCAGTCAATATTGGAACCAACAATGGTACCAATATTGACTGGTACCATTTGACCTTAAAACAGCCAGGACACACAAAAGAAATGCTGGACAGGTGATGTAGCTCAGTTGAAAGATACAGTACAAACTTGAAATGATTTGTAGTGTGTCAAAGCAATTGGAAAGCAGCTGAAGAGTCTTCATCCAGCAGTAGATTGATTTAGGCAGATACAATTGATATGCCTGTTGATAGTTATGTCGTTGAAGATTATGGGCCATAATTTTACTATGCTGATTCAGTGGGGATTGGTTGATGTTTTTCAATTTTCCAGTCTAGGGCTGAGAGAGAGTGACTGGTGTCCAAAGTGGTGTCTTCTAAATGGATATAGAAGGCTCAGATTCTTTTAAAAAATATATAGGAATAAATCAACATAAACAAGTTAAAGAAATATTATCAAATGCTTGAAAATCCTTTCCTGGTCATTATGATATAAATTATAATTTCAAACACATTATCAACAAACTGCATGTTGGGTATAGATTTGTTGCTGCAAGTTGGGTATAGATTTGTGGATGCAATATTGTGTAACAATTTCTTTAGTTATCTTGGTCTGCATAAAATATTCATAGCTCTTGAAATATTGATCAATTCCATATGCAATCAATGCTTGCTTTAATAGACTTTGAATTAATAGACTTCAAATTAAATGGACACAATGCATTGCAATACATGTATCTGCATAACGTCCCTTTCTGCCATTTATGTGTAAAATACATAAAATGTGAAGGTATGAAAGCTCTTCCATTTAAACCTGTGTAAAATATGTAAAATATCTGCATAAAATCCTATTCACATTTGATGGATATTCTTTTTAATGTGCCCTTCTTTCCCCATGTTAATCCAGTAAATTGAATGTTTTCTGCACAAGGGATATAAGCTAGTTAGCAAGATGTTCTGTATTGTATGTATCTTGGACAGGTTGTGAGTATTGTAGAATTTCTAATTACACGGATAAGCTCAAATCATCTATGAAAGTTCTACTTGTGAAACCATATTTCCAAAATGTGGAGATTGTAGCCAAATCTTATCTTACATTCTCTGAGGAGTCTAGGAAATGTACAATACTCATTTTTTAAACTTAACAGGTGTCTGCTTCCAAATTATTGAAACAGCTTTCCACCTACTTAAAAGACCCAGATGCTTTAATTCATCCCCTAGATCAGTGATGGCGAACCTTTTTTGGTTCGTGTGCCAAAAAGGGGGGGGTGTGCGCGCTAGCGCGCGCGCGCATGCCCACACCCATTCCCTCCCCCCCACGCATGCGCACAACACCACCCCATGCTGCCCCCTGCTAATGCGCACACACACACACAACCACGCAAAGGCCTTACCGGAGCCTGGGACGGTAAAAAATGACGAAATGGACAAACCGGAAGTTCGGAAAAATGCACTTCCGGTTTGTCTGTTTCGTCGTTTTTTTTGCATTCCGGGGCTTCAGGGAGCTTCGGAGTGCAAAAAACAGCTCACTGGCAAACCGGAAGTGCATTTTTCCGCACTTCTGTTTTGTCCGTTTTGTAGTTTTTTGCATTCCGGGGCTTCAGGGAGCTTCCCTGAACCCTCCGGAGTGCAAAAAACAGCTCACTGGCAAACCAGAAGTGCGTTTTTCCGCACTTCCGGTTTGTCCGTTTTGTAGTTTTTTGCATTCCGGGGCTTCAGGGAGCTTCCCTGAACCCTCTGGAGTGCAAAAAACAGCTCACCGGCAAACCAGAAGTGCGTTTTTCCGCACTTCCGGTTTGCCGGTGGGCAACGCTCGCGTGCCCTCCGCTATGGCTCCGCGTGCCACCTGTGGCACACATGCCATAGGTTCGCCACCACGGCCCTAGATCATGTAAATAATTAAGATCTATTTCATCTCTATTGTTTTCATTTGTGACAAAGATAAGGTTTCAAAAGCTCCTGCAGAATCAGGAGGGGGAAAAAAACTTCAATTACAAATGTATGCACTGAATAAATGCCCAATGAATCAATATGTATTTTCTTTTCCATTTGTGTGGTCCCATGAATAATGAGGAGATTTTTGTGTGTGAAAACTTGGTGGCAGCATGTTTAGATCAGCAGAAGGGAGCATTTTGGTATTCTTGTTTCTCACCTTGATGAGGCTGAGACATGAACATCAATATTCCTGGGTTTCGGAATATTTTGTAGACAGAATAGAACAGAAATGGCGATAGCATGAAAACTCAGTACAGCTGCAGATTGGAAAACAAGTGAAAAAAAGCAATTATAATAACAAGGACAAGGGATATTTTTGGAAAAGATAGTACTGTAGGCTAAATAAAAATATTTCATTTTCTAACTCAACAGCTGTATCTACAGTAATATACAGAGAAGATAGAACTCAACTCCTCCCTTAAGTTCTAGCTCTGCTGTTATGAAATCTTGCGTTGTCTATAAAAATAAATGAATGAATAAAACCCAAATTACATATTAAGACAATACCTTTATTGCAATAATTCAAAGAATATGCAACAATGTGCAAGCTTCACTTAGGAGTTCTCTAGACTAGAGCGACATTTTTCCATTATCCTGGTCCTCCATAAAATACAGGAAAAAAACTATGACTGAGCATTCATTTTTGGAGCAGTCTTTGGATACTCCAAATTGAAAGTGTTTTGTTGATTTCAGTAGAACTTTGGCCAGTTTTATTGGCTGAACACCTAGCTCTGAATTTCCAATTATAAAGTCATGTGAAACAAGGAAGTGACCCCTGTCAAATGCATTTTGGAATGGAAAATCCAAAATGAATGATATACAGTACCATTGTAGCAGAAAGAATTGTCCTTACAATGACTTTGTAGAGGTAGCAACCTGACTATACTGTAAACCCCCCCCCAAAAGAAATGTTTACTACTGGCATGTGACTAAATAACCATAAGTGATGTATTTGTATTTGATTGAGTAGTTCAGTAAAAAAAGGGGGGTGAATTTCTAATTATTTTCTGCTTAAATTATTAGCAATTAGTTCCAAAAACATCTTACCAGCAGTAAGTGACCCTGTTTGGTTTATGGGTTTGTGCAAATGAGCAAATTGAAGATATGCAAGTTGCTCATTTAGTTGTTAGATTATATCTCATCTATTCCTTCAAGATGGTGAACAGAGCACTCCATCTTCCTGTTTTTCGGTAGTAGCAAAAGATAGCAACTGTTCCAAGTCAATCAGCTTTGTTGGAATATTCATGACTGGGAGAGCCATGTGACAAGGTCAACCAATCAGGCTGAGTTGTTAACTAAGCATGTCCAGAAACTTGGCAAGAAGAAGGGCGTGGTTTAGTCAGTCCTCCATTATACTCCAGTGTGAAAACATCTTGCCATGGGGTCTGTGAAACAAAGTGCGGTATTGTAAATCTTTTGTTCTACTTATAAAGAAGTTATTTGAATCAGCAAAATGCAGTTATCTTGTGAAGCTTCTGATTTATTTCGCAACTCTGACAGGCTTCCATAGCTGAAAATTAACCACTACTCCGTGTATGGAATCAGAACTAAGTCAATTTGTGTCTGGATTCATTATGGTGAAAGGGAAGTTATAGCAAGATTATATTCCTCCACTGGAAAAACTCTTGCCTCCCTCTAGCTCTTTTATCAGCCCCCCTCTGCCTAACATAACATTCAAGACTGGCCAAAGAGAAGACAAATGATGGTCCATGCAAGGGACCATGGGATCAAGGAGTTGAAGTGGTCATGTCAAAGTTATGTATCTATGGAGAGTCTCAGTCATCCAAGTCATGGTTCTCCCAAAGGTGCTTTTTCAAAAGGCAACTGGGCTTTGTTTTTCCTTGAAGATGTTTCATTTCTCATCCAAGAACTTCTGAACTGAAGAAGCTTCTTGGATGAGAACCAAAACATCTTCAAGGAAAAACAAAGTCCAGGTGTATTTTGAAAAAGCATCTTTGAGTCAGTTATTTGTATTTTGGTTATGGTACTTAAAGGCATTGGTATAGAACAGGGGACAGCAACCTGTGGCTCTGGAGCCGCATGTGGCTCTTTCATCCCTCTGCTGCGGCTCCCTGTCACCGGTCGGCACCACAATTTTGAGAGGAGCTTCCGATTTGGGGGGGGGGAGCAGGGCGTGCCAGGAGGAGACTCTATGGCAAGGGGCGGGTTTTCCGGTCAGCTCCACAATTGATAGGGCTTTTGGTTAGGATTGGTAGAGGAAAAAGCCGAGACTCTATGGTGGGGGAACCGGATTTCTGGTCGGCTCCAGAATTGAATGGTGGCTTCCGGTTAGGATCTTTGTGGCTCTTTGAGTATTTAAGATTACTGACCCCTGGTCTAGAATCTAGACACAGGAAGACCATGAGTTCTAGTCTTGCTGTAGACATGAAGCTAATTGAGTGACCTTGGGCCAGTCAGTCTGATCTCCAATTCCAAACGTCTTCCCAAGGAAGTTGCAAGAACATGTCCATGTAGTCAACAGGAGTCAAGAATGACTTGAAGGTATACACAATATTGCATACACAAAAGTAATATCAAACACTTTTCAGTGTAATTTGTTGGATCCAGAGCTTTAGAGCATTTCCTTCAAATCTCGAGAATTCCTTTCAAAACAACTATATACCATAGTTGTGGCAAAAGATTTCCAAACACGTTGCTTTTCCATTCATTGTTTTTTAGGGGAGGAGGCAAATGAAGACATTTTAAATTGGCTGATATTTTCTTGATGTGTTTTATCTGCTTGCCCTGGTTTATGTATTGTTTTGGATTTGTTATTTTGCATTTCCTGTCTTTTCATTAAATGCCATTTGATAGAAACACAGGAAACAAATTTAAATACATAAAAGTAAATGATTTCTTATGTCAACATGTGATCTTCCAACTTCTTTTCAGTTTGAAACCTTAATTGACTTCAGCTGACAGGAAAAACGAAATTAATTGTGATCTGTATATCATCTCTCAAATAGCAGTTACTGTATTTAGCCTGTGGCAGTTGCATTTGTAAACCTCTTCTTTTGCACACCTGCTGACTGCATGGTGACCATTTTGTGTCACCAGCATTATGTGAGGATGAGACGTAATTGATCCCCATGTGATAAGACTCATTTAAAAGAAGGCTGCAGTTGCAGGAATCAGCGTAACCACACAGACTGATTGTTTACAGTTGAGCTCTATGATATGGCTTCCATGGTTTTCTGCAGGATCGTGGGAATAGACACTGGAATGCCCTTACTATGTTTGTCTATGCAACTGCCTGCAGTAACCTTTTTTTCAAGGATTTTTGAAGAACTGGTTTGAATGAGATTTCTCATATGTCTTTAGGAGGGCTTTCCCAGACACTGCAATTATAGATTTTTTTTTCCAAAGCTTCCTCTCTGCGCTTTCTCCAAGAGTTCCAAGGCTGGAACTATATACAGTAAGTCTCATTAGACCTATTCATATGACTATATTTTAAGAGGCTGCATTTTTCCCATGTAGTTTGATACTTTTCACTGTAAATCTAGGTTTAATTCCATTAAAGGTCAGAGCAGAACACAGCCAAGTAGCCACTCATGATTTAAACAGGTGTTTCGACATTCTGAGCCAATAGGAAATGCCTGGATTACTTTTTCCCATCCTCCCAGAATTAAATGCCAGTGGGTTCAGAACTGCTTAACAATAGCAAAAGGTTGCAAATAGCTGAAGGATGTGCACAGATAGAGGAAATGTGATTGAATGAAAGACACAATAGATATTTTTCTCCTATCCCAAACTATTATTGCTGGGAGTTGAGTGGCATATAAATGTAATAAATTATTGTTATTATTATGCTTGGTCCCCAGAGTCAGCCAGGGGTTTGATTCGATTTGATGTTTTTACCCAAATATATCAAATCCTTACTAAAGTCATGAGAAAGGAGATTTTGTTTGATGGTGTAAAATAATCATTGCAGGATGTAAGCTGTTCCAAGTAAAGCTGCCATTTGCAATTGACTAATAGTGTTTTTTGTCAATGCCAGTGGCATTCAGATGGGGCTCCAGTTGCTTCAGGACTACGCCCAAGGCTCCTATTACTGTTGGTAACACCTTTGTCTTCTTTTGCCGCAGTCATTCCATTTCCATTTGCTGATCTTTATATTTTATGATTTTCTCCAGTTCTTCCTCTTCTAAGCATTAAAAATCTATATCTGAATATTCATCATAGGTAACCAATAAATACCAACAGTAAAATGATTGTACATGTAACAGATAATATGATGAAAATGAAGCTTGACCATTCTCATTAACAGCTACAGGTAATCCTCGACTTTATGACCACAATTGACCCCCCAAAAGTCTGTTGCTAAGTGAGACATTTGTTAAGAGCCGAGGTGGCTCAGCGGTTAGAGTGGGGTACTGCAGGCCACTTTAGCTGACTGTGATCCGCAGGTCAGCGGTTCAAATCTCACCGGCTCAAGGTTGACTCAGCCTTCCATCCTTCCGAGGTAGGTAAAATGAGGACCCAGATTGTTGGGGGCAATGTAAATATACATTGCTTACTGGTGTAAACCGCTTAGAGAGTGCTTGCACTGTGAGGCGGTATATAAATGTCACTAATAAATAATAAATAAATAAGTGAGTTTTATCACATTTTACGACTTTTCTTGCCATAGTTGTTAAGTGAATCACTGCAGTTATTAAATTAGTAACATTGATTGTTAAGTGAATCTGGCTTCCCCATTAACTGTACTTGTCAGAAGGTCGCAAAAAGTGATCACATGACGCTGGGACACTGCAACTGTCATAAATATGAGCCAGTTGCCAAGCATCTGAATTTTTATCATGTGACCATGAGGATGCTGCAATGGTTGTGTGAAAAACAGTCATAAGTCACTTTTTTCAGTGCCATTGTAATTTTGAATAGTCACTAAACAAATTGTTGTAAGTTGAGGATTATCTGTATAATATTTTCTGAGTATTAGGTTGTATATTCATGCACAATGAGACTATATCTGCTGAACAAAACTCTGCATTGGCGAGAGGAAGGGCATCCGGCTAGTAATCATTCAGCTCCATTCAGTTGCCCTGACTCCACCCCGCAAGGGATTATGGGGTCGTTAAAAGATGATGATTAGGCTGTGTACTTATTTGAACATTAGGCTGAGCAGTCTAGTAGCTACTAAACTTTTTCCAATGAACTTTCAAATATTTTGTCTAATTTTGACTAGCCTTCTAAAACTATTGAAACTTAATATTTATATGCTCTATCAATACACAGGATTCTGGGGAGTATATGAAGACCCCATGAGGGGATAATAATATATAACCAATTTTCTAAAGCCAGTCACCCATTAATGAGTTAATTACCAAAAGCCAATCTATTTTTTAAATGTTGCTGCAAATGATTCTAATTTATACTTAACATCGTATTTTTGGAATTGGATTTCTCAAGAAAATGTCCAGAACATCGTTCCTCTGATAAAGGTCCATATTACATATTTTTTCATATCTGGATAGTATAATATTTTGCAAAATGTTTATGTTTACAATATATAAAATATGGGTGGTCCTGCTTTAGTATGTTCTTCCCAAATCAATTCAATAATTTAAAGCTTTAACAATCTTGTACATGTTTAT
This sequence comes from Diadophis punctatus similis, assembly GCA_023053685.1. Taxonomy (NCBI): domain Eukaryota; kingdom Metazoa; phylum Chordata; class Lepidosauria; order Squamata; family Dipsadidae; genus Diadophis; species Diadophis punctatus. The sequence goes on along the minus strand of JALIGW010000001.1, from coordinate 251,762,465 downwards.
TTAGAAATAGGTTCCATTTCATTCAGTGAATCTTACTCTCATATAAATGTGCACAAAACTGTAGTTTAAATCCCTTCTCAATAATTATCTTCTTCATTACCTCAAGCATCTGTAATTTGAAGGAACAGTGCCTTCTGAATAATCTGTCTTGTCTACTTTTTCTTAGCTTAAGCTGAAGGTCCATGTAACACTGAAATATGAGTGCATAAGAGCAGCAGAAAAAGTTCAGAGTGGCATAATAAGATGGTTAAGGATCTTTCCAGATAATGAATTATGGGAATACAGATAACAGAATTGGAAAGGACCTTGGAGGTCTTCTAGTCCATCCCCCTGCTCAAGCAGGAGACCCTATACCATTTTAGACAAATGGCTCTCCAATCTCTTCTTAAAAGCCTCAAATGTTGCAGCACCCACAACTTCTGAAGGCAAGCTGTTCCACTGGTTGATTGTTCTTACTGTCAGAAAATTTCTGACAGTATTCTGACAAAAATTCCTTAGTTCTAATTGCTTTTCTCCTTGATTAGTTTCCATCCATTGCTTCTTGGCTTTCCTTCTGGTGTTTTGGAAAATAGGTTGACTCTCTCTTCTTTGTGGCAGACCCTCAAATATTGAAACACTGCTATCATATCATACCCAGTTCTTCTTTTTACTAGACTGGCCATACCTGATTCCTGCAACCAAATAATGATCGGCAATTTATCATTATTAAATCAGATTCCCCCATCTTGTCACTAGACTAGAGTTACAATATATATACACAAAATCAGGGATGAAATCCAGCAGGTTCTGACAGATTCTGGAGAACCGTAGTGGAAATTTTGAGTAGTTCGGAGAACTGGCAAACACCACCTCTGGCTGGTCCCAGAGTGGGGTAGGAATGGGGATTTTGCAATATCCTTCCCCCTGGAGTGGGGTGGGAATGGAGATTTTACAGTATTCTTCCCCCAGGAGTGGGGAGGGAATGGGGATTTTGCAGTATCCTTTCCCTGGAGTGGGGTGTGAATGGAGATTTTGCAGTATCCTTCCCCTGGAGTGGGGTGAGAATGGAGATTTTGCAATATCCTTCCCCCTGGAGTGGGGAGAAATGGGGATTTTGCAGTATCCTTCCCCTGGAGTGGGGTGGGAATGGGGATTTTTCAGTATCCTTCCCCTGGAGCGGGGTGGGAATGGAGATTTTGCAGTATCCTTCCCCCAGGGGTGGGGTGGGAATGGAGATTTTGCAGTATCCTTCCCCCAGGGGTGGGGTGGGAATGGAGATTTTGCAGTATCTTTCCCCTGCCATACCCACCAAGCCAGGCCCACAGAGCCGGTAGGAAAAAAATTGAATTTCGCCCCTGCACAAAATATATACCTATATCATAAAAAGAAAATTATTATCTACTTATTTTTTGTTACCAAGTGTTGTCTGATTTTTTTTTTAAGAATAGTTGTATTGCCTCCAGAAAAAAAAAATCTTTTCTGGCTTTGGCAGTCTTTCAAGAGAAGGGAGTTCCGAAGCTGACACATAGAATCTCTGAGTCATCTCAGAGACTTATTTTGGCTCTCTTTGCTCAGATTGGAAGTTGGAACATAAGGAAGGAAGTGGTATTAGAGGTATGTAGAGGACAGTTGCCAAAATGGACAGAGAAGTGGTGGCAGGAGAGAGAGAATAAGAATAGTTTCATGGAAGACTGATATGGCCAATGAGAAAGAGGGGAGGATAAATAAATATGATTATTACAACTATTGCTGTTCACTTATGGGCCAGTCCTCAGTGTTCCATGGAATTTAAGCTAAATATGTTTCTGCTCCAAAAAGCATAAAATTCCACAATGAGCTAAGGACCAAAATCATAGCTAGAAAAAAGAAAGCAAAATGAAAAAAAAAAAAAAGGCAGACAGGCTGAGAATGAATTTGGTGGATAACTATTATCATATACAATAATCAGAGCTGGTATTCAGCCGGTTCTGTCCGGTTCGCCCGCACCAGTATTGGAAATTGCGGGTGCTCGCCCCGCCCCAGCTCTATGCTATCCTATTTGTGCACGTTTTTGAGGCCGGGCGCGTGCAATGAAGGCTCGCGCGCGACTAAAGCGCACGTTCACATTTGCGAACTGATAGGGAAGGTAAGTGAAAATCATCCCTGACAATAATGTATTAATTATATTAATGCCTATACTGAAAGGTTTAAGGAAATTGTTTATGCTATTACTATGCCCTCCTGGAGTATTTGTATATTCCCCAGAACCCTGTGTATTGAATGGGGTTGGAAAATTATCTGTATAGACTACTTTTTTCTGCCATCTTTTTTTCTGTCTTGGAAATGTTTGCATTTTGCACTACTTGCATTCTGCTCACAATTTAGTGTCTGGATGTAACATGAATGGAATATAGGCAAGCGAAGGTTAAGCTGATCCTTCTGTGTTGTTATTATCCTTGGTTAATTGTTGTTTTTGATCTGATTTTAATATTTAATACTCCTTACCCACCGAGTTGTTTTTAAATTGGGTGGTCCTACAAATGCAATAAATAAATGGAGACAATTGTCATAGGAATCTACTGGGGGCAAATGACAAAAAAATAATGGTAAAGACAATGTGATGCATTGTGTCTGATGTGGAGATGCAAGTGCAAAAAGCCAGTGTTGTAGTATAATGTCATGGCACACATTTTGTCATTTTTGTTTCATCATGATCAATACTTTTGGGTATTTCATGAGTAATTTTTAAAATCCTAATAGCAATCTATACACTAATTATCAGATTCAAGCAGACAGCGAAAGTAATTTTTTTTTCTCTAGCTCATATTGCTTCTGAAACTGGAATATATGTTGGATAGCTCTCCCTCTATAAGGAAGATGGGATTTGCAATTGCAAAAGAAAAAAAAAAGCAGTATTTGGAGAATTAAAATAGTTTTTCCTTATCTTATCTGACAATAATTCTCCCCACTGACCACAATTTAATGATTTTCAAATCTTACAATATAAAGGGGAAGAGGAATACCTACCTTTGCAGAGGTTTGACTAATAGCTCTCTTCTTCAGGTTGATATTGTCTGCTGCCAGTGCCTAAATTAATTATTCTTCTGATAGCATGGTGACTTATTTGACTAATGCAACAAACTAGATTTCAATCAAACCCTGCTCAGTATAATGCTACTCACAGTTCATTGGGTTTGTAACAATTTAGATGTTGCAAGAGATATCAGTATGTCTTAGGATGGAATATGCAAATTCTGGCATAGATCCAAACCTGGAGTTAGACTGAGAAAACCAGACGTATATTACTTCTCCAGAGTCATCTGTTAACTCCAGAGTTATCTGTGAATATTATGCAGTCATAAATATTCTAAGCATAGAGGCAAACAGGACCAGCAATATTTTAATGTGTACTCAGTTATGCCACTACAAAATAGATCAGAGGTCCTCAAACTTGGCAACTTTAAGACTTGTGGACTTCAACTCCCAGCATAGCTGACTGGAGAATTCTGGGAGTTGAAGTCCACAAGTCTTAAAGTTGCCAACTTTGAGGACCCCTGAAATAGATCCTTCCTTATTTCCCACCCCCAAAAAGTAACTATTTCAAAATCCAACAATTAGATTTTTCTATATCTACCCACTTTATTCATAAATGAGATTATGATGCACAAGGAAGGAAGGAAGGCAATTTTGTTCATCTTTCCTTTTGCTTGAAGTCCTTCATACAAATCTGGAGATCCTGTCAGTTCTCTTCTTCCAAGAGCTCCTCAGTAAAAAGATAATTAAGATAGGCTGCTACTGGACTCCTGATACCTTTTGGCCTAACCACCTCTGAGTTCTTATCCCTCCTAAGAACACTGTCTAGTATTTATCAGTTGTAACTTTGTATAAATGTTTGTTTTGGGAAACACATTAAATCAGTAGTGAAATCAATTTTTTTTTACTACCGGTTCAGTGGGCGTGGCTTGGTGGACATGGTGTGGCTTGGTGGGTGTGGCTTGGTGGGCGTGGCAAGGGAAGGTTACTGCAAAATATCCATTCCCACCCCACTCCAGGGGAAGGATACTGCAAAATTCCCATTCCCTCCCCACTCCTGGGGGAAGGATATTGCAAAATCTCCATTCCCACTCCCTCTGGGGCCAGCCAGAGGTAGTATTTGCCGGTTCTCAGAACTACTCAAAATTTCCGCTACCGGTTCTCCGAACTACTCAAAATTTCCACTACCGGTTCTCCGAACTACTCAAAATTTCCGCTACCGGTTCTCCAGAACCTGTCAGAACCTGTCAGAACCTGCTGGATTTCACCCCTGCATTGAATGCCATCTACACAGGCCACTCAGCATGGGATCAATTTACTAGATATTTTAGGGGGCTCTGATACCATAGCAAAACCACGTTACATCAAATCCACGCTGTTCTAAATGGCTAGCCTTCTGGGGCAGCTGTCCATTCATGTCTCCTTCCATCAGTGGAATTATACTATAAGAATGTCATGTGACAAACTATCACTGTTTGCCCATTAGGAACTACGAATGGATGGTATATCCAGATTTATTATGTACTTAGTAATGGACTCAAATTTGTTATAATGTGACCCTGGTACATCACATGAACCACGGTGGCGCAGTGGTTAGAGTGCAGTACTGCAGGCTACTTCTGCTGCCTGCCAGCTGCCTGCAATTTGGCAGTTCAAATCTCACCAGGCACAAGGTTGACTCAGCCTTCCATCCTTCCGAGGTGGGTAAAATGAGGACCCAAATTGTTGGAGGCAATATGCTGACTCTGTAAACCGCTTAGAGAGGGCTGTAAAGCACTGTAAAGCAGTATATAAGTCTAAGTGCTATTGCTATTCCTATCACATAGACCAGGGGCCAGAGGAAGGAGCAAAGCTTTCTCAGCGCCATCTTCCGAGACTGCTGCTTCAAGAAAGCCTGGATGCATTTCACAACCTTGTTCTCTTATGCTCAGTTCTGGTAAATACTCCAGAATGATGCTATGATTGGAGGTGCTTACCCAGCAGCTGTTTTCTTTTCAAAATTTGGCCTGAAAGTACATTGAAACGGAACTAAATAATCAGCATTATCCATCAGTGCCTGGAGTTGAGAAAGTACTACCTGTTCTACTATCTTTAAAATCAAATTAAATACCGATGGAAACATTTTCTAAGCAGCCACAAGTATCTCAAATACAGTATATATCTGATTACACATATTCCCTCTTTATTTTAGGTTGGTTACAGCTCAGGGGTAGAGAACACACTTTGTGTGAAGAAGGGCTTAAATTCTAACCTCAGGCATTTAGGAAGCCAATGGCAGCCAGTATTGATAATGCTGAACACCCAGTGATATGACTGAGTTTATATTTGCTTTCATTCTATCTATGCTCTTATATGTTGAGTTGATCGCTTAGCTTCTCAATTTCATTCCAATGTTCCAAATAAAGAATCTCTTCTTTATTATTTCTCTCATGGAAAGACCCAAATCCTGACGATTCCAAATGCTGTGGGAACCCTGTGCAGCATTCCTTCTTGTTTGTCCTTTGTAACAGAGCTCATTTTTCAGTGGAGGTTTCCCATTATTTCTAGGAAGGTTGTGGTCAAACCCATGCACTCCCCAGCCTTTTGATCTCTTGCATCCTCTTCATATCCCAGAGGGGGGAAAAAAGGCAGCGATTAAGACAGAGTTCCTTAAAGAACACATAGTCTGTCTTCTGTTTGACCAAAATGGTTTCCCAGTGAATCAAACTTTTCTCAGCTGAGGGGGGTGTCCCACAATAGGCTCTGAAAAGATGGATAGAGCAATTGTCCTGTTTAGTGATCCACGAAAGGAAAGGAGTCCTTAGTGAAGGGAGACCTTACACTAAATCTGACCTGACACTTTAGGAGTAAGACAATAAAAGGTCAAGGGGACTAACGAGAGGAAAAATTCCAACAATACATACCATAGCTAGCACACAGCTTCTGCCACCCAGACTATGGGGCAGCAGCATTAACTGCCTCAGACATGTGAAGAGGAAGTGAAGCGGAAAGAACTTGAAGTTTCCTTCTTAAGAATTGTGGCCCAAAATTTTCACAACTTAGCCAGGCCCCCCCAAAGAGGTCAAAGTAACACCCTTGGGATGGAGGGGAATTTTTGTTTTTAATACATTTAGCTGATCTAGATGGAAGGGAAGAAGAATATAGATGCTGCACCAAGTTAATTAAAAAAGGAACAAACCAAAACCAGAAACTGGCCAGTAAGATAAGATCTCTCTCTCTCTCTCTCTCTCTCTCTCTCTCTCTCTCTCTCTCTCTCTCTCTCTCTCTCTCTCTCTCTCTCTCTCTCTCTTTGTGTGTGTTTTAATTATAAAAAAGCAAAGCTTACTATTTGTTGTTATTATTGTTGTTGTTGTTGTTGTTGTTATTATTATTATTATTATTATTATTATTATTATTATTATTATTATTATTATTATTATTATTATTATTTACAATTACGGTTTTCAACTGACAACTAGTCAATAGTTATGGGAACTTCCTTTAAGAAATGGTTAGTTGAGTATCATCTCCCTCCAGAATGAATTGGGTTTTTTGGTACTCCTGGAGGCAAAAAAGGAATTTCTGTGTGCCTATTTCTGTTGTCAATCACATCTCCAATATCACTTCTTTGTAATAAGGATCTGGCCTTGTTGAAACACTCCTTTGGTCCAGCTAGTTACCGTATATTCCGGTGTATAAGGCGACTGGGCGTATAAGACGACCCCCAACTTTTCCAATTAAAATATAGAGTTTGGGATATACTCTGTATAAGACTACCCCTCCTACCATCTTTCTTCTTCTTTCTGTCTTTCTTCATTCCTAACATCTTTCTTTCTTTCTTTCTTTCTTTCTTTCTTTCTTTCTTTCTTTCTTTCTTTCTTTCTTTCTTTCTTTCTTTCTTTCTTTTTCTTTCTTCTTTCTTTCTTTCTTCTTTCTTTCTTCTTTCTTTCTTCCTTTTTTCCCTCTCACTTTTTTCTCTTCCTTCCTTCCTCCCACCCTCACTTTTTTCTCTTCCTTCCTCCCACCCTCCCATCTAACATTCCTCTTCTTCCTCTCCTTCCTCCCTTCCTTCCTTCCTTCCTTCATCCCTCCCTCCCTCCTCTTTCTTTCTTTCTTTCTTTCTTTCTTTCTTTCTTTCTTTCTTTCTTTCTTTCTTTCTTTCTTTCTTTCTTTCTTTCTTTCCTTTCTTTCTCCCTGCAGGAGGAAGAAGGAGCCTCTGTTGCTGTCTCCCGCGGGGCTCCAGCCACCCGGCTGAGTCCTTGACCGTGCCGCCACCAGGGTTAACGCGCATGGGAGGGAAGGAGAGCACGCGCTGCCGCCGCCGCTATTGCATGTGCGAAGTCTCCCCGGTCGCTGTGGCTGCACCGGGGAGCCCGCGTCCTTGTCAATGATGGAGACGCTGCGCGCACGGGAGGTACCACGGAGCAGAGGTGCCTGGCGAGCGAGACGAGTGGCGGCATCGGCGGCAGGCTCCTGTCTGTGTCTCCCGCCCGCCTGCCCGCCTCTTGCCTTAGCATTTAAAAGAATGAGAGGCGGGCGGGCGGGAGACGCGGGCAGGAGCCTGCCGCCAATGCCGCCACTCGTCTCGCTCGCCAGGCACCTCTGCTCCGCGGTACCTCCCGTGCGCGCAGCGTCTCCATCATTGACAAGGACGCGGGCTCCCCGGTGCAGCCACAGCGACCGGGGAGACTTCGCACATGCTGCGCCTTCGTACCCGGCGTATAAGACGACCCCCGACTTTTGAGAAGATTTTCAAGGGGTAAAAAGTCGTCTTATATGCCAGAATATACGGTAGATGCTCTAATTACTTTCTTGGGTGGTGTATGCATCAGCAGGCTACCTTTAGAGATGCTAACAGCCACCACCAACACATCAGGAAGAAAATATATCCCCCCACCCCTGTTTTTCATATAAATGGGAGAGGTTTGGGGCCATTGAAACTCTGGGAAAGGAATTATAAATTGACTATGGCAACAACATATAAAGAAAACATGTATAAAATGTTTTATAGATGGCATTTGTCACCGGAAAGATTAGCCAAAATGTTTAAGAACATGTCTATGAAATGTTGGAAATGCCAACAAATACCTGGTTCCTACTATCACATGTGGTGGACTTGTGCAGAGACAAAATCTTATTGGACTCGAGTTAAGAACTGGCTAGAAATAATGGTGAAACAAAATAAAGAGCTGAGACCTGAGACTTTTTTGCTGGGGATTATACTGAATAAACTTAGTAAAGAAGATTCCTATTTGATTATACATGTGTTGACAGCAGCTAGAATTACTTTCGCACAAAAATGGAAAGGAACTAAGGTTCCATCTGAAGAGGAATTAATTAAGAAAATTATGCATTGTGCTGAGATGAACAGAGTAACAATGAAAATTAAAGACAAAGAGGATTCAGAATATTATAATGTTTGGATGAAATTTTATAGTTGGTTGGAGAATGAATATAGTTGAAACTTAAGATAGAACAATTATTGTGTATAAAAGATAAGAAAATGAACATAGATAAATAACCCAGATGACGAAATGTATATGGATAAGGATGTAGCAATATAGTAATATAAAAATATACCTAGAATTAAGTAATTTGAAATAGATTTTTAACACAGGATAGATTCGAAACAACAATTTAAAATGTAAGTTGAGGAGATGTATTGATTGTCTATCCGTTAAAATAGATTAAAAAATAAATACACTCAAGAAAGGAGAAGGAGGAGGAAGAGGAAGAGGAAGTAGTGGGGAGGAGAAAAGAAGGAAGAACGTAGGTAGGGGAAGAGAAGGAAGGTAAGAGTGAGAGTAGATAGATGGAAGAAGGGGTAGTAGGAGAGGGGAGAGAAGGAGGAAGAAAGTAGAGGGAGGGAAGAAGGATAGAGGGAAGGGAGTGATTGGATTTGATATGTAGGCTAGATAGGCAATCTAGTAATGTTATTGGATGTAAAAAAAATTAGGTTAAATTTTTGATAATATATTATGGTATATGTATTGATGTCTATGTGAAGAATATTAAAAGAAAATAAAAAATTCTTTGAAAAAAAGAAAGAAATGGCACTCTTCTGCTCGTTCTCAAGGAGGATCTCAGGCCTTTCCTAAGAATGTCAGTGCTAGGCAAAGAATGATTGTACTTGAAATATTTAACCATAAACTGCAGTTTGAAGCAGGATGCAGTAAAAAAATCATTTCCCAAGGTATCTTAGTTTAGAAATTCTGGCCAAGAAAAAGTTTTAGTTAAACTCAGCTATTAAGATCACATTGGCTAGGGCAGCAGTATTCCATCCATTCTGTGATCAATGCCACGAATGGACCCAACCATTTCTGCTGTTTTAATCCTGTATGTCATTGTAATTCATGGAAGGGAGCTGCCCTGGTTCCAGGTTGTTAGACTCTCTGTGGAGTGCCCTAAGAAGGACGAGAAAGATGGGTCTTGGGATCCAGAGTTCCAAAACCTTTTCCAATCAGTTCTTGGTGTCCATGCAGAATGTCCTCTTTGGTTCTACCAACACTATAGAAGCAGTCCTGGGTTAAAAGGTCAATCTGTTGAGTTTTCCAAAGGCATCTGTGGACTTTCTGCAGCATACATACCTACTCACTTTGCCATATGTCGTTTATTAGGTGTGTGATTTTACAAGATTTACAAAATCTTTTCTTTGTTTTTTGGGGGGGCAGGGGTTTGAATGTGTCAAAAATATGTTTACCACTGCTGCTTCTCCAGTCTGATGTGGATATGGTGCTATTCTAACTAGGTGCTGTGTTCACATAAGATCCTGAACCTCCCCACTTCAAGAAATCAAGCCTTAACGAAAATGGAGGAAAAAAAGATGGTGGAAGATTACTATGCATGAAGCAATCAGAACATTTTATATTATTTATGTAGAACACATCAATGTTTTTGGGGTTATCTGACTGGCCCTGCAAGAAAACAGAATCTATCTCTTTCTGGGGAGGTGGGGAGTGTTTCTGGATTTTTGCAGCCAAATCAGATACTCTTAATGTTTACTAACTGCAGTTTATGAAACCTATATATATTCTGTAACTCATCAGTAGCTGAAAAGGAAATTAATTTAGCTTTTAAAATCTAGATGGAAATAATTTCACCCTACCAGGGGTGGGTTCTAACTTACCTCGCCGCTGGTTCGCATCCTCCCGCGCCGTGTGGCTGCGCACACATTGCACGCCGTGTGGCTGCGCCATGCAGGGGCGTATGGGCATGCATTGCGCAGTGCTGAAAACTCAAAGCTTCTGTGCATGCGCAGAAGCAAAAAACAAGATGGCGGCGCCCACGGACCAGCACCAACAGAACCGGCTCTGTGACATCACCACTGGTTTACTAGTGGAACCCACCTCTGCTTGCTACCTACCTACCTACCTACCTACCTACCTACCTATCTACCTACCTACCTACCTACCTACCTACCTACCTACCTACCTACCTACCTACCTACCTACCTATCTACCTCTATATCTCTATCTCTCTACCTACCTACCTACCTACCTACCTACCTACCTACCTACCTATCATCATCATTTATCTATCTTATTTATTATAGCCACCCATGAGTTTATAAAGCAGCTTATAAATACTCAGCATCAGGTTTTTAAAAAAGAGTCTTTCACAGCATAAAACCTGGATCTTTTCTAAACCAGCTTATGAAAAACTATAGTCGTAAAAATTGCCCAGAATCATTGTTATTGCAGAAGGAGATAAACAAAAATAAATAAAAAGAAGAACCCAGAAATAAACCAAAAGCTTGTAATGTAAAAGTCATGGCATCTTCTGATGAAATAGGATGTTATAGGAAAGATCTGAGATGCAGAAAACCATTGTTAGAGTTAGCATTTCTAGACTGCATTGGCCAACTATTTATCCTCTATTTAGCTCTGCTAATTCTGAGAAAAGTATGCAAATTAAGAATTATCCCCAACATAAGACCACTCAAAGATCCAGTTTTAGTAAGGATGACATTAAGATGATTTTTATGACACTAAAAGAGAATTGGAATATTGTTATACTGAAAAAAAAATAGCAAATGCCTAAGTGGTATGTTGCCTTTGATCACTCTAATTTCCTTTCTCTCCCTCTCTGATTATCTCTGGATTAAGAGCAATGAGGTTCAACACTTTACACTGAGGAGCAACATTCCAGATGGAGTTGGGTGATAACACAGTGGTAGTGCTCCATTTTAATGCATCTCCCTGCCATAATGTCTTGGGGCTTTCAGGCTGGCAGAGTATATTAGCAAAATCAAGTTTATATCTCTCTCTAGCTCCCTTCCTCCCTAGCATAACACTGGATAGCCAGAACCCATGTAGATAGAAGGTTTGGAAAAGAAGGGCAAAAATTCGACTTCAACAACAGAGTGGTTAATGCCTGGAACACTTTACCTGACTCAGTAGTTTCTTCCCCTAACCCCAAAAACTTCAACCTCAGATTATCTACCATCGACCTCACCCCATTCCTAAGAGGTCGGTAAGGGGCGTGCATAAGCGCACAATCATGCCTACCGTTCCTGTCCTAATGTACCCATATATTCATACCTCTTTTACTCTTATTCATGCTTGTACTATTACATATATATTCAATCATGTTTTACTGTTTATACTTTGCTTATAATCATATATGCTTGACAAATAAACAAATACAAATACAAGTCCAAAGGTTCCCTTAATAATTCTTGCCCTTCTTAGCTTTCTCAGGCCATTTGTAAATGAAACACAAGCACAGGCTACGATGTGTGTGACAATAAAGCAAATTGGTGTATATTGTGGAGAAAGCAATGAGTATGTATTACAACAATGGCAAACAATGTTGTCCAAATTTGTTCATGTGAACTATTATAGGAGATCAACATGCACAAACCTCACAGTTGCAGTCAACAACTGCTTAGCTAACCCAGTTCCTAAGAAAACATGCTTAAACGTGCTCACATTCCAACAAGAAGAACCTATGAAGGAGCAGAAATCCAAGATAATTTGGAATTAAAATTTCTCACATGCAGATCTTTTCTACAAGGCTTGACGAAGAAATATAATAAGGTAATGACAATGTCTATACTGCTATTACTCTGTGGTATCTCTGCATATCTCTGCATATGTCCTGTTGGATTTGAACTGCATACTTGTATAAGTATTGATAAGTAAGCAAATAAATGTGTTTGAGATTTATTTCCCCCCACATTATAATGTTAGGTTTCTTAAACCATATTGATTTCTTCAATAGAAGCATATGGTGAGATTTATGCTGTACAGTATATTTTCAAATTGCAGGTAAGGAGTTGTGTGTTGGTATCTTGTAGAAATATCTTAGCTCTAGAAAAAGACTAGGTTGTATTTTTCTCATTGATTAATTTTGTATATCAGGAATTTTTTTTTAAGATGGGCTAGTTTTCACATATATAATTTCCGACTAGAAGTAGTATGTGTAGTATACTCCCCAAATTACATTACATTGCACTAACATTAATATAGATTGTGACACAACACTAATTGCATCCTATAAACTGTGAGGCATGAATAATAATAACCTTCATGTGATGTTTGATTTTCCTTTGGATGGTTAGGTGCAAATATATCTGGTTAAAGTTTCATTAAAAAATAAAGTTTCAGTAAAAAAAAATATTACTCTTTATATACCACATTTCTTTCCCCTAAATAGTCCAGGATGGCGTATAAAGAGAATTTAAAAAATTCTTAATAGGTAAAACAATCAACATGTAAAACCAGTCAATATATAAAAACATAATAATTTAAACAAAAGTAAAGGTTGTTTAACAGATAAACTCTTTTTGGACCAATTGTTAAGCTACAAATAAAGAAATAATTTCACGCCCCACCTTTCCTACCGGAAGGCAGCATATATAACACCCCTTCTTCAAATCTTCTGTACGCAATGCACATAGCTATGAATCTGTGGAATAGGTTGGCGACTATATATTTATTCATTCAATTTATATTGTTGCCCAATTAACATATGACTAACAAATAAAAAAGCATAGAATAACTAGAACAACCCCCCCCAATCATAAAATATATTGTGCTCGTGGCATGAAGAACAGGCAAGAACAGTCCAAGCACAATCATTATAGGCATGACACCACCTCACCTAGTGCCTGGGGGTAAAAAACAGGTCTTAAGAGTCTTCTAAAACACAGGTAGAGTCAGGGTCATGTGAATTTCAGAGGGACTGCTCTTCCATTGGGCAAGCATGACACATCTTTTGGATCCCATTACTTAACACTGGTTACGTGATGGGGACCCAGACATGCCCATCTTGTCAGATCTTATGGATGGGTAGTAGTAATTGGAAACATACAGATAACCAGCTCTTGTGCCATGATGTGCCTTATAGATCATGACCAACATGACCATCTTGAATTGTACTCAGAAGCACATTAGTAACCAATAAAACTATCAAAGTAATGATGTACTATAGTTACAGTAAGGTGTTCCCATAACAACTGCACTCTGGACTTATTGTAACTTCCAAGTGGTCTTCAAAGGCAGCTCACATTGTAGTAGTCAAGATGAACGGATGAACATTGTAGTAGTCAAGATGAACGGAGAGAAACATGTGAGTGATGGGCCAAGAATAGGCCAGTTCAAGAATAGATAAAATATTTTTCTGTCCCTCCTCTCACTAGAATGATCAGCAAACATTTAGAAGAAATTAAAGTCAATTGGGATGCATGTTTTTAAAATGTAGGACTGGTTCTGGTTCTGGTTCTGGTTCTGTGTGAAACAGCAACAATAAAGTCTTGTTGATCAGCAGTGAAGGATGGGTAGAGGTTTCCCAGTAAAGCAGGAAGAGGGAGCCCTGCTACCTCAGGAATCAGGTTCTGACAGATGGCTGAATCCAGGAGACTAGCCATCTATCAAAACTCACCAGGAAGCTGTAACCCCAACTATATGGTGGAAGAATCTATCAATCTCTCTAATTTCTCTTGAATTGAAAATATTAATGTATTATTAATCCAGTATTAGTCCATCCAGAACAAACTGAAAGTAGTCCTGGGAATCAGTAAGAGGGGGTTGATTTAGCCATTGCTTCCCATTCAGCAGGTAGATCAAACAATATATTTTAAAAAGCAAATTAAAAAATATTTTCAGTTTAGAAATAGGAATCTGACATGTTTAGTTAGAAATATGTAACCCTGATTATAAGGAGGTTTGCTTCCATTCTCTCTCTCCCTCCCTCCCTCCCTCCCTCCCTCCCTCCCTCCCTCCCTCCCTCCCTCTCCCTCTCTCCCTCTCTCCCTCTCTCCCTCTCTCTCTCTCTCTCTCTCTCTCTCTCTCTCTCTCTGTGTGTGTGTGTGTGTGTGTGTGTGTGTGTGTGTGCTTGTAGTCTTGGCTGCTCTCAAATACACCGTTTGGATCCTGGACATTTTATTGATGGTTTTTAAAGAATGTGTGTTAGGGAGGATGACTTCATGAATGAGTTAGCTTATAGTGGTATTGCAATTCAGCCATATGATTGATACAGTGAAATGGTTATTTTCTATAATCTGATTCATTAAACAAACGTAGATATGTAGGCCAGCTGTACTCAACTCTTTACAGAATGTATCTGGAAAGATCAAGAGGGGTTGCACTCTAAAGTGAAATGTGCACGACTTATGAATTCCAGTGACTGTTACTTCTTCTTGTCAAAGTGGTGTGATGGAATGGGTGGGAAAAGATGGGAAAAGTCCAGAAGTAAAATCCATCCTGTTACGTGCTGACGTACGGAGTATAAATTTGCATAGCCGCCGCTGATTGGCTACTCTAGTGGCGGCTGAAATAAACTGCTGTCAATGGCTAGCAGGCTTCAGGGAAGCCGTTAAAAGCGGCTTCCCTGCAGCCTGCCGGCAGTCCGTATTAGTTCTAGCTAATAGACAATAAAGGCGCTGAACTGTTCCTACATCTCGACTCTTCATTCCCGCGCGAATCTAACACATCCGTACTTTGCACAGGGTTTATAAGTGAATATCCATGTGTGTTAGTGATTTTTCTGAGCTAGATAAGATGCCCAGAAAACTAAACACTGCGCAGTTTACTTGGGAGGAGAGCGAACTTTATAAGATTCACTGGGGTTAAAAATGCAAGGAAGTGGGAGAACCCTGAAGATGTTTTCTGTCCCTCAGTGCCTGATAAAGGACTCTGCTCATGCCTTCTTCTGCCTCCCATGATGCTATATTACATATATCACATCCAGGTTACAAAAATCCAGATGACCACGAGATGGCAACAAAACAGATACAGGAAACTTTCATTTTTGCTACCATTTGGGACTTTTGCATCTGTTAACCTGATCCTTTGTCTCCATTGTTCAGCGCTCTCAGACATCCAGAACAGATTTTTCCAGAGACAGAAAGGGAAAAAATGAGTAAAATAAATAAATAAATGAGCGTAACATCTTTGGGAGTTTGAGAACACACCACTGAATTTAGTAGTAAGGAGACTGAAAGAAGACGGAAGGATCGGTAGAGTTTATACAGTAGTGCAGGAGACAGCGTTTAAGGAGATATGGGGACGAGGAGCTAAAGAAACACCACAGTGCACAATAACAGGAAGGGACCGTGTGTTCTGTGGAAGGGACCAGGAAGTGAGATTACCTGCTAGCTACCAGTGCATTTCAGTCTTCAAAAAGCTGTAGAAAGAAACAAACTGCCTACTAGATGTCTATGTGAAAATCCCATCGTATGAGCTATACTTGATACGCCAATCAAGTGCTTCAACTTTGCCCATGCTTAGTGTTCCTTCCCCATCTTTGCAGTCCGTATAATTGGCCTCTACCATTCAGAAGCCATGCATGGGAAAAGACTTTCTAATTCAGAAATGATGATTCAGTTCATGAGCAACCTTTTGTGATTGGGAAATCTGTAGTGGACTCTGTAAGCTTCATACTTGGCCTCTTTCGGCCCTGGACTATCTAGTTTGTTTGGCTACATTGTTTTGAGAATGCCTGTGGTAAACTGTGCTTGGAAAATCACAGAGGCCCTTTGCTTCTGGAATCAGAAAGCATACACAGCAACTATTAACTTGACCACAGGCTCTATTAACCATGAACATTCTGCTAAGTCCAAAGTTATACCCATTTCTTCTTCTACTGAAAGGATCCCTTCTTTTGTAAAATCACTTCCTCTCTTTTAGAGATTTTTCTTCTTCTTAGTGTTTACCCATAGGTGTAGGGTCCACTTTTTGGTATTAATCAAGAATTGATCCATTGATTATGACGGTAATTGGCAAACCAGATTATCACCTGAGCCTGACAATGTGAGCTAAGAAAGAGTCACCTAGTTGGTTTTCATGCTTACGGTGAGACTAGAACTCACAATCCCCTGGTTTCTAGCCTGCTTTTATGGCCCTATTTTCAGGGGTGAAATGCTACAGGTTCGGCCCGGTTCGGGCGTACCAGTAGCGGTGGCCGCCGGTGGTTTGGAGTAGCAGTAGCGACGGCAACGCGAGGCTCCGCTCACCCGCCCAGACGCAGCCATTTTCTTTTTTTAACCCTCTGCGCATGTGCAAAGCCTTCGCATGCGCAGAGGGTGAAAAACCGCGCTTCCAAACCGGTAGGGAAGGTAAGTAGATTTCACCAATGCCTATTCTGATTATCTATAGAGCAGCTAGGGGTAGCTTGTAGTGTCAGAAATGAGAGAAAGCAGTAGACTTTGTATGTATGGAAGACCTCTACAAAATACTGAAAGGAATGCAGCTGCACAAGTAAGATGGAATGTTAACAAAATCTATGCATCACAGTTCCTTCAGTCTTTTGAAATTTCTTTCCCATACACTCGCTTTTATAGTACTTAGACCATTCGCATTAAAGTGAAAAGGTCTATTTCAATTTGGAGTTTGAATGAGAAAGGTAGGAGAAGGGCAAAACACTTTATCTACTACTGAAAATTTTTTTTACTAGGAAGCTGGATCTTCTTAAGACGGCAAGAAAGGAAAGTAGGGGGATGATAAAACTTAAAAATGTCCTTGGCTCCCTTGTAGAATTAACAAAAGCAGAATAATGAATATGAGCAGAGGGTGAGAGGGGGGAGAGAGTTGAGGTGAAGGAGAAAATGAGAAAGCTCATAGGATGATAGAATTTTACCATTTCTCCGGAATTGCAATCAGTCACATTTGAAATTTTCTTCCATCTCTTTTGTTAATGTAGACAAATTTGTGCATGTGTGTGTTTTTGAACATAATGCCAAATTAACATTTAAAGTAAAGAAAAAAAGTCATTCAGATCTAACTACCATCATTTTTCAAAGGGTTTATAAAATTCCAGGCATGCTTTTGGTCTAACAGGAATAAATCTTTTGCAACTATTATCATTTGTGTCAGTCACAGAAGGAAATTGACAAATCAGTAAAGTTCAAGTCAAGCCACATGCAGCTAAGGACATAATTTAGACTTAAGTCTGGCATTTCTTCTCCTGTTTGGAATGTGAAATATGGATTGACCATGATCACCCACTAATGGATGCCTTTGAAAGGGATCTCTTTTAAGGTCAAAGAGGAAAATAACAAGTACACAATTCTTATTCATGAAAAAAAAATCACTCAGACTACTAGAAAAACAAGGAAAAACAACCACAAGCATCTTACTCTGAATTTGTCTCATATAATAACATGAAATGGAGACTCGTGAAGTTGGAACTTTATATTTATTTAAGCTAATGTTTTGCCACACTACTTTTTTTAAAGAGAGAAGCATGTCTTACTCTTAACAATCTCAGCCTACATGGAACAAACAGGAATCAGCAGTACTTGGCCATCCATACCATCAATTGTACCACTAAAATTGAGAGGGGAGAGGGACCAATACTCACAACCTATAGAACCTAATTCCAAGCAAAAACCACTAGATAACCAATCACATAAGGAGGAAGGGAGTAAAGTGAAAAAAGAAATAAAAAAAGAAAAACATAATGAAGTAGAAAGTGATAGAAAGGATGGAAATCCCAGTTACAAAGTAGGAGATATAAGAAACATACCCATATGACCCATACTGATAAAGGACTCAAATGCCTATACACTAACACTAACGCTCAAAGTTTAGGGAACAAACAGGGTGAACTTGAATAGCACTTAGACTTATATACCGCTTCATAGTGCTTTACAGCCCTCTCTAAGCGGTTTACAGAGTTCAGCATATTGCCCCCAACAATCTGGGTCCTCATTTTACCGACCTCAGAAGGATGGAAGGCTGAGTCAACCTTGAGCCGGTGAGATTTGAACAGCTGAACTGCTGAACTGCAGTGCTGCACTTTAATCACTGTGCCACCTCGGCTCAGTTAAGTATTAGTACATGAAGACAGATATGATATAGTAGCCATTACTGAAACTTGGTGGAATGAAACTCATGACTGGAATGTACTGATGGAAGGATACAAACTATTCAAAAGAAACGGACCTAACAAAAGAGGAGGTGGAGTTGCATTATATAAGAAAGATCACTACATCTCTACCAAAATACACAAAACCAAGGATGAAAACCACCTAGAATCCATATGGGTCAATATAAAAGGGGGAAAAATGACATTGCTATAGGCGTATACTACAGGCCACCCAACCAAGCAGAAGAAATAGATGGACTCTCTGCTAATCAATTAACAAATGTATGTAGGAAACATACCACAGTAGTAATGGGAGACTTTAACTACACTGATATCAACTCTGGGAGACAAATTCTGCAGCAAGTGGGAGATCAAACAGATTCCTACTTAGCTGACAACTTTGTCATCCAAAAGGTAGAGGAGGGAACTAGAGGAAAAACTATACTGGACCTAATTCTTATTAATAGAGAAGAAGTGATAGAGGGAGTTGAAGTTGCCGGAAACTTGGGTGAGAGTGACCAAGTCATACTGGAATTCAATATAATGGTAACATAAGCAATAGAACATAAAATAAAATATAAAAAATATAAAAAATATAAAATAATATAAAATATAAAATAATATAAAATAATAATATAAAATAATAATATAAAATATAAAATAATATAAAATAATATAAAATAATATAAAATAATATAAAATAATATAAAATAATATAAAATATAAAATATAAAATATAAAATATAAAATATAAAATATAAAAAGAGCTGAGGTGGCGCAGTGGTTAGAGAGCAGTACTGCAGGCCACTTTAGCTGACTGTGATCCGCAGGTCAGCCGTTCAAATCTCACCGGCTCAAGGTTGACTCAGCCTTCCATCCTTCCGAGATAGGTAAAATGAGGACCCAGATTGTTGGGGGCAATATAAATATACATTGCTTACTGGTGTAAACCGCTTAGAGAGTGCTTGCACTGTGAGGCGGTATATAAATCTCACAAATAAAATAAAATAAATAAATAAAATAAGCCAACAAAAACCAAACAAGACAGTCACAGACTTCAACGGATAATTAGAACTGCAGAAAAAACAATTGCTACCAGCCTGCCTTCCATTGAGGACCTGTATACCGCACGAGTCAAAAAGAGAGCTGTGAAAATATCTACACACTCCTCACATCCTGGACATAAATTGTTTCAACTTTTACCCTCAAAACAATTAAGCATTGCACACCAGAACAACTAGACCAGGGGTCTGCAAACTTAAACACTCAAAAGAGCCATTTGGACCCGTTTCCCACAGAAAAAAAACCCACCGGGAGCAGAGGTGGGGTCTAATTTACCTCGCTGCTGGTTCACTTCCTCCCGCGTCGCGTGGGCGCACCTCATGGGTGCGTGCATGCGCAGTGCCTAAAAGTAAAATAATAATAATAATTTTTTTAAAAGCTGAAAACAAGATGGTGACCGCATGCACAGTGCCGGATCCCTCTGTATCTCTCTCTCGGCTTCTGCACATGCTCAGAAGAAAAAAAATATTAAAAAAAAATTCAAATAATTTTTTTTTAAAAAAAGATGGCAGTGCCCACGGACAGGCACCGATTGAACCGGTTCTGTGATGTCATCATGACATCACCAGTGGGTCGCTACCAGTTCGGGCAAACCGGTCCAAACCTGGAGGAACCCACCTCTGACCGGGAGCCACAAAACCTGAGTGGGCATAGCTAACTCGATGTCACTCACTCCCACCCAGTCACATGACCCCCTAGCCATGCCTACCCAGCCACAAAACCCTTCTCTCTTTCTGTCTCTCTGTCCCCCTCTCCCCCTCTCTCTGTATCTCTCTCTCTCTCTCTCTGTATCTCTCCCTATCTTCCCCTCTCTCTCCCCCTCTTTCTGTATCTCTGTATCCCCCTGTATCTCTCCCCCTCTCTCCCCCCTCTTTCTGTATCTTTCTGTATCTGTCTCTGTGTCTCTCTCTCTGTCCCTCTCCCTATCTTCCCCTCTCTCCCCCTCTCTCTATCTCTCTCCCCCTCTCTCTTTGTCTCCCTCTGTATCTCTCTCCTCCTCTCCCTATCTTCCCCCCTCTCTCCCTCTCTCTCTGTGTATCACTCTGTGTGTCTCTCTATGTCTCTCTCTCTCCCCCTCCCCCCCTCTGTGTGTCTCTCTCTCAGAAAGCTGTGGCTGGGCCAAGCCACAAGCTCTCCTTGGGGCTCTTCGCTACTCCTTTTATTTCTTCTTTTTGGAAATCCGGGCTGGCTGAGGAATGAGCGCCAGCCGTGGCAGAGGTTTCCCTTCGGGCAACCCACCCCCTCCCCATCCTTCTCCTCTCATGACCCCCTGTCCAGCTGTGGCGGGGCTGGGAGGGTGCACATGCATGGGGGAGACCCTCCTCAAGCGAGCGTCAAAGCCCAGAAAAGGCACGTGTGGGGCGGGCGGCTGCTTGTTTAAGGAGGGTCTTAACAGGATGCAACAGGATGCAACTTCTCTCCTGCACTAAGGCTCCAGCCATCGCCTTGCTGTGTCATCCCCCCGCAGCTCTTCAGCCAAGCGGGGAGGGCACAAGCTCCAGCCTGAAACGGCAGGAGGCGGGGGCTGCCTTACGTGCAAATGTGGTACGAAGGCAGGTACAGGGCTGCTTCGCTCCTGCATTAAGGCTCTGGTGACCCTCCTCCCCCTCCTTCTCCTCTCATGACCCCCTAGCCAGCTGGGAGGGTGTGCACGCGCAGGGAGACCCTCCTCAAGTGAGCGCCAAAGCGCAGCAAAAGCACACACGGGGTGGGTGGCTGCTCACTTGAGGAGCATTTCCCCATGCGTGCGCACCCTCCCGGCCCTGCCACAGCTGGCCAGGGGATCATGAGAGGAGGAGGAGGGGGAGGAGGGGAGCATCACCTGAAGGGAAACCTCCACCGCGGCTGGCGCTCTTTCCTCAGCCAGTCTGGATTTCCAAAAAGAAGAAATAAAAGGAGTAACGAAGAGCCCCAAGGAGAGCTTGCTGGCTTGGCCTAGCTGCAGCTTTCCAAGAGAGAGGGAAGACACACACACACACACACACACACACACACACACACACACACACAGAGAGAGAGAGAGAGAGAGAGAGAGAGAGAGAGAGAGAGAGAGAGAGAGAGAGAGAGAGAGAGAGAGAGAGTGAGAGTGAGAGAGAGAGATACACATACAGACAGGGAGAGACATATAGAGAGAGGGGGAGACCAGCTCATGGGTGAGTGTCTTTGGCGAGGGCTTTCTCCGAGCCTGACCCCTGGGGTAGGTGTGCGAGGTTCGGTGGGACCAACTCCCTTTTCCCTTTGCCCTGAACCTCTTAAAGGCGTGGCTTGGCACTGTGGGCCCGTCTACCTTTCTGACATCTCCTCCTCCCGAATCCCATTCCCACCCTGCTAGCCCATGTGTTAGCGAGGCCAGCATCAGTCTCGGCCAGGTCAAGCCAGTGCCTCGTGGTGGAGAGCAAGCGACCAAGGTATGCCCAGCACCAACAAGGGCCGGAAGAAGCTCCAGGAAGAGTGAGAATCGCAGGAGAATCAGCCGGAGAATCAGCCCCCGCCACATCTCCATCCCCCGCCATCACCCTTACCTTTTCAGGCCAGGCAAAGGAGGGGAGGGAGAGGGGAGGGGTCAGCCAGTGATGGGACAGGGAGCCGCAGCAGAGGGCCTAAAGAGCCACATGCGGCTCCAGAGCCGCAGGTTGCCGATACCCAAACTAGGCAGTAGAGAGAAATCAGAGCTGGTTCACTCATTCTTTGCATCAGTCTTCACACAAAAAGAAACTATAGCTCAACCTACCCAAAACATAACTGTAACAGACAGGCTAGAAATAAAAATTAAAATAAGCAAGAAAATGACAAGAGAATGCCTGTCTGACCTTGATGAATATAAATCACGGGGACCTGATGGATTACATCCAAGAGTTCTGAAGGAGCTGGCAGATGTTAGCTCAGAACCATTGTATCATATCTTTATTTATTTATTTATTTTATTTATTTATTTATTTATTTATTTATTAAATTTATATACCGCCCTTCTCCAGGGGACTCAGGGCGGTGAACAGCCAAGTAAAAAACATTAAAATACATTTAAACCAAGTAAAAACATTAAAATACATTTAAAATAACATATTCAATATGGCCCTAATTTAATACAATTAAAATTTAGTAAAATCTTAAAATTTTAAAAACCCCAAAAACTTTTTCACGCCAGCCCGGCTTGATAAAAATAATGTGTCTTGAGGGCACAGCGGAAGGTGGACAGGTCGTGAATTGTTCTTAAGTCTGGAGGGAGCTGATTCCAGAGGGTGGGTGCTCCCACAGAGAAGGCCCTCCCCCTGGGCGTCACCAGCCTACACTGCTTGGCTGATGGCACCCCGAGGAGGCCCTCTCTGTGGGAGCGCACTGGTCGATGGGAGGCAATTTGTGGCAGCAGGCGGTCTCGGAGATACCTAGGTCCAATGCCATGGAGCGCTTTAAAGGTAGTAACAAGCACCTTGAAGCGCACCCGGTAGACCACCGGAAGCCAGTGCAGCTCGCGCAGGAGGGGTGTTATATGGGAGCGCCAATTAGCCCCCGAAACCACCCGCGTGGCCGCATTCTGGATCAGTTGGAGCCTCCGGGTGCTCTTCATGGGGAGCCCCATGTAGAGAGCATTACAGTAGTCCAGACGCGACGTGACCAGGGCATGGGTGACTGTGCACAGGGAATCCCGATCCAGAAAGGGCCGCAACTGGCGTATCAGGCGGACCTGATAAAAGGCCGCCCTGGTCACAGCTGTCAGATGGTCCTCTAAGGACAGCTTTGGATCCAGGAGGACACCCAGATTGCGAGCCCTTTCGGCGGGGGCTAGAGACTCGCCCCCGATAGTCAGAGATGGAATCATCTGACTATATCGAGACGCTGGGAACCACAGCCACTCCGTCTTGGAAGGGTTGAGCCTGAGTCGGTTTCTCCCCATCCAGATCCGCACAGCTTCCAGGCACCGGGACATCACTTCAAGGGCATTATTGGGGTGGCCTGGGGTGGAAATGTACAGCTGTGTATCATCGGCATACTGATGGTACTTCACCCCAAAGCCACGGATGATCTCACCCAGCGGCTTCACATAGATGTTGAACAGAAGGGGCGAGAGAATCGACCCCTGGGGCACTCCATATGTGAGAGGCCTCGAGGACGACCTCTGCCCCCCTGCCAATACAAACTGCGACCGGTTGGAGAGAAAGGAGGAGAACCAACGAAAAACGGTGCCCCCTATCCCTAACTCTTCCAGCCGGTGCAGCATGATACCATGGTCGATGGTATCAAAAGCCGCTGAGAGGTCTAATAGGACCAGGACAGAGGAACAACCCCTGTCCCGAGCCCTCCAGAGATCATCAACCAATGCGACCAATGCCGTTTCCGTGCTGTGCCCGGCCCTGAAACCCGACTGGAACGGATCTAGGTATGATGATTCCTCCAAGTACTGGGGAAACTGTCGTGCGACCACACTCTCAACAACCTTCGCCACGAAGTGAAGGTTGGAGACAGGGCGATAGTTAGCTAAAATTGCTGGGTCCAGGGAGGGCTTCTTGAGGAGAGGCCTCACCACCGCTTCTTTCAAAGCCGTGGGGAAGTAACCCTCCCCCAAAGAGGCGTTAATAATTCCCTGGAGCCAGCCTCGTGTAACCTCCCGGGTAGCCAGCACTAACCAGGAGGGACACGGGTCCAATAAACATGTGGCTGCACTGAGCCTCCCCAGTATCTTGTCCACATCCTCAGGGGTCACCGAGTCAAACTCTTCCCAGATAACGTTCTCAAGACTATTCCCTGTCACCGCGTCCGTATCCACCCAGTTGGAGTCCAGTTCCCCCTGAATCTGAGAGATTTTGTCATGTAGATATCGTCCAAAGTCCTCAGCCCTGCCTTCCAGGGGATCCTCCCGCGCTTCTTGATGGAGTAAGGAACGGGTCACCCTGAACAGGGCTGTTGGACGATTCTCTGATGACGCGATAAGAGCAGAAGAATACTTCGATTTTTCTGCTTTTATCGCCACTAGGTAGGTCTTAATATGCGACCTTACCAGTGTTCGATCAGATTCAGAGAGACTGGCCCTCCAACCGCTCTCTAGGCGTCTTTTCCGGCGCTTCATCTCCCTCAGCTCCTCAGTAAACCAGGGAGCCGAGCGGGATCGGAGCCGAGTCAGAGGCCGCAAAGGCACAACTCGGTCCAAGGCCCCACCGGCCGCCCTGTCCCAGGCGGCAACCAGGTCCTCGGCCGAGTTGAGGGCTAGATCATCAGGAAGTGGCCCAAGCTCCGTCTGGAACCTGTCCGGGTCCATCAGGCACCTGGGGCGGACCCATCTAACTGGTTCCGCCTCCCTGCGGCGTGGGGAAGCGGTATGGAGGTCTAGGTGAAGGAGTGAGTGATCTGACCATGACAAGGGTTTAATGACTACATCCCCTATATCAAGACCATTCAACCACTGGCCAGAGACAAAAATCAAGTCTAGAGTGTGTCCTCCCTCATATGTGGGGCCATGAACTAACTGGGTTAGGTCCATGGCCGTCATGGAAGCCAAGAACTCCCGAGCCAACTCAGATGTTTCACCAATGGATGGCAGGTTGAAATCTCCCATGACCAAAAGCCTGGGTGTGTCAACCGCCACCGTGGCTATCGTGTCGAGTAGCTCAGGCAGGGCAGCTGCTACGCGGCAGGGAGCCAGGTACGTAAGCAGCAAGCCCTTCTGAACCCCATGGCCCCATTTCACAAGGAGGGACTCACAACCAGCTATCTGTGGCACAGTGGTCTCCCTTGGCCCAAGACCCTCATTAATAACAACCGCCACCCCCCCTCCCCTCCCCTGAGCCCTCGGCTGATGGAATGCTCTGAAACCTGGTGGGCAAATCTCCACCAGAGGGACACCTCCCTCCGGCCCCAACCAGGTCTCCGTGATATCCGCCAGGTCCATTCCCCCCTCAACAATAAGATCGTGAATGAGGGGGCCTTTATTTACCATGGACCTGGCATTGCATAGCATCAGCCGAAGACTCGGGTCCTGAGTATCTAAGCCACCCAGTATCTGGGGTGAGCTGTAGAGACCGGGACGCGCAATCGCTTTTAAGCAGCGAGTGCGCATCCCCAATACATGATATGGTCTCTTGCTCCCGATTCCATATCTGCCCCTTCCCATCACCGTGCTGATGGCACAACCCTCATTCAAATGTCCATTTTCCATAGACTGCTCCCCAATCCCTCGCCCAACATCCTCTTGCTCGTTACCCCCTGCCGGGCTATGCGCCAGCCTAGGAGGATTTCCCCCCCAATCCCCCTTGGTTGTATTCCCAATTCCCCTTAAAACATATTTATACATTAATTTAAACAAAAAACCTCTTAAACCCCTTTTTGTTGCATGCCATCTCTCAGGGCTCCAAAGCCCGTCATCGAGGAAGGCCCTTGATAATACAGGGGGCCATCGCCGCGAGGGGGGGCATCTCGCAGTGCAAACAGTTCCCTTGGAGAGTAGCCCATCACATAAATGGTGGGGTGAGGAGAGGGGGCTCCAGATCCATAAAAGTCATATTTCGAGGGGTTGAAGATGTAAAAAGATGTTGAAGAGGCTAAAGCAAGGAGGTTGAGGTTTGGGCCCCTACATTCTCCCACAATGAAGGGGCAGTCAGATTATGTGTCTGCAGGCAGGAAAGCCGACCCATCCATTCTCTCACAATGGTAGATGATAAGAAGTTCTGGTGAGCAAAACTCCGTTCCAGCCTGCTGATAAGAATAAGTTTCCATCGGACTAGCCTCAGTAGCTCCAGCCCGCCTACCATCTCTTTCCCCTCAAGCCAGAAGTCACTGGATAACAGATGGAAATAGATGATATATTGCCAAGTTCGAAGGAGGGAGCAAAAACATTACCTATAAGGTAAATGATGATGATAGTAATAAAACGCCCAGAAGTTATATAATGGCCATAAGATGTATAATTGGCCTGTAAGATGATCCCCGAGGCAGCTGGACAATAAACCTCGGTCTATTCAATCTGGGTCTGTGGAAGGGCGTGCTGCAAAAGATGGCATAGATGTCAACAAATGCCAGCAGCAACACCAGCGGCATCCTCACAGCAGCTTAGCAACTCCGGCAGCTCCAGGTTTTTCCAGCTGCTGGCATAACCCAGATAGAAATCTGGGAGGATGCATCAAACCCCCTCTACCAAGGGGGGGTGCACCAGGCTTCCTCCATGTTCCGTTCCTCCCCGCTCTGCCAGAGCTCTGCTGGACCCCCCGACCATCTCCAGTCCCATGGGGGCCAGCATTCAGAGACCTGCCTGTTGTCAGAGTCCAGCAAGGTTCTCCACAAAGCTCCACAAAACTGCTAGAATAACTTGAAGCGTGAGTAACGTTGAGAGAAGCCATCGCCGCGGCTGCCTATCCCACATTGCTCCGCCTTTTTCCCCTCGTTGCTGAGCTGTCCTAATACCTATTCAGGCAAGAGACGGCTCGTTAGGCATGTCCAGCCTTCGGCTTACTGGGCGTGGGGCCAAAACAAACAAAGTTGGCACCCAACGCCTGCAGAGACCCCCATTTCCTCACCATTTCCACAGCGTTCACCAGGGAGCTGCCATTCTAGCGCATGCTCAGATCAATCTCTTTAAAAAAATCTTGAAGCACTTGGGAACTACCAGAGGATTGGAAAGGAGCTGATGTGGTTCCCATCTTAAAAAAAAATGGAAAAAATGAGACCCAGGAAACTACAGACCAATCAGCCTAACATCAATACCTGGGAAGATACTGGAAAAAATAATTTAAAAAACCAGATCTGGGAACATCTAGAAACAAATAAAGTTATAAATAGTAACCAGCATGGGTTTGTTAAAAGTAGATCATGCCAAACTAATCTTATTTCATTCTTTGACAAAGTGATTAAATTAGTATACCAATGAAATGCTGTGGACATAGTATAGACTTCAGCAAGTAGACCACAACCTACTTTTTGGTAAGCTAGAAAAATGTGGGATAGATAGCATCACCACCAGATGGATTTGTAACTGACTGACAAACCATACTCAACAAGAAGTCCTTAATGGTACTATATCTACATAGAGGGAAGTAAGCAGTGGGGTACCACAAGGTTCCGTCTTAGGTCTAGTCCTCTTCAGTATTTTTATAAATGACTTAGATGAGGGAATAGAAGGGGAACTCATCAAATTTGCAGATGACACTAAGCTGGCAGGAATAGCCAACACCCCAGAAGACAAGCTCAGGATCCAAAAAGATCTTGACAGATTTGAACAATGGACCCTATCCAACAAAATGAAATTTAATGTGGAGAAAAGCAAGATTTTACACCTGGGCAGGAAAAACCAAAGGTAGAAGTGCAAATTAGGCAAAACCTGGCTCAAAAACAGTAACTGTGAGAGGGGTCCTAGTGGACGATCACTTAAACATCAATCAGCAGTGGGCAGCAGCAGCCAAAAAAGCTAATACCATCCTTGGTTTTATAAACAGAGGCATAGAATCAAAATCACATGAAGTATTAGTACCACTTTATAAAGCCTTAGTAAGACCACACCTGGAATACTGCATCCAGTTTTGGTCACCAGATTACAAAAAAGATTCTGAGACTTTGGAAAATGTGCAAATAAGAGCAACTAAGATGATTAAAGGCCCGGAGACTAAAACATATAAAGAACAGTTGCAGGATTTGGGTTTGGCATGCCCAAAGCCTTCTACGCATGCAAACAGCCTCAAAAACGCGACATGCTTATATATGGGTGGGTGGGCAGGGCCATCCGCAGTCAGCGTTACCGGTTCGCCCGATCCGTATAGAACCAGCTGAATACCACCACTGGATCTCCTGCTTGAGCAGGGGGTTGGACTAGAAGACCTCCAAGGTCCATTCCACCTCTATTCTGATTTCGTAATGCCAATAACTAGTTCCATTTCCTTTTCAGATCTTCTGAAAAGCAGTTATCCTCCTCCCCCGTTTGTTTCCTGTGAGATCAGAAAGTGAAAGAAATGTAGCATGTATGCTTTGAATAGGCCAATATGATCATACTGACATGCCATTCCTTAACCATAGGGCATTTAAGTGGTATATGTGTTATGATTTTGTGCTCCTGATAGTGCTTCCTGCATATTTATTGCGTTCAATGATAAGATTTTCAAACTTTCTGCCCATGGTTGGGAGATACTTAAGCAAGTGCAGACATGTTTTTAAAGGGTGGCTACTGCTGTTCAATTTTTAAAAGAAATTCTAAATTCCCCTTCTTGAAAGGAACATATTTAGAGCCGAGGTGGCGCATCAGTTAGAGTGCAGTACTGCAGGTTACTTTTGCTGACTGTGTCACCAAAAATGAGATCAGATTTTGCTGATCTCACCAGCTCAGGGTTGACTCAGCCTTCCATCCTTTCAAGGTAGGTAAAATGAGGACCCAGATTGTTGGGGGCAATATAAATATACATTGCTTAATGGTGTAAGCCGCTTAGAGAGAGCTTGCACTATAAGGCGGTATGTAAGTCTCACTAATAAATATGACATATTCATTGTCCATTTTGTAGCCTTTAGAGCAGTGGTTCCCAACCTTTTTGTGATTGAGTACCACTTGGAGGTCACCGCGTACCACCTGGTTCCAGAGAAACTAAATTCGATCAGATATCACTTTATTTCCATAATTGTACCGTTCCTTTTTTGGCCCTGCGCATCCAGCAACTGGATTCTCGGGCCGCTGGGACCAGGTGGGTGGCGTGTGGCAACAGTTGTGTTAGGCAGTAAACATTTTTGTGAAGTAAAAAATAACTAACTAAAAATCGTTCATGACCCCGAATGTGTTCGCGTACCACCTGGAAGGCCCTCGCATACCACTAGTGGTACACGTACCACAGGTTGGGAACCACTGCTTTAGAGACAACAAATGTAGGCGCTTCCTTGCAGTCACCTAGTAGTAATCTGGGGTGCTACAGGCCATATTTGTACTCATAGTAATTTGTTGCTAGATTTGTTTTGATACAGTCTTTCCTAAATATGCTTACCTAAGTGTATGTTCCACTGATTTAAATGGGTCTCACTCTTGAAATAGATTTGTGTCTTAGATTGATGATAGAACTGGAGTCAAGATAGCATTTAGGAGAAAGTCTGTGGAGATTCTCAGTCATCCAGGTCATAGTTGTCTCAAAGGTACTTTTTCAAAAGGCAACTGGACTGTTTTTATCTTGAGGAAGAAAAATAAATTGTTTTGCTTCTCATCCAAGAAGCAAAATGTTTTCTTCCTCCTCAAGGAAAAACAGTCCAATTGCCTTTTGAAAAAGCACCTTTGAGACATTTAGGAGAAAGATTAGAAAATGGAAGTATCTTTTTGCATGATAGAGAATTTACCTGACAATCTGGCCCCCCTGCCATAATTTTAAGCATGGACTAATTCTTATATGTAAAAATTGAACTAAGCAAAATTGAACTGCACAGTCTTGTTCACATTTAATACCAATCCAACAATTTCTATACGCTACTGTTGTTTGCTGTCAGCGTCTGACCAATTGACAATAAAGAGCCATAGATAAATTGGAAAAATAAAAGATAATACCGCTTCCCCCATGTTGTTTCTTAATGATTAGGACAGTTTAATAACTTGGAATTGTTTTCTGTATATGTGGAAGGAAGCCCAATAGTGTATCTGAGCTCAGGGTAGCATACATTGAAAGGTGGCTAAAAGGTAGGAAAAGTTTTGGCACTGTTGTTTGTGATCACAACTTTTTCATTCTGTGGCCTAGAGCAGTGTTTCCCAAAGTGTGGTACGTGTACCCCCAGGGGTACGGGAAGAGTTTGGTGGGGGTACGCGTTGCACTGGAGTTTGGTGGGGATCACGTGGGAATATCCACTGCACCATGCTTAGCTGCGCCCACAGAACAAGGAAAGAAATAGGCATATATCGCAGTTTTTACATGGAAACTTGGGCCATCGTACATTGTATCGCAACTCATTATGGCGGGAACTTCTGCGCATCCTTCGCGCAGCTCGGGTTCGGCCATTTTTAAACTACGGGAACATTAACAGTTGACGTTGAGCTGTGGAGCTGTTTAAACACCGGAGAATTGCAGTGTTATCTAACAGTTAGACAGTCTTGTGAGGCGTGACACGGCGTGAATATACTGCACTTCGTTACAGAGACAACTTACTTCTTTAATAGTTAGTTCCGGGCGCCTGTTATCGTGCTTTAGTAAGTTCCACTGATTTTGATTATTTTTATAAAATACAATTTTTATCCCTAACAGGGATACTTTTTTATGTACCAAAAAAAATATAAAAAAATATATTTTGATTTTTATTAAATCATAAGTTTTTTATGAGGGGTACTCAGCGTTACGAAAATTATAGAAGGGGTACACATATGTCAAAAGTTTGGGAAACACTGGCCTAGAGGTAGAGCTCTTGCCTCACAATCAGGAGGTTGTGAGTTCAATCCTAGGTAGAGGCAGATGTAGGGTCTCCTGCTTGGGCAGGGGGTTGGACTAGATGACCTGTAAATTCCCTTCCAACTCTGTTAATCTTTAATCTATAATCTGTCATGCATTTCCTCTGAACTTCTTATAGACGCCAGACTTCATTCAATGGATCAGATCTGTGCTCCTCTTTAACCCCTCACGTACATTTCAAATCTGTTGTAGAGAACCATCTGGAGCAAATTTATAGCACATGTAGGATTTGAAAGGAGGAGCAGAGCAAGGGAAAGGCCTGTTGCACATGTTGAAGTCTGCTTATATAACATTGGATGCAGCCCTATATTAATGGACTAGCATCCGCCTGATACATATATGGAATTCTGTCTGGCTGACTCTCTTTGAGACAGAGAAAGATAAGCACTCTTGTAGAACATTTGATTATGCAATTTCTACATAAAGATGTTCGCCTCCTCCTTTGAACACACTGTAACATTTCCCCCATAAAATTCCAAGTTCTTTATTTCTCCGATGCTGAGGTTATGAACTTTTTATTTATATTACAAGTAGGAGATTAGATTTATTTATTTGGGAGAAGAGTTGTTTAAAACAGATTTCCCCATTTTCAGAGATTACAGCAATAGGTTTTTAATGTATATGCTAAAAATCTTTCATGCAGTTAAATGAAAAAAGCAGCATCAATATATGCTCGAAATATTTCCTTCCTGAAGTTATTGGTTTGAAGAAAATGCATTAGAAGAAGCTAGGAGGGGTGGCAGTGGAGAGCTCCATGGGTAAGAAGCATCACCAAGTACTTCATTTCATGCAGCTAGACTATGCCTACACCCCACCCCCCGCCCAATGTTTTAAAATCTGCAGTGATGGTACTTAAATAAGCCATGAGTGCCAAGCCTCTCAAAATCTTCTGACTGACATAAAAATGCTCCCTGATTTGCATTAAGGTCTCAGAGTAACACTGTTTCTTCCTACTGATTCATAATAAATGTCACTTATTCAAATAGAAGATTAATTAGGGAGTGTGGCTCTCTATTGGTGGTATTAAATGAGAATCCTATGGTACACTTGCATTTGCTATGGTGGCAATTAGGTACAACACTGTTTTCTTGATGAGTGGAAATGAAATGCAGATAACACACATTGAAAGTACTTCAGATCACTTGCAGTTAATTAATATAAGTTAATTACTTCAACTTTTTAGATATTAGGCGATGATTGAAATAAAATTAAATAGACTAGAAGCAGTGGCAAACAGTTGCAATCCACTAATTCTTACTGAGAGCAACTGTCTTCAATTCACTCAAAGAAGGTGGATGACGGAGATGAATTTAGATGGGGATACGTAGGGGGCGGGGGAAGCCAAAAAGATGTAAATTCACCAGAGACTATAGACTAAAAATTCTAAATTTCATTCTTTTACAGAGATGGAAAACTCGGATCAGCATTTTTAAAAAATATATCAAGATAATCACTTCTTTCATAATTCAAAAATCTATGTATAGCATTTCTCCCAGAAAAAATAAAAGCACATGGAAGTAAAATCATAGGATTTTGAAGTAAAATTAAGGGAATTTACAGAAAATACTGTAAATGACAGGAAATGCTGCACAGTCGTGCAACCAGAATCCCACTGGAATTCTAATAATAATAATAATAATTATAATTATATTATTATATTATATTATTATAATCCCACTATAATATCAACACAGGCACACTAGTCTCCATCACTTGACCGTATCCAATTTTACGATTTTTGATTTACAGTACAACAGTTTGTTTAAACTGTTGTAACCATTCAAAATTACAACTTCACTGAAAAAAGTGACTTATGACTGTTTTTCACACTTATGACCATTGCAGCATCTCCATGGCCATGGGATCAAAATTCAGACACTTGGCAACTGACTCATATTTATGACGGTTGCAGGGTCCCAGGGTCATGTGATCACCTTTTGTGACCTCCTGATAGGCAAAGTCAATGGGGAAGTCAAATTCACTTAACAACCACGTTTGCAACTTAACCATTGTGGCAAGAAAGGTTATAAAATGGGGCAAAACTCATTTAACAACTGTCTCACTTAGCAACAGAAATGTGGGCTAAATTGTGGTCGTACGTCAAGGACTACCTGTATCTATTATTTATATACAAACATTAGTTAAACATTATTTTAACTTGTAAGCTTGCAAGATGCAAATGACACAAATTGATGCATTGTTTGTATATACCAAAATAATAATAATAAATGCAAGCAGTTATACTTCATAATGATGTTACACAGATGATGTAATTTCCTGAAAATCTGGCCCACTGCATGTAAAAATAAAAGTCTGCTAAATAGAGTTTTCCCTGTATTACAATGCAATAATATCATGCCCCAGTTCGGATAATTTCATAGCCAAATTATATAAGAGATTCAGCTGTTAGTCCATGTCAGTAGCAATAAATAAAATTAAATATACATGCAAAAAAAAATATTAGAGTATATGTAAGTATGTTGGCAAGAAACAGCAAGAATAACTAATTTTAAATAAGAGGCTTGACATAGCCTGGAGTCTTCTATACGCTCATTAACATATATTATAAGAACATTCCTTCGATTTTGTTTCAAAAGCTGAGTACTATCAATTATTTAATATACAGTGCAATGAAACAAAGTTTACAAAATGGGAAAGGCTAGACCAAACAAAGAGAAAATACTTAATATTATTCATCATTAACATACAGCTGAGGATCAAGCTAGTTGCTCACTGAAAAAAGCATTGAACAAAATTGAATGGTACCTTCAAATAAGCTTAAAGTAGAACGTATTCATAAGAGAGCAGTTTGCTATAGTAGTTAAGGGACCAGACTAGAAACCAGGAGTTCTAGTCCAACCTTAGGCATGATGAAGCTAGCTGGGTGACCTTGGGTCAATTACTCTCTCTCATCCCTAGGAAGGATGCAATGGCAAAGTAGTTCTGAAATCCTTGCCAAGGAAACTGCAGGGACTTAGCCAGTCAACAGTGACTTCAGTGGTGAAATCCAATTTTTTTTACTACCAGTTCTGTGAGCGTGGCTGGATGGGCGTGGCAGGGGAAGGATACTGCGAAATCTCCATTCCACCCCACTCCAGGGGAAGGATACTCCAAAATCCCCATTCCCACCCTATTCTGGGGCCAGCCAGAGGTGGTATTTGCCGTTTCTCTGAACTACTCAATATTTCCACTACCGGTTCTCCAGAACTTGTCAGAACTTGCTGGATTTCACCCCTGAGTGACTTAGACACGCACATAGAAAGAGATGATTAATACAGGTATACGTTATGAAGTTATCATCTCTAGAGACCGTCAGCTATTAATTTTCATTAATCTTGGTTTTGAATATTTATTCTGATCAGATTTCTGGAAATCTTGGGACTGATGTTTCATTTCCCCCCTTCAGTCCTGGAATCAAGAGATTCACACAGTGGTTTCTATCAGGGGTGGGTTGCTCTCGAAGTTGCTGCCGCTGTGCGCACATCTCCATGTTTTGTGCGGGCATGCGCATGCTACGCGCGCCGCCCTGCGTGCGATTTTGCTTCTGTGCATGTGCAGAAGCAAAATCTCGTGAGGAGATGCGCGCGTGCATGTGATTTTGGTGATTTTTTTGCTCCCGCGCATGTGCGGAAGCAAAAAGTCACCAAAATCTCACACGTGCACGCATCCCCTCGCGAGATTTTGCTTCCACGCATGCACAGGAAGCAGAAAAAGCCCAAAAATTATGAAAAAAAGATGGCGATGCGCAACGGACCGGTAAAGACGACGGACCGGTGTCGCGCAGAAATTACGTCATTGGCCGGCCGCTACCGGTGCGGTAGAGTGAACCGCACCGGTAGGAACCCACCACTGGTTTCTATGCACAAAACCTCCATGAACTGCTTTGTAGCAAGCTGTTATCAGAATGAAAGCTGATAAACAGCAACAGAAATTCAACTCTGCTCATTCCCCCCACATTCAACCACTGCAGAAAATCAAACAGCTAGCAATCTCATTGCTGGGAAGACAACCAATTCTCAATCAGCTCTCAAAAACAATCAAAGGAAGATAAAAGAATGATTTTTTTTCTTCAGAAAAAGAGAAAAAGCAAGATCAGTACTTCTGATCTGCCCAATCTCCATAATTTATTTTTTTCTTAGGATGAATGATATAACTGTTACCTTGAAATGTCAACTTATTATTTGATGATACCCTCTATCTATAATTGTGCTGTAAGGGACAGGCAAGATTGTGGCCTCTTAGACAGTAGTGGGTTCTAAAACCCTTTACTACCGGTTTGCGTGCATGCTCGCGTGCAACGCTCCTGCGCATGCGCAGCAGCGTCCCAGGTGGGTGGGCGGAGCCTCCCACTGCTGGCGCTACCGGTTCTAAGAACCCGGCTGAATTGGGAGCAACCCACCGCTGTTCTTAGAGATGAATGAAGTTTACCAGTTAGATGTCAACGATCAGAAGTGCTAAGCAGTTTCAAAAAATATAAACTGAATTTGTTTTTGTTCATGAAGCTCATCTTGAGGGTCCTGTTACATATGTGCTAAACCTATTGCCAAGTGCCATAATAAATTCAGTCAACAGGGTTATTTGTGGGAATAGCCATCAATAGTAGCTATACCTTAGATTAATTCTATAATATTAAAACATCACACATGCACCCATATAAAATAAATATATTGTTTTTAATGCATGAATTGGATCCCTTGCCTGAATTGACTAACTGCATTTGCCAAGTTTCCTTGCTGGAGTAACTTAGAACATTTACTTTAAATCAGGGATCCCCAACCTTTTGGACCTCAGGGAACACTAAATTCATAATTTTAAATCCCGCGGACCACTAATATGATATGCCTAATGACTGGCTGGGTGGGCGTGGTTATGTGGTCATGTGACTGGGTGGGCATGGCCAACTTGATGTCACTCATGTCGAGGGGTGCCTCGCCAGCCTCTACTCGCCCCTCCCCTCCCAGCGACTCCTTGCCTGCCCGCCCGGGCTCCTTAGGGCCCCAATAGGAAGCAGTTGTTGGAGCTAAGCAGCCACCACGAGATACAGTTGGCAAAATAGCTGGCTCAGTTCAAATTGGATATGATCGAGAAGGAGACTCAGCAGAAGCACCTCACTGAGGACTACGAGCATAGGCTTTCCAAGCAGAGGGAAGACCTGCGGGAGTGCAAGGCCAGGTACCGGTGCCTGGAGGCTCAGTGGGCTGAGATGGTCAGCCAATTCCAGGCCATGATACAGTCCCACTGGAACAAGGCCCTCCGGCTCTTTGCCACCAGCGGCACTTCCCTCCAGCCTTCGCCCAAAGCCCCGCACCAGAAGGCTGAAGCAGACCCAAGTCGGAATTTCTGCCCCCCTCCGACCTGCACAAAAAGACTCCAAAGGGGGAGACTCTCTGCAGCAACACAAGTGTTCATTGCACGTATCCGGGCCAGGGGACATAGTTTGAGGACCCCTGATTTAGTGCAATATAAAAAATGCAAATAATTTTTCTGCTGACCACCAAAATTTTCTCACGGACCACCAGTGGTCCACGGACCACTAATTGGTGACGGCTGCTTTAAATGATAGCGATAAGAATTTTTATTCTTCCAATCATTTTCTGACTCAATTTTCCTTCTTCACATCATCACCTCTTTTCTTTCATTATTAATTATTATTAATTTCTTTGTTACTCCTAATTCTGGTATAACACCTCCACTAGCCCCGTCACCACTAATCCACACACAGACTGAAGAAAGCAAAGGAAAAACTACCCTCAGCTTTCAATAGTAGGATAAATCCTGCGTGACATTTTAATTTGTTTATTAGAGCAATAATTCAGGGTACAGATCATGTAAATGAATACAGGTTATTGTTACAAAATGTTCTCAACATCAGCTTCAAAATTCTCAGCACTGAAGTGAAAAACCTTCTGGGATTTATGCTTTTTCTTTCTTTTAGAGAATATTTGGGCTGCCCAGGGGGAACTAGAAGTAGCATCATTCTAATAAAGAGGAAGCACATTGCTACATAGGAAGTAGAGATGGGAGCAGAAGGAACTAGATAATGTAGAAGAAAGATTTTTACCCATGAGAATGTGATGACCAGGAACAAAGTATTGTACTATCTGTTAGTTATTATTACACCTGCATAAATATTTTACTTTTATATTTGGGAATCTTGAAAGGAAAGTCTTTGAATTTTATTGATTTTTATTTAGAGATTAGAAATATCCTGATGACCATGACTGAACACAAGTAGGAAACTAAAATAGAGCTTATTTTGCAGGACTCACTTTTGCAGCAGTGATGCTGACAGTAAACAGGCTTTACTTCTCTATTGGTTTTACAGAATATTATCTAATGAAAATTTTCAATGGTCAAAAATATGGCAAAAAGATTCAGATAATCAGCTGACTGTCCGAACCTTTTTAAAAATGATTATTTTGTGGAGAAAATTGCTTGCATGTATCTGATTTGTTCATTTTGACAGCTTTAGGGTATCAGTTGCTTGGTTACTGAAATTTTGAATAAAGGCCAGTTTATATACTGCCTAAGGATGTGAAACAACAGTTCCGGAGACCTAGCTATAAGTCTTGCCCTTCCAGGCTTTTGGAATCTGTCATAAGTGGCTTTGATGGACAGGTTTTAGAAGTACAGATTGCTTCCTTGAGGTAAGGAGAAGGTTAGCATCTATTCCCTTCAAAAGGCAGTAGCAAAAAAGAAGGAAACAGAAAAAGTTATTGTGGATAACTAAGGCCCAGAATCAAACATTCCATATGTCTATAGGGTGACAGAGAGGGTGATATTATCTATCTTAGCTTCTAGGATTGTTGAGTAGAAGTGATAATTCAATTCATATCTGTCTCTCCTTTGGGGTTTTTTTTTTAAATCAACTGATAGAGCTATGGGGAGTCTGGCTTGCATTTTCCACTGGCCAATTGATTAGCAGGTCAGTAGAAAATGAATCCCAAAATGGCAATGCCAGGTGGCTTCCACTGTCAATATGAACAGGAAATCAAGAATCTGGAGTGGGAGATAGAAAGAGTGGAAGGAGATGTAGGCAGGTTTGGCTCTAGATCTAAAAGAATGTGTACATTTGAGCTTCAAATGCCCAAGTTGGCCACCTATGCAGTTTCTGAGGCCAAAAGATTGCCCAGCCACAATTGAAAATTATTCCAAATTGATTTTTGGACCAATTATCAATCAGAAACAGTTTTGGTTGCCTAGCTTAACGACTTACACCAAGAATGGATTGG
This sequence comes from Diadophis punctatus similis, assembly GCA_023053685.1. Classification (NCBI taxonomy): domain Eukaryota; kingdom Metazoa; phylum Chordata; class Lepidosauria; order Squamata; family Dipsadidae; genus Diadophis; species Diadophis punctatus. Next base: position 251,724,514 of record JALIGW010000001.1, on the reverse strand, counting down.
AAAAATGTAACCCATTGATGTTGGAGCCAGCGTCACCATGGTTGATGACATTGCTTTAAATAAACTTCTGGAGAAGTTTTAGCTGCCTAGTTTATGGTCAACTTCTTTCCCTTCTAAGAGAATGAGCTGTCAGTGGTACTAAGAGACCTTTTTTCCCTTCGTACCTTTGACTTTTTGAGATATCATGGCATTCTGTCCTGCCCTCCTAATTTTTTAATGTCATGATAAAACTATGGAGGAAGTCAACATCGAATTGTGATACTGCTATTCGAACCCTAGGTGGAGGCATTCAGCTAGGCTCCTACAGACCTACAGAGTAGGTGTGTAATTTGCAATAGTGTATGTCACGATGTAAATATTGCCAGTTGAGCACCTCTGCCATATTTCTAGGTTTACTGTATTTTCTAATCAGCAGACATGTGACATGTATTACTGCGCATGTGTGCATTCCAGGAGTCTCCTCCTTTCTTCTTCTCCTATAAGCCTCGCCTGAGGCAGACGTGATTTCTTAGCTGAGACAATGTAGCTTAATAACGTTTATATTTTTTTGTTACTTTTGTACTGAAATAAATATTTTGTTAATTAGAATTGAATCTCGGTTTTATTTTCTAAGTAAGGATGACTTCAAGGAAGCAAGATCCTATATCACCTTGATAGGAATAATTCTTATTCCGTCAGTGTTGTAGTTGTTGGGCATCCATTGGGGGAGTGGGGATCTGTTTCCCTCCCCTCAAATTAATGAATGTGTCCTCAGAAATCTCAGCTTGTGCCTTTAAGATTTGTTTGGCATGACAGTTGTCAGCCTCAGAAAGTTTCATCTTGCTGTAGTTCCTCAGAATTTCCCGCAGAGGCATAGAGGAGCAGGAGGAAGAGAAACAAGAGGGGAGGGGAGGGGAAGGCAACTGAGAGGAAATTCTCAAGGCCATGTAAAAGTGCAGGTGCTATTCCAAGGTGCCATCCAATGCCAATCAGTACAACTTCTTCAGCAGAGTGCGAAAGGAGCAGTATGTTGGTTAGTGTGGACTTAGTTCTTTATAACAGGATTCTTGGCAGGATTTGAGGAATTGTCTTTCTGCATGTTATCTCTGGCAATTATATTTCTGGCTGGGACATAGTTTTCTTTATGACTTTAATTGGGTGTTGTCAAATATGAATTATTTCCCCTGTGGTTTAGCTTCTTGGCTTAATCAAACCATATGTAGGATGAGTGTACCATGGACAACCTTGCTGGGTTGCTTTAAAATAAAATGTAATATGAGCCATGGTAGTGCAGCGGTTAGAGTGCAGTACTGCAGGCTACTTCTGCTGAACACTGGCTGCCAGCAGTTTGGCAGATCTAATCTCACCAGGCTCAAGGTTGACTCAGCCTTCCATCCTTCCGAGGTGGGTAAAATGAGGACCCAAATTGTTGGGGGCAATATGCTGACTCTGTAAACTTCTTAGAGAGGGCTGTAAAGCACTGTAAAGTGGATATAAGTCTAAGTGCTATTGCTATTGCTATTGCTAATAGGGATGGCCTTAACATGGATTTTTTAAAAACTTCCCCCTTCCCTCTCCTTTCTTTTCATTTGGATCATTTCCTTCTCATTATTTTTAATTTATTTTCTCCCTATACTTAGCAACATCAATGGAATACAAAAGACTGGAATAAAACATCTGATAAAAATAAAATGGAAACTAATCAAGGAGAGAAGCAACCTAGAATTAAGGAGAAATTTCCTGACAGTTAGAACAATTAATCAGTGGAACAACTTGCCTTCAGAAGTTGTGACTGTTCCAACATTAGAGGTGTTTAAGAAGAGTTTGGGAAACCATTTGTCTGAAATGGTATCCCTGCCTGAGCAGGGGTTGGACTAGAAGACCTCCAAGGTCCCTTCCAACTCTGTTATTCTGTTATTCTGGTGGGGCTATCAAAGGTGGTAAAGACTTAAGACTTTGTGTAGCAAAATTGGGTCAGATTCGTACTCCCCAACTCTTGCACATATGCATGAGAATATGAAATGTAATATGGATATGAAATGGAAGTAGAAAAAGATTTAGGAATGGAAGCAATCACTCTGAAGGGAAGAGAAGCACCTTTTAGACCACCCAGTATTTCGAATACTGCCCTTAGTTAAACTCTTTGAGCTATTATTTTGGACAACTTGCATGTAACTGACCCTTGCCTTACCTCTGCTTCAAAGAGAGTCAGTTAGGATAAGGGGTATTTTGGGGGGAGGGCAACCTTTTTAGAGGTGAATAGTTTAGGGTCAGTTGTAGGATAACCTCTAGCAAAAGGTTATTCTAGGGTTAGTGTTTCTATGAACTAGACTCCAGCCATCAGGCTGTAGAAAACCTCCCTACAGTATATTTGTCATAAATCAAAGGGGGGGGGGGTGGAAGAGAACATTTGCCTAGGATTCTGTTTTGCTTAAAAAGACTGTCAGGTTTGCCTCTGTCTCTGTCTCTGTCTCAGAGCCAGGTGAATTTCAAGCAGAGGTTTTATACAATTGCAATAATGGCTGAGCAAAGAAACATTTGGAAGCTGAAAGTGGATGCCGTGAAAACATTAAATGAGCAGAGCATGGCCATATGAGGAAATGTAAAGGCTTTAGTTACAAGCTCAGTGATGGAACGGATCTGAAGCTTGGATCCCAAGACAGGCCTATTTATTTATCTATTTTAACTCTGACATTCTTGTTAAAGAAGGCAAAAATGTAAATCTGATACAGTACAGCTCTTTTTTTTTAACAAAGTGGGGGGCTGGCTGTGGTTGCATAATAGCAGTCTTCTATCATCTCCTTCCAAACCTGTGGGTGCCTCTTAGGTTTCCTCAAATACTTTATGGACTGTTTTCAAAGATTTCTATAAAATCAGGCCAGCAATGTCTGCATCCTCTACCACATCAGTGAAAAATTACACCATGTTTCAAAGTCATGTAAAATCCGCTTTATGGGAAGCCTTTATATTTGACAAAGTATAAATTTAGCAGATTGGTCCCCTGAGGTAAGCACACTACTGGTGAAACTCTGCAAACGTCAGAAGATTACACCAGGAATCCATTTGTCCGACCGTCAAGTGGGAGCATTTGGCTGATGCTATCCTCACATGCATCAGAGATTGGAATGAGATGGTTATTTATTTGCAGTGCGTGAAACTGTCAGCCTTTATATATGGGGTTGAAATGTGACAGCTTGGCTTTATTCATGTCTCATCAAATCATCAATCCACTAACATTATAGAGATATAATTATTGTAGCCCAATCTTGGCTTGGTGTGTTTATTCAAATCACAGATTGCTGCCTGGTCTCTCATGATAAACTGTGGTTTGATCTTGTAATACATTACTTCACACATATAGAGAAGAGGGGACTATAAGCATGATTTAGAGAAATGAAGAAGGTGATATCCAAATGCATCTATCATATGGGAATGCTTCATAGTGGAACCTATAATGGCTGGTTATGTGTATGGCTAGTACCATTACACAATTTCTTCATAAACAGCTTCCCTACAAAAAATAATTATTGGCTACCATCTCCTGTCAGTATAGGATGTAAAAATCCCTCCAAAATAAGATAAAGTAGCCTACCTTTCATCAGGAAGGTCTGGAAGATAAATGTTCATAACACAAAAGGTGAGTACAATATTATTGAGGAGTAGCAGGATAAAATGCCAAGGGTTGGTACATAACAAAAGAAAAGGACAGCCATCAACATCTTTCTCACAATAATCTGCTTCCGACAAGGGGGTGGGGTGGGGTGGGGGAAATATGCATCAGTTTGAAAATCCCAGACCTCAGTCTTCAGCAGCTGCTTCCACACTGTACTACCACATGCCTAAAGACAAACCACAACAGGCGGTCTAGTGGTTTCTCCACTTGCAAGGCTGCCTTCCTCCTGGTGTTGGCATTTCCTGCTCTAATGATTCAAGAAGAGCCCATTCCTTCTTCAAGTGACTTTACAATCAATGCCTTACAGATCAACAGAGTTGGAAGGGACCTTGTAGGTCATGTAGTCCAACCCCATACCCAAGCAGGAGACCCTACACCATTTCTGACAAATGGCAGTCCAATCTATTCTTGAAAGACTCCAGTGATGAAGCTCCCACAACTTCCAAAGGCAAGCTGTTCCATTGTTCCATTGGTTGACTGTTCTCACTGTCAGAAAATTTCTCCTTATCTTTAGGTTGAATCTCTCCTTGATCAGTTTCCATCCATTATTCCTTATCTGGCCTTCAGGTGCCTTGGAAAATAGCTTGACCCCTTCCTCTCTGTGGCAGCCCCTCAAATATTGGAACACTGCTATCATGTCTCCCCTGGTCCTTCTCTTCATTAGACTAGCCATGCCCAGTTCCTGTAATCGTTCTTCATCAGATGTCTACATTTAGCAAAATATCTTCTTCAAGTTACTCTGCAAGGTTCAAGCTATGATCTATGTACACCGTCCCGTTTTTCATTTCTCTGTACCTATTTTCCTATGCTGCTAAATTAAATCATTAGCCAAATCATTGAGATGTGTATTCCAGTCAGGAGTGGGTTCTAACTTACCTCACTGCTGGTTCCTTCCACACTGTGTGGGTGTCCGCGCATGCACAGTGCCAAAAACCAAGCTTCTGCACATGCGCAGAAGCCAAAAACAAGATGGTGGCTCCGTAGGCGCCACCATTAGAGCTGGTTCGGAGGCGTGGCCAACCGGCGAGCACTCCTGGTTTGGCGAGCGGGGGGGGGGGGAGGAAATTCCTGCTGCCAGTTCTATAGAATCGGTCTGAACCGGGAGCAACCCACCTCTGATTCCAGTACAAAACCCTTTCAGAGATGTGCGTTTGGTGGAGCAGTTGGGCAGTTCCATAACTCTGCAATGCGGTTTCTCTTATATATTTGTAGCTGGGCAGTTTTACCAGCTGGGTGTATGTGTCTATATGTGTAGCCTGGAATGTGTGGTAAATGCATCTATGCACATTAACTCAATACGCAGAACCCTCTTTCTGGAAGGATTATATTTGTAATTGCCTGATCCACTAGTCCAGGGGTAGGCAAAGTTGGCTCTTCTATTACTTGTGGACTTCAACTCCCAGAATTCCTGAGCTAGCATGATTGGCTCAGAAATTCTGGGAGTTGAAGTCCACGAGTCATAGAAGAGCCAACTTTGCCTACCCCTGCACTAGTCTAATGGGACTTTGGGACATACTCTGGTCATTATTCCCAGAAGGACCCGAGGAGAAGACATAGGTAAGACTTTCTTGGTTCCTGATCCATTTTAGTTAACTGTGGAGTCTTTAGGACTCTCTGAGCACCAAGTCAAACTCTCAGCCCATCTATCAATAAAGGAAAAACACATTAAGCTGCAGTTGCAAGGGTGTTAAGAACCATTTGCAGTTTGCTATCTAACTTGCTTATCAAATAAAATTCTCAGAACTCTTCTGCTTGATGTTATGTCATTTCTGTGGTCCTGTCAGAGTTATCTTTTTTTCTGTGTATCAGATCATCCAGAACTGAAATAGGACCAGTTTTATTTAGCCTACATAAAACAATGACAAAAAGTAATCGCTCGTAGTGCACTGAAGCTCCAGCTACTGTATATTTGGTTGTATCTCATATTTGGAATGATTGGATGGGGTTTACTCTTTAGTTGTTGATGAATCTGCATCACATGAACCAATCATAGGTATTATAAACATCCAGGAAAGGGCTGAATTGTTTTAGAGTTTGCATTGTCAATTGGAAAGTGAAAGCAAAAATGCCTTGAATTATATATGTCAAACCTGTCCTTTTTGGAACAATTGTTACATTCCACAAGCTTCCTACTTTTCTTAGCTTCATGAGATAATTTCTCATCCTTACAAAGCAATCTCTTACAATGAATGAAAACAAATCTAATCAAGTTTTGATTTCTTAAGATAATTATGCATTGAAACAAGAATTGACATTTTAATATCATATTCTTCCCTAAGACACATTTGATACACTATGCATCTTGATTTATTTTAAATCACATTTTAAAAAGGATGTTTAGATATGATTAGTTGAGAATGAGTTTCGTTCCCGATTATTTTTAATTGGATTTTATTTGCTTTATAGTATTGTATGCATAGGGATTTTTGTTCTTTGTTTTTTCCCTTGTTTCTTTGGTTATGTTAACTGCTTTGAATATCCTAGAAATGCAAACAGAGCTATGTAACAAAGTAATAAATAAAATAAAGCATTGTTCCAAAATGGAAAAGTACTACAGTGTAATGCAGCACAGTATTACATGTAATCCACAATTATAGAACTCCAAGTTTTAACTTGAAAGTAAATGTAAAGAGATCATCTGAATTTGGAGCCCCCTATTGGCTTCTGTGTTCTATCATAATAAAAGATGTCCTGCCCCCAAATCTTTTTTCTAATGGAGTGGGGTGGGGGGAGGGAATCATCAGTTTATATCAAGGTTCCTTATTTTGAAATACTGTCCTTAAAGACACAGGACACACAATGTATTCAACATAATATGTTCTTTAATTCTTGAAGCTGATGAACTATTACAAGCACAGCTAAGAAAGCTCTACTATGTTTCTTTATGCATTTATTATTTTATCATTTATAATGATTAAATTATGCCAAACATTATTCATGATTAAAAATATCTGGGTAGTTACAGAGTTACTAAATGCATTCAAACACACAAAGCAATAAAAATCCTTTTAATATTTTTTTTTTAAAAAACCACACAGCAAAGATAAGATATAAACTAGATAAAAACCATTTTCTCAATATTACACAGGTGCTTAAAATTAAATAATCTATCTTATGAATGAATACAATTCATAAAACCTTCTGAAAGTTTTTAGAGGGTAGGATGGCTCACATGAATACACATGAAATTCTTTTTATATTTCTGGCGAGAATAACCAACATCAGTAAAAACATTTAGATGGTTCAACATCAAGCAGGGCACAAATAGTTTTAAACTTAGCAGGAAAATGAAAAAAAAAGGGGGAAGAAAGGGATTTTCTTCTTTTCTTCTCCTAAAATCCATCAAATTCCTTCCCCCCCACCCATTGTCTCATTCTTTTCAGACATACTGTAAGCATCTGTAAACGAAATCTGTAAACTATACTCAGTGGGGAAAGAGTTTTATGAACAGCTGATGTGAGGCTTAAAAAGAGGCAACATATTAAATGGTGCTTGAAGAAGGGGAAAATGCTTGCATTCCAGAACAAGAACATCTGGTTTATTGCAACAAAAACTACTGTAATTATATCAGTGCTGTCTGTTGGAAGAACTGCCCTAGGTTAGGTTGCGTTTGTGGGTTTTCATAAGGCATACAGTTTTGAAGAAACAGAAGGAGGCATTGGTTGCATATCTTGGTGTATTAGACCATAACTGAACACAATTATGACTTGGGGGAAAAGGAACTGAAAAAAATATTTAAAAAACCCCCAAAAGGGCAGTGTTCCTGGCAATTAATTTTTTCAAGAGTTTAGGACAAACTTATTCCCATTTAATCTACGAACTTCAATGCAATATTTATTCTTTGCTAATTTCAGCTTTGGCAATATTTTCTTTATTATAACTAATCCTATATCTACCGTACTGAAGATACATTTCCCCCCTTGATAATAAATGCTAGCTTCATAACAATTCAATTTTTGTAATGCTAATATTTATGCTTTGCAGAAGACAGAAATTAAGAGCTATTAATTAAGATTTAGAGAAGTGCTTTACATTAAAAGCAAGTAATAAGAATAGAATCTAGGTCTTATGGTTTCTGCTAAAAAGATGGAATATACTGTTGTAGAACCTGTGCCACAAACAACAAAGTTTTTAATGTTCAGGCGCTGAAGATATGCTCCCACCATGTTCTTGATAGTACATTTGCATTTTTAATGTTAATTACACTTAAATTAATCTAAATAAAATTAAATATATGTCCTGGCCCTGCTTACGTTTTGAAATGCAGTTTCTGATTTAGGATTCAAAATTCAGCTATCATCATTAGATCAGAAAAGGTTGTACTTTCTTGCTGTAGATCAGGGATGTCAAACTAGATGTCTTCGAGGGCCGGTTCTGTATTGTAGTTCTCCTCGGCACACCCCCGCACCTCGTTTTCGCCTCAGGCCACCACGCAACCTGTTTTTGACCAGCAAAGTGCTGCTAGAGGCTGGGGAGGCTGAAAATGGGCCGCGCGTGGCCCATTTTTGGCCCATTTTTGGCCAGCAGAATGCTGCAGGAGGCCATGGAGGGTGAAAATGAGGCTGCCCCATGGCATGTAGCCCATTTTAGCCAGCAGAGGCACTGCAGGGCCGGTCCTTTGATATTTTCATGCAGGTCCCGCGGGCTGGATTTAAGCACCCCGTGAGTCAGATCCAGCATGCAGGCCTTGGTTTGACACCCTTGCTGTAGATTATCTCAATATTATCCTTCTAAGAGCCGTAGTGGCGCAGTGGTTAGACTACAGCATTGCAGGCTAATTCTGCCCATTGCCAGAAGTTCAATCCTGACAGGGCTCAAGGTTGATTCAGCCTTCCATCCTTCTGAGGTCCCTAAAAAGTGACTTATGACCATTTTTCACACTTACGACCATTGCAGCATCCCCATGTTCATGTGTCAAAATTTGGATGCTTGGCAACTTACTTTTTTTTATGACTTGCAGTGTCTCAAGATCATTCAATCCCCTTTTGCAATCTTCTGACAAGCAAAGTCAATGCAGAAGCCAGATTCACTTAACAACCATGTTACTAACTTAACAACCGCAGCGATTCACTTAACACCTGTGGCAAGAAAGGTCATAAAATGGGGCAAAACTCACTTTAAAAATGCCATACTTAGCAACAGAAATTTTGATCTCAAAAATATGGTTGTAAGTTGATAAATACCTGTACTTTGGAATAATAATCACATACTATAATAACACAATTTCAAAAATTCTTTTTAAAAGTAAAATGCTCTACTAATGCAACAACTTGTGTATTTGCATTACAGATTTTATTTTAATACTTCTTCTTGAACCATATTTTTATGAAGGCATGATTTAATGTGATCCCCTCGAATGTCCTCGACAGTAGGCTCTTGGGGGGAGTAAAATCCACCTATTGTACATGTGATGGCCGATCCCCGGAATCTCTGCTCCATATTACATTCGTATGCCCCCACTATCGAGACATAAGATCAAGATTCATCTCCCCTATTTCCCAGAGATTCCCTGGTTCACCGGATCTGTTCAGCCTTTATTTCCTACTCCAGGATATAGACCCTAATATAACCTCAAAGGTGGCAATTTTTTTTGCTGCAGTCATGGCTGAAAAACAGAGGAAAAGTCGGGTAACCCCCCACGGCAGAGGATCACTAGTATTGACGGTATAGATTGTAGTAGATGGTGTACTGTCACATGATCTATCTATATTTGTAAAATTTACCCCCCTTTTTATGTGTATTTTAAACTGGTCTCCGACCGCAATAAAAGCTATCTATCTTGAACCATATTCATGATGGTTCAATCTTGAACCATATTCATGATCTGACAGAACTGGACAATTTAGTTCAAGAACTTTGTTTAACTGAGGTTGACTGATAAAGAAACAATTTTCTCTTTTGTTCTAGAAATATGTTTGGGCTTTTAATATGGAACTGAATTATGATGAACCTTTGAGAAAGCCTAAGACATTCTTTTCAGTTTTCTGCCTTTTGTTTCTCTTTTTAGACTATTACATCTGTAACCTCTAGACAGCAAAAAAGAAAAAGGGAAAAGGCAGACTGACTTCCTCCCTTGGTACTCATAAGTCATTACTGATTGGTCTCACTGCCTTTCATCTATGCGAAGCTCAAATCAGACTCACTCTTTAGAGTATGTTCATTTCCAGTTTGGGAGGCCCAGTTTGCAATAGTAGATAAAACTGTTTACTAATGCTGGTTATACTATAACCAGGATCTCTAAGAAGATCCAGTTACCTATTTGTAAAATATGTTGGCTTTTTCTCTTGAGGTTTTGCATTGCACATTCACTTTTAGAGGAACATGTTTGTAGAAAATTTGCAAAGAAAGATCGACTTCTTTACAGACATATAGGGAACACAGACGGAAGCAATTGACTGGTGGAAGGCACATACTCTGAAATATAGTCTTACATTTTACATCTTGTTTCTCCTGGGACATATACTTGGAGCAGTCACTGAATTGTTTCAATTCCTTACAGCAAGTAAGATGGCTTAAATCTCTTGTCGGGGGGAAAAAAATCGTCATGCCACTATATATCTTAAGGAACCACAGGGATTTTGTATTAACCTTTGAAAATTTAGGAGCATAGGAAGCTGTTTTCTATTGCATCTCTCCCGGTATTGTTAAGAAGCAGAGGTTTTTTCCAGCATTACCTGGGGATTCCTGGAATTGAAGCTGAGACCTCCTGATGCAAAGCAGAAGTTCTAGCTTAAAGCCCTGGCACCATCAGACATTCAATGTCTTCAATCCTTAATCAGAATTTGAGGTCTCTTTCACTGTTCATTTTTTCACTATTTTCTTCCTGAAAACTCCGTTCATATTAAATTCTCAGCTGAACACTTTATGTAATGTTAGTATGGAATGCCTTTGTGTTTCAGAGGATTTTCAAAATCAGAAAGAACAGTCCATAAATACATATTCCATATACAGTATACAGAACTCAGACCAAAGTTGTGGAGACTTGTTATTGTTCCAGTTGAAATGCAGTAGTATTTGGAAAGGTGTAGGCAAGGGTGGGTTCTGGTTTTCTTCGCTGCTGGTTCGCTCAGTGGTGCGCAAGCGCAGAAGCAAAAAACGAGAGAGAGAGAGAGGGTTTGGGGGCGTGGCAGGCCTGGGTCGCTGCCGGTTCCAGCGACCCAGGCCACCAAGTTACTACTGGTTCCATAGAACCGGTCCAAACTGGGAGGAACCCACCTCTGGGTGTAGGACACTTCTCTGGACCCCCTTTTTCACTCCTCAAACCACCAGAACCACTGTTTAAAGGAGATTCAGAATAATCTTCACTTCTGCGGCCTTGAAATGTTGAGAATGAAAATCAAAAATCACTACTCTATCTCAATCCTTTGCAGGTGTTCACCAATAAAAATCTCCTTCCTGACAGCCCCATTGCACAGATGAGAGAGAAAGAGAGAGAAGGGGGGGAGAATCTGTTTATCAGTTGGTCTTGTCAATTTCAAGGGCAGGTGTGAAAAAAGCAAACTAGCATTTCCATTATTGGACCTGAAGTTCAGGACCTGGGAATAAAAATTTCTTCCATGTGGGAGTATAATGGAGGAACAATGTTTGTAAAAGTGATGCCTAGATTTGCATGTGTATCAACTGTACTATAACTGAGTTGGAAATAAGTCAGCTCAATTTTCCAACATGGCAAACAAAGACACCCAGAGGTATCTCTGGTTGTGTCTAAAATGATTCCACATGGAATATGTAATTGTAAACTACACTGAGATTTATTTTATTGGGTAGTATAGGTAACTATTTTAAAATAAAAAATAAGGGGTTACACTAACACTAGTGCTCTAGATGTTTTAGTAACATACAGTTACACTACTGGGTGGTGTCTTTGATGTACACAAAGCAGTTTGCATGTACTAAACTAGTTTTTACCCAGGATAAAAGAGAGCTCACAACTGGATGAAGGTGAAACACCTTGAGATGCTGAGTGAGTCTCTCTCTGCCAAAGTGCTAATTTACCTGCACATTTGTTCTACACTCATCCATTCATTGATGCCAAAATTTATAATGGTATAATTTATAAAACCATATAATGCCTAAGAGCCGTGGTGGCGCAGCAGTTAGAGTGGGGTACTGCAGGCCACTTCAGCTGACTGTGATCTGCAGGTCAGCGGTTCAAATCTCACCGACTCAAGATTGACTCAGCCTTCCATCCTTCCGAGGTAGGTAAAATGAGAACCCAGATTGTTGGGGGCAATATAAATATACATTGCTTACTGGTGTAAACCGCTTAGAGAATGCTTGCACTGTGAGGCGGTATATAAATGTCACAAATAAATAAATAAATAAATAAATAAATAAATAAATAAATAAATAAATAAATAAATAAATAAATAAATAAATAAATAAATAAATAAAATATGTTTTCAGTGCTCTGATATTCAAAGGAAACTCAGCCTAAACTCTTGTTTCTGGAACAAAGTGAGTCTATGCATCACTATATCCCACACCATTTGTGAATCCCTGTCTTGTGCATATTAGTATTAAGGTCCTACTTTCAAGAAGTGATTATGCCCCCCAATGAACTTGTGAAGGAGCTTTTACCATCCTTAGTGAATTCTTCACTTCAAAGAACTTTTAACAAGGTAGCTGCCAGGTCATTAAAACAGAGAGGGGTCCGTCCCGCAGCCCTTAAAAGCTGCGGTGGTGAGACCCCTCCTCAAGAAGCCTTCCCTGGACCCGGCGGATTTAAAGAACTTCCGTCCAGTCTCCAACCTTCCCTTCGCGGGGAAGGATATTGAGAAAGTGGTGGCGCTCCAGCTCCTACGGTTGTTGGATGACACGGATTTTCTGGATCCCTTTCAATCAGGTTTCAGGCGCGGCTACAGTACGGAAACGGCTTTGGTCACCCTGATGGATGATCTCTGGCGAGCCCGGGATGGAGGTTATTCCTCTATCCTGGTGCTACTTGACCTCTCAGCGGCCTTCGATACCATTGACCATGGTATCCTTCTGCGTCGTCTCGGAGAGGTGGGGGTGGGCGGCACTGTTTTGCAGTGGTTCTCCTCCTTCCTCTCTGACAGGACGCAGTCGGTGTTGACAGGGGGGCAGAGGTCGAGCCCTAGGCCCCTACTATGTGGGGTGCCTCAGGGCTCGGTCCTCTCGCCCATCCTGTTTAATATCTACATGAAGCCACTGGGTGAGATCATCCGACGACACGGGGTGAGGTATCAGCAATATGCTGATGATACCCAGTTGTACATCTCCACCCCGTCTCAATTCGGGGAAGCCGTAGACGTAATGGGCCGCTGCCTGGATGATGTTAGGGTCTGGATGGGGAAGAACCGGCTAAAACTTAACCCTGACAAGACAGAGTGGTTATGGATATTGCCTCCTAAGGATGTGACCAACAGTCCCTCCTTGGTTCTTGGGGGAGAGAAATTAGCTCCCTCAGAACGGGTCCGCAATTTGGGTGTCCTCCTAGATCCACAGCTTAAATTGGAACAACATCTTTCAGCTGTGGCTAGGGGGACCTTTGCACAAGTACGTCTTGTGCACCAATTGCGACCCTACTTGGAGAGGGAGGCACTTCTCACAGTCACTCATGCCCTCATCACCTCACGGCTGGATTACTGCAATGCGCTCTACATGGGGCTACCCTTGAAGAGTGTCCGGCGACTGCAACTGGTGCAAAATGCAGCTGCGCGAGCTGTGGTGGGTGCTCCTAGATGCACCCACGTAACACCAATTCTCCGCCAGCTGCATTGGTTGCCCATTAGTCTCCGGATCCAATTCAAGGTGTTGGTCGTTACCTTTAAAGCCCTACATGGCTCAGGGCCAGGTTACCTTCGGGACCGCATCCTGCCGCATACCTCCCTACGACCGGTCAGGGCCCACAGAGTCGGCCTCCTCCAGGTCCCGTCGACCAAACAATGTCGGTTTGCGGGGCCGAGGGGGAGGGCCTTCTCTGTGGGAGCTCCCTCCCTGTGGAACCAGCTCCCCCCGGAGATCAGGACTATCCCCACCCTGCTGGCCTTCCGGAAAGCAATAAAAACTTGGCTCTTCCGGCAGGCGGGGTGAAAGCGTGACGATACTCTTTTAATTTTTATATGTTATATGTTTTTTAACTATTTTATTTATTGCATTGTATTGTCGAAATGGATCCAAATATGTTGTGAACCGCCCAGAGTCCCTAGGGAGTTGGGCGGCATACAAATCCATTTAATTAAAATTAAATTAAATTAGACTAGGTAAAAAAACAGAGACCACGTGGCCTATTGGAACCCTACTTTATTATAGAGTAGATAACAGAATCTTGAAAGCCTGATATAAATTCTCTTCCTTCTTATATTAAAGAAAATCAAGGTAGGGCAATCTTGAAATTTTTCATCACCTCTCACCTGTTTGGATGATCTTGGGGAATGAGGGGAAGAGATGTTGCCTAAGAAACAATCAGACAAGAGAGGCAGGAGCTGCCAGTGGTCCCTCCAGAGAAAGAAACTTAAGATGGATCTGCCCTAATTGGTCAGTTGGTTAAAAATGGCAATGGGAAGTTTGTAATTTCAGACTTGAAAGATTCTGTTAATATAGCTTTGCAATAAAGTAGAAATAGCTCATCTAGTTGTGTTTCTGTTTGGTTTACTTGGGAACTGGTAATTGTTAATTGGCCTTTGGTGTTAAATGTGTCAAAGTCTATTTTCATAGATAAGAAATGTCTTCTTCCTTTGATTTCTAAGAAAAACATGTACTGTATATTATGAGAAAGTTTAGGACAGTTTCTCCCAGTAACATGTGATACATATAAAACAGGCCCCCAAGATGTTGGAAACTATATCTCATTTCTCTTGTGATTCACCACAGAAAGTGTTGAATTATGGGTGTAGTGTTAGATATAGATTAAATGTTTTGGTAATTTCCATAAGTCCAGCTACATTTCATTTCATTTTATTGTTGTTTTCAGCATAGATGTATATGTTGATTCTATATATAATCACTGTTACAGAATTTCTATTTTCTTTTAATCTTGCCTGATGGACTTCTATAGAGACTTCAAGTTGGGAAGATAATGGATTGGAATTGCATGTTGTTAATTGTGTTTGCATAGGCATTAGAGTTCGGAAAAGTAATCCAAACAAGCTCCAGACTTTGAAAGAGGTCTAAAAACTAGCTGAACAATATAACGGAAACATATACATTATATAGAACGTGCAAAAATTCCTTACATATGTGCAAGATATGTGGTTCAAATTATCAGTGGAGCATAACATTTCTAATTCATAAGTCAAATCATATTACTAAGACATACAATTTAAGAAATCATCCCTGAAATATTTGCTGAAAAGCCATAGAATGCAGCAGACCATTCTGTCCACTGCTGTCAGTCTTCTGAGGTATCGTATAACAGACTAACAGAAGGACCTGAGACGTCTTCTAGTTCAACTCCCTGTTCAAGCAGGAGAACCTATACCATTCCAAACAAATGACTGTTCAATCTCTTCTTAAAAACCTCCAGTAATGGAGCACCCACAACCTCTGAAGGCAAGCCATTCCACTGATTAATAGTACTCACTGTCAGGAAATTTCTCCTTAGGATGGAACACTCCTTGATAAATTTCCATCGGTTACTTCTTGTCCTGTCTTCAGGTGCTTTGGAGAATAGGTTGACACCCCCCCTCTTCTTTGTGACAACCCCTTAAATATTGGAGGACTGCTATCATGTCACCCCTAGTCCTTCTTTCATTAGACTAGACATTCCTAGTTCCTGCAACTGATCTTCATATACACTTAGCCTCTAGTTCCTTAATCATCTTCGTTGCTCTTCTCTGCACTTTTTCTAGAGTCTCAACATCTCTTTTTGTATCATGGTGAACAAAACTGGATGCAAAATTCCAAGGAGGTTCTCACTAGTGCAGTATAAAGTGGCTCTTACACCCCATATGAACTTGATACTATCCCTCTGTTGATGCAGCCCAGAACTTGGCTTTTTTGGCAGCTGCAACATACCACTAGCTAAGTGGTTGTACACTAGGACTCCTAGATCCCTCTCACGCTTGCTGCTATTGAGCAAAGTACCATCTATTCTATACCTGTGTATTTGTTTTTTCTTGCCTAAGTATAAAATCTGACTTTTTTCATCAATGAATTGCATTTTGTTGGATAGGGACCAGTATTCAAGTCCGTCAAGATCTGTCTAGATAAGTAATAATAATAGATAAGTAAATAGTAGTCTAGATAAGAATCACACCCACAAGTATTGGTTTTAATTTTATTATAAGGTTTGTTAGATTGAAGAGACAGAGAACAAACAGTGACTTCAGCTCTTTATTGCAACAGTGTAACTCCAGCAATCCTCCTCTGGCAGCTTCCCTTTTTATAGGGGCTGCCAGACAGCTTGACCAATCATTTTAAACTCTTCTTCCCGCCTGACGGCGGACCTGAGTGAAACCTTCACTCAGTGCCTCAGTATCTAACAGTTTCATCAACAGAATCTTGCAAGTCTGAAAGTACATCTCTGACATCAACATCGATCTTGCAAGCAGCTTCTTATCTGACCATTGCCTATTCTGTGGCTCTTCCTCCTCCTCCTCTGTTTCTCAAGAACATTCTCACAGATCATTAGGCATGCTCATCCAAAGGAAAACCCTCTTCCAGATCAGTAAAAGAAGAATAGGTGTATTGTAGAAAGTTAGCACCCATCCCCTCCTAGGAAAAAAATGAAATATCCTAGGACAGGGGTAGGCAAAGTTGGCTCTTCTATGACTCGTGGACTTCAACTCCCAGAATTCCTAAGCTAGTATGATTGGCTCAGAAATTCTGGGAGTTGAAGTCCATGAGTCATAGAAGAGCCAACTTTGCCTACCCCTGTCCTAGGAAATATTGAAAAAGGAAAGAATATGTTTTCCTGAATGAGGAAAGGAGAAATGTTTAAATACAAAGCAGCTTCCTGCAGCTCCCTGCCCCCACCCTTTGCCAATGGGCCATTAAGGACTGGGCCCAGCTCACACATTCCTCTCACCTAGCCTGGAAGTCTTCTCATAACAAAGAACCATAATAGGAATCCCAAAGCCTTTTCATTATACCACATGGGACATGGGAAGATTACATCAGTCAAGCCTAGGACTTGGGACAGCCCACAAGAGTTGCCCCAGCATGCCCCTGGGGGTCTGACAGCCAATGGAATACATTTCTATATAGGAACAGGAAACAGTTAGGGAGGGGCCCAAGAGAGAGTATAAAGCAAGGAACTCAGCATCTCTTCTTCCCTTTTTCCTCTTCACCCACACCTGGAAGCATGTAATCTACCTTTTCTGTACAGGGGCCTATGCCATGTGCTCCTGTCCACCATATTAAATCTTCTTTCCAAGCAACTTCCATGAATCCAGTGTCTTTTTCCCCACTTGGAAGTGAACCCAGAAGGATATTCCTTACAACAATTTTCCTTACAACAGTATGCTGGTGTTAGCAATTAATTTTATTTTCCTTTAAAAAGGCTTTTAAAAAAATTGTTAAAAAAGACTTAGAGTATGACATGGCTTAAGTGACTCTTT
This sequence comes from Diadophis punctatus similis, assembly GCA_023053685.1. NCBI lineage: Eukaryota > Metazoa > Chordata > Lepidosauria > Squamata > Dipsadidae > Diadophis > Diadophis punctatus. Next base: position 251,707,339 of record JALIGW010000001.1, on the reverse strand, counting down.
TACACTCTCCTATTTGACAGCTGGAGGAAATGCCGATTGGTTTTTGTAAGCCTTTGAATTAATGATGTCATCAGAAGTGAATATATTTGCAGGTACGCTTCAGATTGTGTTGCAAGAGATTGGAGGGTGGAAATAATGATTTGTAGAGGCATCCTTAAAGATGCCAGAAGGCAGAATGGGGAGGATATAAGGCCCCAAGTTTATTGATGAAACTGCTGGAAACTTGTTTTTCAAGAGTACTAAACTTGGGGCTGCCTCACCACAGGATGGAAGATAATTTTCCTAAAATGTTGATTGTGACAGTAGTGTAGGTCTGTTGATACCCATCTATACTCCCTCCATATGCATACCTTCTGAACTGTATGTCCCACTGTTGATGCAATAGTGTGGCTCAAAGATTAACATACAGTATTGTGGGTACTGATTGCTGCTCTTCTTTGTAATTAGACATCCAGCCAACCTCTGGAATCAGAATGTGCTAATTCTAACTCCCAATTTCTATGCATTTTTATATATAGCTGTGACATCCTATTCTTCCTAGCCAATTGATGAAGGACGCTCTCAATTGAGCTTTAAAGTAGATCGAAAAGCACTATGGAGCAAGGTTGAAGAGCATACCAGTCAATAGATGGAGAGTGTGCCCATTCTCCTGAATTACAGGCAGAAGAGTTCTCTGGCAAAGCAAAAAACCCCAAAACTCAAAAAACCCAAATAGGAAACTACCTGGAGGCATTTTGGTAAGTCAAACTTCTAAAACTCACGCTACAAGTACAGTGGTTTGCTCCTTATCCTAATCCTTTCTCTAGGCTCTCCCAGGGCCAGAGGAGCTTTTTCAGAGGGTTTCATGGGGGAAGAATAGTGAGGCATTAAACTAGGTAAAGGGCACTTTTTCTTTGTTGTTTTAACCTAACATGAAGAGCCTGAATGACTGATAAAACAAATTCTTTAACAAATAGCTTTGAAGTTATGGTTTCAACATTCTCCTACAGTGCCTGGAATGCCAATATTGCACAAGGCTATGGCACTTAGAAAATGAAACTGCTTAGAATCAAAAGCGAAACTCCATAGCATTCAGAAGTGCAAGTACAGGGTGGGAAAAGCAAATTAAACATTTCATTTAAATGGAAATGTGTTTCCATTTAAATATTTACATATCTGTTAAGGATGGGAGATAAATGGTAAATGGTAAATATTTATAAGACACAGAGGGAGGGAGGGAGGGAGGGAGGGAGGGAGGGAGGGAGGGAGAGAGAGAGAGAGAGAGAGAGAGAGAGAGAGAGAGAGAGAGAGAGAGAGAGAGAGAGAGAGAGAGAGAGAGAAAGAATTTTCAATGACCAGTGACCAAGATATGATCAAGGCATGTATATATGTATATATAAGAGAAAGTGTGTGGGGGAGAGAGATGTGTGTGCATGTATCCTTTTTAAAAAGACAAATCTATATTGAGTGAACACATACCTAACAAGATCATTTGAAGCTGAAAATATGTCTCTTGTTTCACATACTGCCTCCAATTAACTTTCTAGGTACTAAATCTATGTGTATGAGTGGTAGTATCATAATTCTTTGCTGTACGGTAGAAACATGTTATCAAGGTCCTCTCTTCATTATTGAACTTTTTATTTATTTATTTATTTATTTATTTATTTATTTATTTATTTATTTATTTATTTATTTATTTATTTATTTATTTATTTATTTGGGATTCTTATATGCCGCCCTACTCCCTGGGGACTCAGGGCGGCGTACAACATTTGAAGAACCACTAAACAATATAATTTAAAACAATTTAAAATGCATTTTACATCTTACATACATGAGGGAGACCAAGATGAAGTTGTCTCAGAACCCCGCCTGCAGGAAGAGCCATATCTTCATGGCTTTTCGGAAGGCCAGCAAGGTGGGGATAATTCGTATCTCTGGGGGGAGTTGGTTTCAGAGAGCAGGGGCCCCCACAGAGAAGGCCCTCCCCCTAGGCCCCGCCAGCCGACATTGTTTGGTTGACGGGACCTGGAGGAGACCCATTCTGTGGGACCTGACCGGTCGAAGGGAAGTATGAGGTAGAATGCGGTCCTGGAGGTAACCTGGTCCTAAGCCATGTAGGGCTTTAAAGATGATGATCAACACCTTGAATTGTACCCGGAGACCAATGAGCAGCCAATGCAACTGGCGGAGTATGGGTGTTACGTGGGTGTATCTTGAAAGAATTTAGGACTTCTTCCTGTTGAACAAGTCTGATGGAAAGCATAGCCACTGTCCACATTAATTGGGCTAAACAGTAAGTAGCTTGTCTCTCTTTTCACATTGCTATGGGAGCAGGGTGGTTTAATTTTCCTAGCATAATATGGGATCTAACGTATAGTTTTCTATAAAGTTAGAAATGGTACATGAGGTGTTTTTTTTAAAAAAAGACAGTTCAATAAACCAAGTCTTCTCATCTGAGGCAGGGAGGGTACCTACCTGAGCATCATGATACAGTAGAATATCATGATGATATACAGTAGAATAACCATACAGTAGAATAAAATATATGTATTTTTTTAAAAAAGCATAAAGTTAGCTGAACTTCTTCTCCTCTTCCTCCATTAAAATCATTTTTCAACAGGCTATAGACAATATGGAAGAAAATGATGTTTTTCTTTAACTTTGAGACAAAAATTATGACAACACCAAAGAAAACTATTCAGTAAGTTAACATCTACCATATAAACCCATAAATGAGAGTTATTTAGTCAAATGTGACTTTCCCAAAAAAATGTTTTGATGAACTAAACTGATTTAGGAAATCATGGGTCTTAATGGGTCCCAATTTATCTATCCTGTAAAGAGATATATGTAGCCCACATTTACCAATAGTAACTATGTTTCTAAGAGATGTGGTCATCAGGCATAATACCAGTATCACATAACTGGACCAATTTACAACAGCAGTTGTGGCAATCCCACTTGCCTTTGTTAGATGAATCTCCCTATCCCATGGTTATGTGATCACTATTTATAACTTCTTGCTGGTTTTCCATTGACTTTGCTTTTCAGAAGCCGTCAGTAAGTTTCACAAATGATGATCAAGAGACTGGGATGCTCACTGTTACACTGTAATTGCAAGCCAGTTGGCAAGTGCTCAAATCATGTTCATGTGACCATGGACATGCTGTGATGGTCATAACTATGATGACCTTTTGTAAGTTCCTCCTGTTCAGTGCTATCGTAACTTTGATTGATCACTGAACAAGGAGATATTGAGGATTACCTGTATTTCATTTATTCATGATTCTGCATAGCTGTCAAATTGGACCAAACCCCTGGAGAGCTAAGCTTTGCCCACAATACCGGTAGTTAGACTAGATGACTCATTTCAGTGTACCAATTTTAGATAACAATCACAAATCAAAAACCTTTACACATGCTATTGTATGATAAACCAAATTGATGGGTTTTTTTTTGTTTTGACTCAGAATGTTATGTGAAGCCAGCCACTGAGGTCAATAAAGCATGGTATATGTGTCAATCTAGTATTTGTGAATTATTAAACAAATTTTGGTTAAACAAACCATGGCTTGGCTTGATGTGTGAACTAAGTACTAGTGTATCTGCTCAGTGTACTTGCCATTTGTTATTGCTGGGCTCTTTTTATAGCTCTTTAATTAGCAGAGATTCAATTGCTAAAACATTTCACAGACTTCCATATCATTTTCATATTCATACGTGGTATCTATAGAAGAATAGCAATAGCACATAGACTTATATACCACTTCACAGTGCACTACATCCTTCTATATTCTGTAATAGCTTTATACCATACAGTATCAACCTTGTAAACTCTCAAAACTTTTTCCCACTATGTATACAAAATGGACTGTGATATATATGTATATATGTATATACATATAATATAATACATATACATATGCATATAATACATATAATACATACAGATATATAATGTGTGTGTGTGTATGTGGTGTATGTATGTATATACAGTGTGTGTGTGTGTGTGTGTGTGTGTGTGTGTGTGTGTGTATTCTTTTGAGAGAGGGCATCAGAATTTCATTTTAATGTGTGCCATTGTGGACCCAAAAAAGTATATAATAAAGGTTACCTTAGGCTTATCTTAAAAAAAAGTACAGTACAAGTTTAACATTTTTACTGAGTTATAAGGTATTGTAAAATACAAAATACAAAAGTAAATAGAAAAAGTGGGGAGGGGGGAAGAGAAGTGAGGAAAGATGGTAGGGGGGAAGAAAAAGAAGCATTGACTTCTGACTCTTTCTGTGTTACAGTAAAATAAGGCATTAACATCAAATCACAACTTTTTGCTTTTCCATAATAGTATGAAAAGTACAGTACAAATCTCTATTGAGCTTATAGGCGGTTCATTTTTTTTGCTTTTACAGCACCTCTAGCTTCACCTTTCTTCCCACACTTTGGCTTTTAGCACCCAACAGAACATCATGTGCTGTCCATAGTTTCTCAAAGAAGAAAGATAGCTTGATTAGCTTCACAAGATCTCTTCACAGCAGCTGCTCAGATTTTAGGTGTCTTATGTGAATAAGACCAGATAAATGCACACATGCTGCTGATTTCACCATAAACAATAGATAGGATTTGATCTCCAAACTGCTTTTGTTCTTTGTAGATCTTGCGGCTCATTGTGTATGAAGAGTAGTCTAGACAAATGAAACAAGAATATAATTGTTAGAGTTTGTTTGTTTCCCCTTTCTCCTTGATAAATGACAAGCTGGCTTTGTTTCTTAGCAATAAGTGGACAAGCCATACAAATGGATGACATATAAACAAACAAGAAAACAAACAAATAAACAAACACCATAGCAATAGGAAATCAAGATATCTCCTATGCAACCTGCACTATCGGTAAGACAGGTTGAAATTATCCTTAGGTGTACCAGTTTAAAAGTAATATTTTCCCCTTATTCCACCAGACCTAAGGTGTATAAAAACTGTTAGCTTTGTTACCCATGAAGGGATATTAGGTTACTGTCATGTCGTGAATTAAAGGTAAATTAATAGTGGAGAATGGCCCTCTTTAATAAAAAGGCAACACTTGGCAAACATTTTCAGAAACTGAATTTCTGTTAGTTCATTAACCTGGTGACTATTCAAACACTATTCTTTTTGTCTTACTGGGACCAAATTCCTGCTTGTTCCTCCTCACAGACCTCAGACATCACCGAATAACTCACCTTGTGGGCATGGAACTACCCAGACGTATTAGTGGTCTTGAAAAAAGCAACTTCTGTTTAAACATTACAAGGTATGCTTTCCCCTTGCTACGGAAATTAAACTCTGTGCCAAAAGAGCATATTCAAAATAGTTCAAACTTGTTCTTTTGCACTATCTCTTCAGGCCAACCTGGATGAATACATGTGCAATTATATGAAATTTCATATGCAAAAAAAGAAACAGAGTCCAGGATAATCTGAGAGTCTGAATAGGATTGTCTTCCAAACAGAGCAACTCATTCAGCAATCACTTGCACAATGTGCACTAAATATGGAAATTCTATGGATTGGAGGAATAGGCAGACCGCATTTGAACACGGGGTTGACACCTTTTCTGATCTTGTTTTCCAAACTGTTTCTTGCAAACTGACAGAGCAGATAAGGAAGATGAATATGAATGGAATGTTGAAGGAGCTTGAAGGAGAATTCCCCATTATGCTGAGATGGTTGTTTGCTAAGCCCTTTCTCTGTAAACGTTTATTACAGCACATAGCTCTGGAGTCAGTCCCTGCAGCATGGGTCAAGGCACTGCCAGAACAAAAGACAATACCGGTAGGGGCATTTGGAAACTGCTGAGTTTTCTTTATGGCATTATAGATAATATTCATTGTAGATATCATGCCTTTGAATAGGAATGGTTCTACAATTGATTGAATGTTGAGTGAATGCAACCTGCACATATGCCTTTAAAAGGGTACTGCAAATGGGTCCATGGCCAAATTCTAGTTCTTGCACAACATGCTGGACTACTATACTGGTGGTCTGGCAAAAGATAAATATCTGGTTTGAATATGAGGGGAGGGCCTACCAATATATTCTGCTTTTAGATCTGTGCTTAGCGCTTTTATACTTGTGCTGGGTCCCCATGATGTACCAAATGCTTTGGAGGGACTGGAGCTGCCAGTGTTTTGAAATAGAGTAATAGACCATACAGGCAAGATAGGCATTGGGAATAGGGTAGCAGATTTGGTGTCCATATTGTTTTGCGCTGATTCAAGGATGGTGAGCTAGTGGTTAAGGCACTGGGCCAGAAAGCAGGAAACAATGACTTCTAGTTCCACCTTAGCCAAGGAAAACCAGCTGTGTGACATTGGGCCAAGCACCCTCTTTCGGCCTAATTCACCTCACAGGATGGTTGTGGGGAAAATAGGAACAGGAAAGTTTGTTTGATGTGTTCTCTTCCTTGAGTTATTTGTAAAAAAATAATAAAAAACAAACAAACAAACAAATAAATAAATAATCTGCCAGGAGTTTATTTTAAGATGGGCAGCTATGTAAATGTTTAAACAAACAAACAAATATTTTAACACAGCAGTGGGGAAAGTCTTACAGCCACCAAGTCTGTTTTTAAAGGCTTCTGGATTATTCTCTGGAGACAGTGGTAGCGCTCTTGGCAACGGATCCACCACTACTGACTCTAGAGCCAGAATTCTGCAGACAGAAAAGTAATAGTTTGGAAGATGACAACTTATAGTCTGAACTATGCAGAAGTATCAAATTTAATTTGGATCACTTTTTTTTCCTTCAGTGCATTTTGTTCATGTCATCCACCCACTTGACAAAGCCAGCTATCATTATATCTCATATTACTAGTTAGTTCTTGCAACTTAGCGGCATTCTTTATCTCAAGACAGTGAATACAGTCCAGGAAACCTCAAAGGATAGGACTGGATCACCTTGTAGCTTCTTGTAACTAACTATGTGCGCATTCCTGTAATATTCTCCTGAAGAATCATACCTGCAGGGATTTCTTTTTTTTCAGTACCCACTTGAAGTTAAAACACTATGGCACGCTCGTTGGACGTACTTAAAGTGACGCAGCATATAGCATTATCTAATTAAATAATGGCTAACAACTTTTCCAGCGTGGGTGATATTTCAGCACTCAACCTCCTTCTATCACTGCCAGGCAAAACAATTATATTGTATCTCAAAGGGTGATCTCTCTTAGACAGCACTTCATAAAACCAACACGTAGGATGCTGTTCTGGAATAGAATCCAACTCCGATTCCTGTCTTGGCAGGTATGGTATTCCTATCTTGGCAAGGCAAGCCTTCAAGAACTTGCTTGTTGGAGGAACGAAAGCATTTATTAGCTAAAATATTGTCTCTCCAGGCTTGTTGATTGCCTTAAGCTCAGGATTTCAAAGAATTTCCCAGCAAAGCTTGGTGGGGTTGCATCATGCCTCATCATACTAAGTAATCCAGTGGGATGTACATCACTCAAACCCAATCCTATTGATTTTTCCCCTCCACCCCACCCAAAATCCCAGCACCTGAGTTTATCAGTTTCTATATAAGCATTGAAGAAGAAGTAAATGAAGATTTGCCTGGAAGGGAAGATCATAGTCCACTGAAGGTGATAGTGAGAGGAGCCAATTCTGATGTGATATATTTTTCCACAGAAGGCTGTGATTATTTTGCAATTAATCTTGCGGTGGAATGCACAGGGAAGAACATTTGCCTGAAACTGTAAATCCATATGAATTTTACCAGAGAGTTTAATAAGCTGGAGCCAACATGAACCAATTGCTGTCCTCCCAGTTCCTTCCTGCAAAATCCACATGGATTTTCAATTCTGACGTCATGTTTTCCACGTGTAGTTCTCCGTAGGAATTGGTCCAAAAGCACCACAATCAGTCCTCCATGTCGGTGGAGTCCGTGATCTCGCTTAAAAGAGGCCCCAAATCTTTCTTTCTGTCTCTGTTTTTATGGTAGAGGGTTTGACTGAATGCGGCGGGCAGACTGGGAGGGGAAGGGGGGGGAGTTGAAAGCAATATGCTCCAGGAAACCTATAATATCCATGCTCATTGATATATGGCTTGAAAATTATGACGGCCATGCTTCGAATAAAAAATGAGGTAAGAGTTATTTATATGATTGACATTCTGCTTCAGTGTTTTCACACAAAGGCCCCTCTTTCTCCATGATATGCAGACTTCACATTCCCCACACATTCTTGCAGCCTACACCACATCCCCGAACAATAGAGACCCTTCTTTCATTTTCCTGCCTAGTTTCTGTGAACAGGGCTCTGTTGACAACAGGGTCTGTTCTCACTCCCGAAGAATTCCAAAAATTGAACAATCTAAGGATGGACTGTGACTTTCAGGAGGCATCTTTAGAAGCGTTTTAAGAGTATAGTTAACTGAGTGTGTCCCTTCCTCGCTTGTTGGTGGCTGCGCTAAGGAAAGCCTACAAAAATGCAGTCGCTCTACAAATCAGGCTGTGCCCCCTGAGAAGGCTGTTCTTGACAGGGCACCACTAGGTGACAGCAATAAAATGTAAACCATGCAAGATGCTTCCATTCTTTTACTGCCACAAATACATTCCTTTCCCTTTTCACCCTGGTTATGTGGGTGGGATGAATTTTATTTCTCATGGTAACTACTACACTTGCCTCAGTCTGGTGGCAGCACCTGACTGATTGTGTCTGACCCTGGAGGCTAAGTAGCATCAGGCCTGGTTGCCTTTGGATGGGAAACCACCTGGAAATTCCTAGACTGTAGATAAGCTTCAAAATTGGAAAGTATCCTGGAAGGAGGCAATGGCTATTTTGTTGCCAAGAAAACTGCATAGATATGCCTGGGAGCAAAAGTTAAAGTATATTTTAACTTCCTTCCTTCCTTCCTTCCTTCCTTCCTTCCTTCCTTCCTTCCTTCCTTCCTTCCTTCCTTCCTTCCTTCCTTCCTTCCTTCCTTCCTTCCTTCCTTCCTTCTCCAGATTTAGTTTCACAATTTGCATTTTAAAAGAAATTGGGGAAAACTCAGGCAAGACTATGAACATGAATTTGGCCAAACTCTGGGAGGCAGTGGAGAACAGAGAAGCCTGGCATGCTATGATCTATGCGATTGCGAAGAGTTGGACATGACTTAGCTACTGAACAACAACAAACAAGACTGTGATATAAAATAAAGACAAATGGAAACAAGAAGACGACATATCTTTATCTCACACCCTCTATCTTTATCTCACACCCTCCAATAATGCTATGAAGTACCAGTTTTTTGGCCTATAATGCAATTTCCATGCAGATTGATTTTCTTTAATGCTAATTAAGTGCATAAAGGTTAAGATATTAAACTGGCTCCAAGAAAATACAGGTTCTGGTCTACTGTTAGTCATGGAAGCTCATTGAGTGCCTTTGGACCAGTCTCTCTCAGTTGAATCTACAGAACTTCACAGAATTATTGTTGGAAAAATTGCAGGAGAGAATCCTTTATAACCACCTTGAGCTCCTAAAGGAAAGAAATTAACAAACACATACATTGGAAATAAATGAAAAATAGACATTTCTGGATGATGATGTAAGGACCAGGTTACCTCCGGGACCGCATTCTGCCTCATACTTCCCTCCGACTGGTTAGGGCCCACAGAGTAGGTCTCCTCCAGGTCCCGTCAGCCAAACAATGCCGGCTGGCGGGCCCTAGGGGAGGGCCTTCTCTGTGGGGGCCCCCGTGCTCTGGAACCAACTTCCCCCCCAGAGATCCGAACCATCCCCACCCTGCTGGCCTTCCAGAAAGCCGTCAAGACATGGCTCTTCCTGCAGGCAGGGGTTTGAGACTAGTTCTTATCTGAGATCTCCCCCAGTATGTATGTTGTTGAACGTCTTTTAACTTTTTTAATGTTTTTAAATTGTTTTTAAATGAATGTTTATTGTTTAGTGTTCTTTTAAAATGTTGTACGCCGCCCTGAGTCCTTAGGGAGTAGGGCGGCATAGAAGAACCTAATAATAAATAAATAAATAAATAAATAAATAAATAAATAAATAAATGATGAAGCAACCACTGTATACTGATTTGGTATAAATACAATTTTGGTTGCATATCAAGAATAAAACAGCTTACCTCAACCTGATCATCAGCAAATATTTTGAGATATGTCTGGGAATTTAAAGTGAATAATACAATATCTAGTGGATAAATTTGCCTTGACTCAGGCACTAGATTTGGGCTGTCAGTTTGTTAAAATCTGAAAAAAAAGCCAAAAACAAGATGGCAACTGCATGCGCAGTGCCGAAAAATCAGAAAAAAAATAATAAATTAAAAAAGCCGAAAACAAGGTGGCGACCACATGCACAGTGCCGGAAACTCAGCTTCGGTGTATGCTCAGAAGAAGAAAAAATTCAAAAAAAAAAACCTCAAGAAAAAAAGAAAAGATGGCAGTGCCCACGGATCGGCACCAATTGAACTGGGTCGGTGACGTCACCGTGACATCACCAGAGGGTCGCTACCGGTTCAGCCGAACTGGTCCGAACTGGGAGGAACCCACCCCTGCTTCTATTCAATGAATATTGGATGTTATGGAGAAACTTCTCCCTTCTACTCAATCCCCAAGCCATGCACAAAATCTGTTGCATTTAAAGCAGGCCACAGAATTGGCATATTTTACGGTATTTCTATATCTATATAACTGACATTTTACTTCATTTATTTGCATAAATAGCATACATTGATGCCTATGATGTAAAATGTCAAGTATGTATTTACACAATTTTGGTTGCCTTAAGGCAGTCCAACCACCAATGAACAAAAATGTAGCTATCAGAATATTTCGGGAAATCTACGATTTGCAAACCCTTAGGAAGGATTCTTTCTCCCAAGACAGAATGTGATGCACTTAATGCTGACTATGTCTTGGGACAAAAGAGTAACATTGAAAAGTAGAATTGGAATAAACAGGAGATCTATTCCAATGGTGAGTGGAATTTTGATGGGAGCTATGCTCATTACTTTTAAGATTAATATGGGATTTTTATTATGGACATTTTAATGTTGGATATTATACATATGGATAATTTATAATGAATATGTTCACTATAGACATTTCATGTTCTATATCTGTGGTGGCGAACCTATGGCATGCGTGCCACAGGTGGCACGTGGAGCCATAGCACACGGCACGCGAGCGTTGCCCACCGGCAAACCGGAAGTGAGGAAAAACGCACTTCCGGTTTGCCGGTGAGCTGTTTTTTGCACTCCGGAGGGTTCAGGGAAGCTCCCTGAAGCTCTGGAATGCAAAAAACTACAAACCGGACAAACCGGAAGTGCATTTTTCTGCACTTTCGGTTTGTCCGTTTTGTAGTTTTTTACATTCCGGGGCTTCAGGGAGCTTCAGGGAGTTTTTTTCCCTTGCAAAAAACAGCTCACCGGCAAACCGGAAGTGCGTTTTTCCGCACTTCCGGTTTGCCCGTTTCGTCGTCCCAGGCTCTGGTAAGGCCTTTGCGCAGGGGTGGGGGGTGTGCGCATGCGCAGGGGACAGCATGGGGGGGGTGTTGTGCGCATGCATGGGGGGGAGGGAATGGGTGTGGGCACGTGAGCGCACACTAGCGCACACGCCCCCCCCTTTTTGGCACGCGAACCTAAAAAGTTTCGCCACCACTGTTCTATATCATGGATGTTTTATATATGTTACTATTCTGAACGAGGAGGTTTATGAGCTTGTAGGTCTTACTGGACTTAGGGATCCTCTTGGACAGGGAGCCCAGGAGTGCCATCACCCAGATGAAGTTGATATGCCAACACCCAAGATCTTAGAATAACAACTCATGCCTATCACTGCATATCTAGATTACCACATATGACCCATAGGGGGTTGCCTTTATGTGTTACCTGGAAGCTGCACATGGTACAGAATGCTTCAACCTGTTTACTGACAGGTATTAACTGTTAAGAGCCCATTTTACTTGTGGTCAAGCCTCTCTGTTGGTTATCAATAGTCTTTCAAATGGGATTCAAATTCTGCTTTTGATCTCTAAACCAGAGGTGGGTTTCTCCCGGTTTGGGCCGGTTCGCCCGAACTGGTAGCAACCTGCTGGTGACATCACGATGATGTTACGGAACTGGTTCTGTTGATGCCGGTCCATGGATGCCACCATCTTTTTTTTGAATTTTTTTGAATTTTTTTTATTTTTTCTGTTTTTTTTTTAATTCTGAACATGCGCAGAGGCCGAATTTCCAGCACTGCACATGCGTCGCCATCTTGTTTTTGGCTTTTTTGGGGGGGAATTTTAAAATATTTTTTGGCACTGCGCATGCGTGCGCGTGCTTTGTGTGCGAGCGCCCATGAGGTGCACCCACGTGGCATGGGAGGAAGCGAACCGGCAGCGAGGTAAGTTAGAACCCACCCCTGCTCTAAACCCTGCGTAGCTTGATTCCAAGGTGTACTCAGACCTACCTTCTTCAGCCAGAATCAAGCTGTCTGGGAGAGGCTTTCAATTGTTCCACACTTTAATGACATCAAAGGGGCTGAAATGAGAACATGGTGTTGCTCTATAATGGCACCAACTTTATGAAATAACCATCATTTAGACTGTATCCTGAGGTGCAGGCCTTCCAGAAAGCACTGAAGACAGAACTGTTCTAGAGAACCTTTGGTGGTAAACAATGTAAACAAAGGAAACTCCCCATTCTGTCACATTACTTGACACCATTACTGCTGTCTCTAAAAAGAAGATTTTGCTTTGAATCTGAATTTCAGATCTGACAATGAATATGGTTAAAAACACCTGGCAGCTTTACCAACAACAGAGGCCAGCTAAAACCGTAGACCATATCAATGGACAAATGTTTTTATTAATGACCAAAGTCAGGTCTCTATGGTGACCCAACATTTTGGATCTCTTTAACCTCAGGGGTCCTTAAAACTCCCTCTTGGTTTATAGAATATCTTTGGAGACAACTTTGTTACACCTCAGTCAAGCCTACTTAAGTTTTATTGGCATCCCTCTTGCATGAGAGTTGATCTATTGCTAGCCTTTTTATAAATTTGATTTATTTCTATTGCTGACTTTATAACGATAATATGTCATAATCTTGCAGGATCCAATCCTGCAATTATCCTGAGATAATTGTATATTTGCCTTCAATCATGTCGTAATTTGTCCAGGATCTTTTGGATGGGGGAGAGTACACAAATGGTCAAACAAACAAACAAACAAACACAATTCAAATAAGTATTATCTCTTCCACCCAAATTTCTTGAAACACTAATATGAGAATTTTAAAATTACTTGGGGGATATTCAGGTATCCCCCAACAGAGTGAAAAGCAGATCATGCAGAGAAGTTTCCTGAGTTTTGTGAAAGTAGTCACGAAAAGAGCTTGCCCAGATTTGAAAAGTTCACCTCTCTCAAACTTTCTCCTTGTTTATTTAAGTATGCCTTCAGGACATGTTTTTCAAAACAGAACTAGGAAGGAGTATAGTTGCTGTTGAAAGCAGCAATCCGGCACCTCTCCCCTAGCAACCTAGAGTAAAACAATAGACAAACATTGATATGATGTCACTGATTATAGAGCCACCCAGCCTTCATCATAGGGGTACCATATTTGGGCTGAAAAGCTCTGGATTGCCACTAGGTGGCAGCAAAGGCGTAGTGTGTTGCCATTTCTTTGCAGTCCTCTAGGTGTTGGATTTGGCAGCTCCAGTGAGAAATTTGCCTTGGAGCTCACAAAGCTCTGGTCACACCCATTCAGGGGCGGGTTCCTAAATTTTTTACTACCACTCTGTGGGCGTGGCTTAATTTTGTGGGCACTGCTTAATTTTGTGGGTGTGGCTTGATGGTCATGTGACCGGGTGGGAGTGGCTTGATGGTCATGTGATGGTGGGTGTGGCTTCATGGTCATGTGACTGGCCGGGCATGTCTTCATGGTCATGTGACTGGGCGGGTGTGGCTAAGTGGTCACGATCCTAGTTCCCCCTACAAGGATTCCTGCTTCTGGACCTTTTACAATCCCCCAAAGGATTAAAAGAAACCAGATTCCATACAGCTCTGAACCCTTAAGGCAAACCAAATACAAGTAGTCCTCGCTTAATGGCTTAGCAATTGCTTAGCAAGTGTTCAAATTTATGACTGACCTCCTCAGAGCTACTTGACCTGTTTTTTGAGTTTTGACAGCCTTATGCATGCACACATGTACACACACGCGCACATATACACATTTATGACCAGTTACAACATCCCACAGTCATGTGACTGAGGTTTTCTATGTTTTTTGCCAATTCCCAACAATTTCTTCTGGTTTCCGGTTAAAAATGCCCATAGGGGAAAATGGACTCATTTAACAATCAGTGTTTGCTTAATGACCACAAGGTTCACTTAACAACCATGGTGTTTGCCTAACCCAGGGGTCTGCAGCCTTAAACACTTAAAGAGCCATTTTTCTATTTTCTTTTAAACAGGTATCTCTCTCTCTGTCTTTCTCTTTCTTTCTCCCTATCTATCTCTCTTTCTCTTCTATCTCTCATCTCCTGTCACTCATCTCTTTCTCCCCCTCTTTCTTTCTCATCTTTCTCCCTCTCTCATCTCTTTCTCATGTTTCTCTCTTTCCTGTCTCTCATTCTCTCCCTCCATCATTTTCTCATTTCTTTCTCTTTTCCTCCTCTTTCCTCTCTCTCATCTCTTTCACGCGTGAGTCCAGTCCCCTAATCATCTTTGTTGCTCTTCTCTGCACTCTTTCCAGAGTCTCAACATCCTTTTTACATAGACTAACAGTGTTTTCAAGCTTCATACTTTTATGGCATTTGGCTCCTAAAATTCTCCAGCCAGCATGCTGGCTGGGAAATTCTGGGAGTTGAAGTCCATACATCTTAAAATTGCCAAGGTTGAAAAACACTGGATAACAATTAAATCTATTTCAAGGACATTTATATTAAATTAACTTAGGCATAGTGCAGGAATTTAAAATGTACAATTTGCTGCAATGGTTCACCCCTTTAAAAAAATTGCATCTGGCACAAAATGCTGCTCCAATAGCTGCATGCTTTGCAGTCAACTATATCTCTTATTCTAGAGAATGAAACCATAAAAATATCTGAATTCTGAATTCTAATATCTGAATTAGTCCTGATAATTCATGGCAGCAACATGTGTTCAAATCATTGATTGTTTAGTTAAAAGAATTGTGTTTTGACCACAAGAGGATTTGGGTTCATATGTTTTAGCCTCCAGTCCAGTCCTCTAATCCAGGAAAGCTGGCTGAGGAATTCTAGGAGTTGAAGTCCACAAGTCTTAAAGTTGCTAAGGTTGGAGACCCCTGCAATCACCTTAAACATTCAAAGAGCCATTTGGAACTATTTTCCACAGAAGTTGAACCCCCTTAACAGCCTTACTCCTTCCTCCCTCCCTCCTTATTTTACCTTCCTTCCTTCCTTCCTTCCTCCCCCCTCTCTCAGAAGCCTTACTCCTTCCTCCCCCCCCATTTTACCTTCCTTCCTTCCTTCCTTCCTCCCCCCTCTCAGAAGCCTTACTCCTTCCTCCCTCCCTATTTTACCTTCCTTCCTCCCCCCTCTCTCAGAAGCCTTACTCCTTCCTTCCTCCCTCCTTATTTTACCTTCCTTCCTTCCTTCCTTCCTCCCCCCCTCATTATTTAATACCTCTCTCTCTCACACACACACAGAGTCTGATTGCAGGCAAGCTCCGTTGTTTAAAAGAGCTCCCTCATTCCCCCCTCCCCCTCGCTTCCTTTTGCTTTCAGCTTTCCTTTGCTATCTCCGTT
Organism: Diadophis punctatus similis; assembly: GCA_023053685.1. Taxonomy (NCBI): domain Eukaryota; kingdom Metazoa; phylum Chordata; class Lepidosauria; order Squamata; family Dipsadidae; genus Diadophis; species Diadophis punctatus. Next base: position 251,691,603 of record JALIGW010000001.1, on the reverse strand, counting down.
TATATTTGCCTCCCTTTGCAAGGGAAATAGTGCCTAGCTGTAAATTAGAGAAAGGCATTTTCTGGGGCTGAAAAGTTGAGGGGACCCAAGCAGAGTGGGTTCTAACTTACCTCTCTGCTGGCTGCATTCCTCAAGATGGCGACCGCATGCACAGAGCCGGAAGCTCGGCTTCTGCACATGCTCAGAAGAAAATTTAAAAATAAAATAAAAGAAAAGAAAAGAAATTCAAAAAAATAAAAAAATAAAAGAAAGCCAAAAACAAGATAGCGACTGCATGCACAGGGCCGGAAGCTCGGCTTCTGCACATGCTCAGAAGAAAATTAAAAAAAATTCAAAAAAAAATAATAAAAAAAGATGGCGGTGCCCAGGGACCTGTAACTGCCCATGACGTCACCAGCCAGTTGCTACCGGTGCGATAGAGTGGGCCGCACCGGTAGGAACCCACTACTGCACCCATTACTCATCTCATTACACCTGATTTGAGCTTAAAGGCCCAACCTTGCCAGTTTTCTAAGAGCTTTGTAAACGTGTTTTCATTTTTGTACCTCATTAAGGGTTGAGAAATGTTTGCTTTGCTTTGTTGTGCTTATTTTATGGCCAAGTGTGTTTTTCTATCACAGATATTCCTCGATTTACGACCCCAATTGAACCCAACATTTCTGTTGTTAAGTGAGACATTTGTTAAGTGAGTTTTGCCCCATTTTACGACCTTTCTTGCCTCAGTTGTTAAGTGAATCACTGCAGTTGATAAGTTAGTAACCTGGTTGTTAAGTGAATGTGGCTTCACCATTGACTTTGCTTGTTAGAAGGTTGCAAAAGGTGATCACATGGGACATAGCAACGGTCATAAGTAGGAACCAGTTGCCAAGCGGCAACTTGGTTTTTGATCACATGATCATGAGAATGTTGCAATGGTTGCAACTGTGAAAAATGGTCAAAGGTCACTTTTTCCAGTGCCCTTATAACTTTGAATGGTCACTAAATGAACTGTTGTAAGTCAAGGACTACCTGTGCATCTTTTCCCATCATTCTTCAACATAGCCGACTTGGCGGTTGAGTTCCCTAGGCTTATAGTACTGGGGGACTTCAACTTGCCATCTGCTGGCGAAACCTCTGGGGTAGCTCAGGAGTTCATGGATTCCATGACAACCATGGACCTGACCCAAGTAATTCAGGGTCCGACTCATGAGGGTGGTCACACGCTTGACCTAGTGTTTCTTTCGGGGCAGTGGAGAGATGATCTGAAGATAAGGGATATAGTCATCACCCCACTGTCATGGTCAGATCATTTCCTACTGAGGCTGGATTTCACAACCCCACTCCTCCCCCGCAGGGAGGCGGGACCGACTAGGTGGTTCCGCCCCAGGCACCTAATGGAGCCGGAAGGATTCCAGAGGGAACTTGGGGAGATACCTGAAACCCTGGTACACAATTCGGCTGACTCCCTGGTGGCTGCTTGGAACACCGCAGCATCAGGGGCTCTAGACCGAATTGCGCCTAAGCGACCTCTCCGTGGCAGTGGATCCCGGAAAGCTCCCTGGTTCACCGAGGAGCTCCAGGAGATGAAACGCCAAAAGAGACGTCTGGAGCACCGCTGGAGGACCAAGAGGGCCGAATCTGACCGAACACTATTAAGAATTTACATCAGATCTTATTTAGTGGCGATAAGGGCGGCAAGACGATCCTATCTTTCCGCTCTTATTGCGTCCGCAGATTCTCGTCCAGCCGCCTTGTTTAGGGTGACTCGCTCCCTCCTTGGAAAAGGGGGGAGCGAGGAACACTTACAAGGCAGAGCTGAGGAATTTGCTGAGTTTCTGTCGGATAAAGTCGCTCAGATTCGGTCAAACTTGGACTCTGGCAGGGCAGAGTCCATAGAGGTGACAGGGGCAAGTCCTAGTCCATCATTGTGGGAGGAGTTTGGGCCTGTTTCTCCCGATGATGTGGACAGGGCTATGGGAGCGATGGGTACCTCCACCTGTTTATTGGACCCATGCCCCTCCTGGCTGGTCTCGGCCAGCAGGGAGATGGCACGCGGCTGGATCCAGGCGGTGATCACCGCTTCTTTGAGGGAGGGATCCGTACCGCAGTCGTTAAAAGCTGCGGTGGTGCGACCCCTCCTGAAGAAGCCTTCCCTGGATCCAGCTGATTTGAAGAACTATCGTCCAGTCTCCAACTTACCTTTCTTAGGGAAAGTTGTGGAGAAGGTGGTGGTGACTCAGCTTCTGCAGCTCCTGGATGAAACAGACCATCTAGATCCTTACCAGTCGGGCTTCAGGCGCGGCTACAGTACAGAAACTGCCTTGGTTGCCCTGATGGATGATCTCTGGCGAGCCCGGGATGGAGGAAATTCCTCCATCCTGGTGCTACTTGACCTCTCAGCGGCTTTCGATACCATCGACCATGGTATCCTTCTGCATCGGCTCGGCGAGTTGGGAGTGGGAGGCACCGTTTTGCGGTGGTTCTCCTCTTATCTCGCCGATCGGATGCAGTCGGTGTTGGCAGGTGGGCAGAGATCGTCCCCTAGGCCCCTATCATGTGGGGTGCCTCAGGGGTCGGTTCTCTCGCCCATCCTGTTTAATATCTACATGAAACCGTTGGGTGAGATCATTCGCAGACATGGGGTGTGTTTCCATCAGTACGCTGACGACACCCAGCTGTACATCACCACCCCGTCTGACTTCAGGGAGGCAGTTGATGTGATGTGCCGCTGCCTGAACGACGTTAAGATCTGGATGGGGAGGAACAGACTCAGACTCAATCCCGACAAGACTGAGTGGCTGTGGATATTGCCTCCTAAGGACCATGACAACTATCCCTCCTTGGTCTTTGAGGGTGCGAAACTGACTCCCTCAGACCAGGTCCGCAACTTGGGGGTCCTCCTAGATCCACAGCTAAAATTGGATCACCATCTTTCTGCTGTGGCTAGGGGGGCCTTTGCACAGGTTCGCCTGGTGCACCAGTTGCGGCCATACTTGGAGAAGGAGGCTCTACTCACGGTCACTCATGCCCTTGTCACCTCGCGTTTGGACTACTGCAATGCGCTCTACATGGGGCTACCCTTGAAGAGTATCCGGAGACTTCAGCTGGTACAAAATGCGGCTGCGCGTGCTGTGGTGGGTGTGCCAAGGTACACCCACGTGACACCAATACTCCGCCAGCTGCATTGGTTGCCCATCGGTCTCCGGGTCCAATTCAAGGTGTTGATCACCATCTTTAAAGCCCTTCATGGCTTAGGACCAGGATATCTTCGGGACCGCATTCTGCCTCATACTTCCCTCCGACCGGTTAGGGCCCACAGAGTTGGCCTCCTCCAGGTCCCGTCGGCCAAACAATGCCGGCTGGCAGGCCCTAGGGGGAGAGCCTTCTCTGTGGCTGGCCCCGTGCTCTGGAACCAACTTCCCCCAGAGACCCGAACCATCCCCACTCTGCTGGCCTTCCGAAAAGCCGTTAAAACATGGCTTTTCCTGCAGGTGGGGGGGATAGCTTAATCCACCTGAGATCACCCCCCAAGTATGTATGATATCGAATGAATGTTGCTGTTTTAATATTGTTTTTAATAATTTGTATTTGTTTTTTAATCACTTGCATTTTGATTATTCTTGTATTTTTTTTTCCTGTTGTACGCCGCCCTGAGTCCTTCGGGAGTTGGGCGGCATATAAGAATAACAAAATAAATAAATAAATAAATAAATTTCTTGGTTGCCCAAGTTCCTGACTTAAAAAAAAGTGTTAAAGGAGTTTCATCATGACAACTTCAGAAGCCACGGAGTCTGGTGATCAATGGAGAGATTATTGTATACAAGAAAAGACACAGCTTTCAGATACAATGGCCAGGCTATTTTTAAAGTACATGAAAGATGCGTAGCACTAGAGAACGCTTCCCCTTTTCTTCCTCAAAATGCAGGAAAACCTCTACAAGAAAGTTTGTGGGGAGAGAGAATAAATATTTTGTACAGAACAAATATTTGGTACAGTACCAATATTTGGTTCAGGAGACATGGGTCTCTCCACTCAACTGGGGATTTGCGTACTCTATTGAGAAAATCAGAGAACCTGTTAAGATTAGGAGCAGCAACAAGAGGTCCCTACTATGTGTACCATGGACAAGTCAAAGAATTTCCCCCTTAACAACCCTCACACTTTGCAAGGAAGAGAAATTGGGACTGAGATAGCCAACATTGTTCCATGTAGCCCTGTTAAAAAAACTCAGTTAACAGTCTAATTGATGGAAAGTGCACGCCAAATTTTCAAGGGATGTCTTTTTAAAAAAAAAAACAAAACAAAACAAAACAAAAACCCAACTTTGTCTTGGCATTTCCCTTTTCTGGGTGTTTCCAAATCTAGGCTGAAATTCAACATCAGTCAAGCTGCTAACGTAGCTTGCTTTTTTTTTTTAAATAAAACAATTGGAAAATAACAATAGAAGGAAGGTGAAAGATCTAGTCCCAGGGTTTCCTTTTTTCAGATGAATAGTTCATTAAAAAAAAAGCACCAAAGACAGTATCTATGGTAAAGAGATAACACTTGTATGTTTATCACCATAACCAAACACTTGTATATCCTTGCCTTATGTTTGGGAAGAATTCTGACTCCTGTTCAGCGACAGAAATAGCTGCAGATTATGATCTATCACTAAAAACAGGAGAACTACCATATATGAGCTGCAAAAATCCAGATATTCACTAAATGGCTGCAAGTATTTGCTCCTTTTTGTATCTCTTTGGCACCATCTACTAGTTTCCAGACTTTTGCAGCCCAAATATGGTAGCCTAGAAAGCAGAATGGGTCCACCGATGTTAGAAGGTGAGCTAACAAATGGAAACCTGCAGGTCAGACAGCATCTAATGTTAAGCGCTGACAATAAGGTACCCATAGACATATAAAACCCCCAACAGTATCACCAGTTGATGTTTCTAAATATTTTTAAATAGCCCTAACCTCATTTGATAGCTAGATCTCATAATATCTTTGTATCCTGTCCTGAAATCTCATGAAAATTTGGCAATTTATAGTTTTAAAAAATACCACTTTTAAAATAATAAATATTGTGTCCACCTCCTCTTCCATCTCTAACCACTGTCCTCTAGCATTCCTCCAGAATGTGATAAAGATGATACCAATATTTTTAAAGGATAGTTTTAGTAATTGTAAATGTAGAGAAATGATAATTTGAATATATAGGTGGTTGAGAAAGAATTATTAGTTAGATAATCTTTATGGTCATTTTTTTTTCTGTGGGCACACTGGTACACATTAAAAATGAAATTCTGTTGCCTGCTCTCCAAAGTGTAGATATATAACATATAGATATGCTATATAGATCGGGGTGGTATTCACTTACCTTCCCTACCGGTTCGCAAATGTGAACTCCGTGCATGCGCACAGCATCGAAAATATGAATAAATGGGACGTCATTACGTCCGGCCGCAGTTGCCACTACAGGTTCGCCCGAATCAGATAGAACCGGCTGAATACCACCTCTGATATAGATACATATTATACACCTACACCCTAACATATAAATACATATAAATATTAATCACTGTCCATCTTGAATACATACCGAGATGGTGCAGTGGTTAAATGCAGCACTGCAGGCTACTGCTAGTTCAGCAGTTCAGCTGTTCAAATCTCACCGGCTCAAGGTTGACTCAGCCTTCCATCCTTCCGAGGTGGGTAAAATGAGGACCCAGATTGTTGGGGGCAATATGCTGAACTCTGTAAACCGCTTAGAGAGGGCTGTAAAGCACTATGAAGCGGTATATAAGTCTAAGTGCTATTGCTATTGCTATACCAGACAGAGGAAGCTTGCGAGTTCACAAGGCTGATACTGTGCGGAACAAAACTGTGCCTGAACCTGGATGTTCTGCTCCGGAAGCCACGGAGCCTTTTCCCAGAAGGTAACAAGGAAAACAGGTCGTGAAGAAGATGTGTAGTGTCCCAGAGAATCCTGCGGACCCTGCACAAGCAACGCTTATATGCTATGACCTGGATAGAAGGCAGTGAGCTGCCAATAGTCTTTTCTGCTATCCTCACCACTCTCTGCACCACCTTCCTGTCTGAGGCAGTAATGCTTCCAAGCCAGATTGTGATGCAATATGACAGGATGCTCTCGATCGTCCCTCTATAGAAAGTGGTTGAGTGACCAAACCAGCCTACTCGTTAGCTGCACACCCAGAAACTTGATGCTGCTAACCATCTCCACAGGTGAAGTGTGTCTGTGTCTATCTTTTCTGAATTATTCCTCTTCTGTTTTGCTGTATACGCCTCCAAATTGACCTCATATCTGCAGTTATAATCTTTAAAGGATTATCAATAAGACCTTTTTTTTAAACTGTCAGTTTGCAGCATAGAGTCACTCTCTAGATTCAATACAGCTCACAGGTAATTGAGCTTTAATTAGGAATGTCTTCACATTCTATCAGCTATCTTCCAAGGCTGATTTTGGGCATCTATTGTCTAATTTACTTCAGGTTGAATTTATATAGTTTATATGATGTCATGGGATTTCTCTTGAAGATGGCTTAAAATGCAGTTGATGTTTATCTTCATTAGTTTGTTTCCAGGCTCAGTTCATCTCAGTGCACTGATGGGATATGAAGAACTTTTAGAATTGTTTTATCTCCTGTTGGAAACTTGGGATATGTTCGCCAAAAACACGTGGACATGACTATGAAATCACCAGGTACTGTGCTTGTTGCAAAAGAGTCTTTATCATTTTTAACAATGGCCCCACTTCAGCTCACTGTCTGTCTGGCAACAAAGATCCTTTAATCTTAGGAAGATCTTTTCTAACTCTTCTTTTAATGATGTATTATGATACCATTGTGATACTTCTGGGATAATTGCTGTGTATATTTTGCTGGATTATATTTAATTCTCATGGAGTTTTGTTTACCCTTTCACCTTCTGAAACTTTCATTAGACATAGGTGTACTGTATAAATAATAACAGTAAACAAACCAATAAACAATTTCTACATACAATGGCTGGGATTCACCTTGTTGAAGAACTACAAGCTAACCTACAACTGCAGCAATAAAAAACTTCAACTCATTCATAGGATGTGTGAGAAGGTCTCTTTCACTTAAACTGCTGGAAGAATCTCAGAAGAAAGGTAGAGCAAAACAACATCTGTCTCACTCTTTTCGCTGGCAGAGTGTTGCAGGAGGCCGTCGCAGGCAAAAACAGAGCTTGGGAGCCCGTTTTCGCTGGCAGAGCGCTCGGGCCACCACAGGCGCCCCCGACACAAGTGACATTGAGCTGGCCACACCCACCCCAGCCACGCCCAGCCCGGCCCCATGAGGTCAAGGAAACTATATTGTTTTGTAGGACTTCATTGGAGCTTTTGTCACAGAATAACAATATTTTGAAAGTCAGCAAGGCCCTCAATACACTGTATATAGTGGTACAGGTCCATATGTCATTTATGTCTATTCTAGGAACCAGCTGCATACAAAAATATAAATTGATGAGGGTGAAGGTTCATTCTCCAAGCATGTGGGTAGGTTTCTGAACGATCCATTACCAGGCTAGGTAACATCTTCAGTGGAGTTTAGGGGATGTCAGTGTTTTTCTGTTTATAAGGGCTTTGTGTGGTCTTATAAGGTCTTGTGCCCTTATAAACAGAAAAACACTGACATCCCCTAAACTCCACTGAAGATGTTACCTAGCCTGGTAACAACCCACAAGCTCAGAGAATGATCCTTCACCTTAATCCTACACCCAAGCTCAGATATTCACCACTATTGCAAATATAAGTTAACATTTGTAGTAGTTCTGTAGAATTTAATCTTATATTGAAAAATCTATACACCTTTATAGTTCATTGCAGTCGGTGCTAAGGCACATTGATACAAAACTTAATGTGCTAGTGATTTACCAAATATATTCCAGTTTGGTCTTGCAACAGCACTATGAGGCTGATTATTAATACAGGTAGTCCTCAACTTACAACAGTTCACTTAGTTACTGTTTGAAGTTACGACGATGCGGAAAAAGATGACCTATGACCATTTTTAGTACTTCTGACCATTGCAGCATCCCTATAGTAACGGGATTTAGATTTGGGATGCCTGACAGACTCACATTTATGACAGTTGCCGCATCCCAGGGTCATGCGATCACCTTTTGCAATCTTCTGACAAGCAAAGTCAATGAGTCCTGCGGGAGTAGGGCGGCATAGAAAAGCTACCAAATAAATAAATAAATAAATAAATAAATGAATAGGATAGAATAAAATAATAACTTTATTGTCACTTTGAATGTACACTAATCGGCATACATTAAAATGAAATTTCGTTGCATACAGCTCTCAAAGGGGAAACCAGTTTCACATCACAACTGTGTTACTAACTTAACAACTGCACTGATTCACTTAACAAATGTGGCAAGAAAAGTCATAAAATGGGGGAAAAATCATTTAACAAATTTTTCACTTAGCAAGATAAAATTTGGGCTCAATTGTAGTTGTAAGTTGAGGACTACAAAGATAGTAAATACCATTGGGTAGCTGTGAGAATGAGAATACAATTTCCTTTTCTTTTTCCCAGTTCTAAGTTGTTGTGCTTGCTACTTTTAGCATCTGATGCTGCCTTGCATTTTCACAAATCCACCAGTATGCATTCCCTACTCATTGTTGTTACTTTTATGGAAGTAAAATAACAGGCACCTCTTTGCTCCACTTCAAACACAACTCAGTGAAGATCAGTGTTTGGGAAATGGGTAGCTACATGCTTTGTTATAATTTTAAATGATGACCTGATTCCAGAAAAAAGAATCCTCTCTTAGTTTCATCTGCATGGGAAAAGATTGTTTTCCCACTACATTTTTAGGGTGGTACACAAAACTATGAAGAAGACCATCTGTGAATTGCAGTGACTCCCTTTCTTGTGTCTGAATTGGCCTGTTTTTCTAAATATTGCACATTCTGAACAGATGCACAGATGGTATCTGTCTAACTTTCTTCCATATTTTTTTTTTTAAAATACCTATGTTGTTCTTGTAGAAAGCCCTTTTGCTGGAAAGGCCATATAAACTGAGTGGGTTCAGAATTTGCAGCTTGTCAAGACCAACACTATGCCCGTTACAGAAAGGAGGCAACAATATGTTATTGTCTTTTCACAATTCCACTATAAACAATTTATAAAATGTATTCTTATGTATGCTGCACAATTGCATATTTCGTATGAATTCATCACCAGCCAGCTGTTGTACTGGCTGTCCCCTTAATAGAAACTCTGTAGTTTCCCACTGTAGAAATTGCTATTCTTAACTTACACTGGCTCTCCACTGGCTAAAAATACTAGTGTCCAATTGCTTGTGGGAAAATTATACTGCAGCTATTTCTATTAAAAAGTGGAACCCTGGGCCCTGACACAATTTCTCATATTGTAGATGCCATTCACATTTAGCTTCTTTCTTCTCTTGCTGAAACTACAAGAAATTAAGAGAAAGTGCCTACTTAAGAAAGGAAGGTACATATTGTAATTTGTTTTAATGCAGGGGTGTCAAACTTAAGGCCCAGGGAGTTGGGCGGCATAGAAATTCTAATAAATTCAAAATTCAAATTCAAATAAAGCAGAGGTGGGTTTCAGGAGGTTTTGACCAGTTCTGGAGAACCGGTAGTGGAAATTTTGAGTAGTTCGAAGAACCGGTAAATACCACCTCTGACTGGCCCCGCCCCCATCTATTCTCTGCCTCCCGAGTCCCAGCTGATCGGGAGGAAATGGGGATTTTGCAGTAACCTTCCCCTGGAGTGGGAGGGAATGGAGATTTTGCAGTATCCTTCCCCTGGAGTGGGGTGGGAATGGAGATTTTACATTATCCTTCCCCTGCAACGCCCACCAAGCCACACCCACCAAGCCATGCCACGCCCACCAAGCCACGCCCACAGAACTGGTAGTAATTTTTTTTAATCCCACCACTGATATAAAGTCAGAAATCAGCTACAGACAGCCAATGCTGTCTTTACAAAGAAGCAAAAGAAACAAAGCACCACCACCTAGCTAGCTGCTATAAGAAGATCTCACAGACTGACTGCAAAGTATGACATGACAAACAACAAAGGTGCACTGGAGGACCTGCAAGAAATATTATTTGCCTAAAAGCAAGAACTGATGGATCCACAAAATAGACAAAGTAATAGAAAATGAAGAAGCTAAAATGCTCTGGGACTTTAGAATTCAAACAGATAAGTGCCCACCACATAATACCGCAGACTTAACAATTGTCAATGAGAGAGACAAAAAGGTCTCGAAAGTGGAAGTGGATTCAACAGAATAGAAGAGAAAGAACCGAAAAATAATAATTAAAACACAAAGACCTGCAAATACAAATAGAAAGATGGTGGCAAAAGGAAGCAAAGATATTACCAATAGTAAGAGGTACCTTCAGTGCAATCTCAAAACAACTAGAGCACCATTTGAACACCATTATCAATGTCAAAGTCACAATCAGCCAATTGCAAAAGGCAACTTCACTAGTAAACTGTTTACATCATACGGCAATAGGATGTAACTTCACTAGTGAACTGCTTACATCCTAGGCCAATACTTTTAACCCCATAAAACAACATTTGCCTATCCCAGGTCCTTGAAAATGACTTGATAAATGGATAAAAATGACAAATCCATTTTAAACATCTGGCTGACTTTGCGACAAACCATAATAAAATAATTTTATTCATATATCTATATTATCAGAGTTTATTGCAGAAAATTAAATCCAGAAAGCACACACAGGCAGACTGATGCAGCAGGATTCATTTAAATAAAAAACTTTTTATATACAAGAATATATATATAATACCAACATAGATTCTTCTTCAAGGTAATAACAGTTACAAGCAGGAGAGAACAGTTAGTTTCACTTCAGCAGTTCAGAGAAAGTCAAGAGTACAGAGTGGGCTGAGCCACGCCCAGCCTGCTAGTTTCAGTTTCGATTCTCTGCACAGACTCAGTTGTGTTTAGCTCCCATTGGCTGACTTAGTTGCTATGCCTATTCATTGGCTGACCTTGTTACCATTGGCTCTCCCAGTCATGAATAGTCTAACATATATCCATATATCCATATCTCTATATATCATCTATATATCTATGTCTATATTATCTATATCTATATTATCTATATCTATATATCTATCTATCTCAAGGTAGCAAACATTAATATTGTATTAATATAAATTAATATTAGTATTCCTTAGTATTTCTGCCTGTTTTCCCCACAGGAACAATCCTATGAGGTAGATTAGACTGAGAGAGAATGACTGACCTAGTGTTACCTATCCAGCTTTCATAGTCTCATAATCTAGGCCAGTACCTTAACAACTATACCAAAGTAGCCCTGAGATTAGTCCAGCAGCTCACCCCGCTAGGCAGCATGGTGGCTGATACACCAGTGGAATGTCCACATTGTCCCTTTTAGCAAAGAGATATTCATCGAAAAGCAATCCTGGAATGAAGATAGAGGAAGGAAATGAAACCTAGGACTGAAGAATTATGTCAAGGTGATATAACATCCATCAGTTTTTGGTCATATGCTGTAGATCCAAGGTGGTTACTGATTCCACCATCAAGATCCAAGATCAGGTCCAGTGGGCTAAAATTAATGATCAGTACCAAATTTTACAATGAACAATTCTCCTACTGAGCAGCAACTGTGGTGTCACCTAATGCAAAACAAATGTCCAACAGATTAAAAATACCTGTGGTAGATTATTGTTATTGGTATGAATCTGCTGAAGGTAGATTTTTTTTCACCTACCCACTTTGCTGCAATTTCCTGCACCTTGACCATTTGATTAATCATTCCTCAGAGTCAGGAAGACCTCCTGGAGCACTGCCAGACATGTCGGAGAGAGGTGTCATAAAAGGAAGGAATTGGCAGAAATCTGAAAAAAAAGCATCCTTATGATGGTGGCTTTCCAGCTGAATAGGGATCAAAGGAGGGTATCAGTTTGAACAGGCTTTGCAGATTTGGCAACCTCCAATCTCTGTGGACTGCACTTCCTTTCATCTCAGCCACCACCAGCCAACAGCCATGCTGGATCGGCGATAAAACAGTACAACTAGAGAAAGGCAGATGGGGCAAGGTTGGTATAGGCAGAATATTAATTACCCCCAGATAATTTTAAATGAATTGACTTTTATTTATGGACAAAAGAGAAAGCCTTGAGGTAAAAGTAAACAAAGGAGGAATGTGCTTCACTTCTGATCATCATCTGACGCTTATATGTGAGCGTCACAACCTTGGAGATAGACAGAACTGGCAGGATTCCATTGTGGAAGCCGAGTACTCAGAACCTGTGCATAATCTTTGGTTGCAAAAATTCTACCTTGCTGACTCATAGGTCAGAGACATCTCCCCCAGTTGTTGATGGACTAGCGTCCACAAGTCTGACAAACAATTTTCCTGCCATTTGGGACAATGGTCAATCACATGTTTGAACTCTCTGGTTAAAAAAAAAAGTTTAAGTTTGCAAATTTCAAGCAATATCCCATGGACCTATCTTATTCACCAAATGTCATCCAACTACAGAATGCAGAATAATAGAGATGGACAGAACGTTGGAGGTCTTCTAGTCCAACCTGCTACTCAAGCAGGAGACTCTATACCATTTTAGACAAGTGGCTGTCCAGTCTCTTCTTAAAAGCCTCCAGTGATGAAGCACCCACAATTTCTAGAGACAACCCATCCACTGGTTGATTGTTCTCACTGTTAGGAAGATTCTTCTTAGTTCTAGATTGCTTCTCTCCTAGATTACTTTCCATCCATTGTTTCTTGTCTTGCCTTCTGGTGCTTTGGAAAATAGGTTGACCCCTTTTCTTTGTGGCAGCCTCTCAAATACTGGAATACTGCTATCATGTCACACCTAGTCCTTCTTTTCTCTAGACTGGCCATGCCCAATTCCTGCAACCGTTCTTCATATGTTTTAGTCTCTAGGCTCTCCTAATCATCTTTGTTGCTCTTCTCCGCACTCTTTCCAAAGTCTCGTCATCTTTTTTATAATGTGGTGACCAAAACTGGATGCAGTATTCCAGATGTGGTCTTACTAAGAGTTTATAAAGCGGTACTAATACTTCTTGTGATTTTGACTCTATCCCTCTATTTATGCAACCAAGGATTGTGTTAGCTATTTTGGTTGCTGTGGCATACTGCTAGCTCCTATTTAAGTGTTTGTCCACTAGGACTCCCAAGATCCCTCTCACAGTTACTGCTTTTGAGCCAGGTTTCATCTAATCTGTACTTGATTAACCATGACTAACTGTGTATTTAACCATTTAACCATGGATTTAGTGCACAGATCTTGTTGTACTATAGAATCACTATTATGTCCTGTTAAAATAGTAAGATCAGAAAATTCATTCCAAGTCTTTCCTTAGCTTGAGTATCACTAGTATCATAAAAATATTATTGCCTTTTGTACCAATTATCCCAGATGTCCCTTTCTTTATCAGAAGGTCAGCAGCTCCTTAAAACTTGAATAAGTGTATTTTTTCCTCCCTGAAAGCTGTTCCCTGTGATGCAAGATATTTCTCTTATCTGAAATGCCTTGTTATTCAAACTAAGGACAGGTCTCATGTCATTGTAATCTTGTGTAATAAATAGCATTGCTGGATGATCTCAATTGCCCTCAGGTCATTGCAGACAGCAAATTTGTAATGCGCTTAAAGGGATAATGAGAAAACATTTCAAATTATAAGATGGAAAGCAATAAATCGGATACTTGAGAAGTATGAAGCCTAGTGCACTGATTGACTAGATGCCCATAAAACTCATTTTGAAAAACACCGTATCATTTAATAGTCAGCAAGGACAGGCAGCCACTCTTAAAGCTACATGAAAAAAAGGAAATCATACACTTGTGTATTTTCAAAAACAGCTAATTGGCCAAATCTCATTTTGTTCTCTGCTCTCCCATAATCCGGTTAGGAAATGTGCTGGAGTCAGTTCTTTTCCATTCTTGATCGTGTTTTTTGTCTTTCCAAATAATCTAAAAGATACATGCAGTGCTTATTCCTGTTATCTAAGTAATTGTAATACATTGCTTAGAATTCTGAAAGTTATTTGAATATTCTCATTCCACTTATTATTTATTTATTAATCTATCAAATTTCTATACTCCCCCTTCTCATCTAAGTGATTCTGGGTAGCTTATAATGAAAACATGCAATAGTATAAAATATAGTTTAAAAAGTGATATGTTACCCTAACACCTATACATATAGAAACTCACACAGATACTCTACCCCAACAGAGACATGGATTCCTGCCCAATTTCTTGAAACATTTGAAAAGTGCAGACGGATAAAAACTTTAGAATACAGTTATCTGTGCTTAATATAATTTGGTTAAATGAATTATCATGTTACTTTATTTTTAAAATTATTGTTAACTTCTTTAAGGGTTATTTTTGTTAGAGGTAAAACAAGAAAGCAGTAAATAAGATCACATTTTAAAACATGATCAGAATAAGATATTCCAGGATCTTTGCGTGAGCCTGGATAATCTTGCCATAGTGCCAATGTTCCTTGAAATGCCAAGTCTGGTATTTTTTATTAAATAAAGCAAAATTCATTACATAAAGCCGTTTATAGGATAACTTCCCAAGAGAGGTTTACTAAGCACTTTCTTTGACAAGTTAAAATTGAAAGCCTATAAATCCCATCACTATTTATTGGGATACACTAAATTTAATGGGACATATACAGTATGTAAGCATCCATGCATTGGTTTTCACTGAAGGTTTATTTCATTCCAAGGGATTGATTTTTCTCCTTCCTGCTGTAAATATTGATTTTTATGATGCCATGTCTTGATGTATTGGTGATTATATTTTTGATTTCTAAATTAGTTTTATTATTTTAAGTCCTCAAAGTCTAAATGGTAAACAAATTTACTCCCCACCCCCATATATTCCCAGAGCAATGCACAGAAGCTTTATCACTATTCCTTAGTTGAGACTGAGGAACTGAGAATAAGATATTGGCCCATGATGAGCCAGGCTGAATTTGTATAAGAATCTGAACACATATTTAAGTTTAATTCTTTTTCTCCATGCACATACTCACTTAGCAAAAGACAGGGGAAAGAAATAGGAAAAATAGAACAAGCACAAAGTTAGCAATTCATTCAAATTTCAATTAAAGAACTGAAAATTTCTTTCTCAAATTCATTAGGAACTTTCTCCTTAGTTCTAAGTGAAAGTTCCTAATGGTGAAAACAATCAACCAATGCCTTCAGAAGTTGTGGACGCTCCATCTCTGAAGGCTTTCAAGAAGAGACAACCATTTATTTGAAATGGTATAGACCAGTGATGGCGAAACTTTTTTTCCTCGGGTGCCAAAATAGGGCGTGTGCGCGCTATTGCACACACGTGCGTGCCCACACCCATAATACAAAGCCCCTCACTTGCTCCACCCTCCTGCACATGCGTGTGCGACCCCCCACTCCCCCATTTCCCGACTTCCAGTGGGCCCGGTGGGCCCATTTTTCACCCTCCCCAGGCTCCAGAGGCTTTCTTGGAGCTTGGGGAGGGCAAAAACGCTCCCCCTGCCACCCTGGAGGCCCTCCGGAGGCCGAAATTGCCCTCCCAGAGCCTCCACACAAGCCAAAAATCAACTGGCGGGCACGCACATGCGCACTGGAGCTGAGTTAGGGCAACGGCTTGCGTGCCGGCAGATATGGCTCCGCGTGCCACTTGTGGCACCCGTGCCATAGGTTCGCCATCACTGGTATAGACTCTCCCGCTTGAGCAAGGGGCTGGACTTGAGGATCTCCAAGGTCTCTTCCAACACTGTTATTCTAAGTTCTAACTTGTTCTAAATCCCTTGGAGAATATTTCTTGGATTCTATTTACTGAGCTCATTGCACATTTTTCAATATTTATTGTAGCCTTGTAGTTTAGGAAATCAGAAAGCCAATGATCTTCTGAAAGAGGCAGAGACGGGGGGGGGGAGTGAAAGGATATACTAGGAAATATTAGTCTTGGCTACTACTTTGCTGTAGCTCAGCAGCTGTGGCAGCTGTCGTCATTTTCTGCAATAGCCAGCAAGGTTTCTGTGAATCGGTTTCAACAGCCTCAAGATGCATGCCAACAATTGGTTTGACCAACTGCTGTTTGACCAATTTTTTTAAAAAAATAAACCTTATAAACTTCTCCAATGAAGTATTAAGGTTTTAATTTGCAAATTGTCTGTGTGGGCATGTATTGCATATAGATGTACAGTACTGCATATGCATATGAATGTCTCTATCTGCTGATCAGTATATGTATTCCC
The DNA here is from genome assembly GCA_023053685.1 of Diadophis punctatus similis. NCBI lineage: Eukaryota > Metazoa > Chordata > Lepidosauria > Squamata > Dipsadidae > Diadophis > Diadophis punctatus. The sequence goes on along the minus strand of JALIGW010000001.1, from coordinate 251,675,323 downwards.
ATCATTTTCGACATAAGATATCTATATAATCTTTCATAGAGATTAGATTGTGACCATGTTCAGATGATTGAAATCTTGTCCCTTTTTTACATGTGTCTGCAATCCTGAAATTTTGACACGCACACACATACCCAACACTGGTGCCTCTGGCTAACCCTTTAACCTGAAATCTTTCTGCCTTGTGCAGCACCTAGCCTCCTGTTGAAGAAATTTCCTTCGTCCTTTTTAGAGTTATAGAATTATGCAGAGATCTAGGTCTTCACATAATATCTCCAAAATCAGATAATTTGAGCTTGGTCATTTAGGCTTTCAATGAGAATTCTGGATTGGTGTATTCTATGATCTATTTGTTTATTTGGCATGGGTCCAGGCTACTTGAAGCACTGTCTCATATTTTGCTGTGTTCAATAGTTCTGTGGACTATTGCTGGGTTTTCTGTCCTGTGTATAGCTTTCTCCTGAGTAAAGGTAATCCTCGATTTTCAACCACAATGGAGCCCAAAATTTCTGTTGCTAAGCAAGACAGTTGTTAAGTAAGCTGTATCCATTTCATGACCTGTTTTGCCATAGTTGTTAAATTAATTACTGCAAAGTGTATTGTGTGGTTGATAACTCTAATCTACCGTCCCCGTCCTAATGTTCCCTTATATTCGTAACCATCTCATTTATTCATAATGATGTTTATACATTTCATGTATTCACAATCATGTTTATAATTTTATTTGTAATCTTATATATGCTTGAAAAATAAATAAAATAAAATAAAATAAAATAATAAAATAAAATATAAAATAAAATAAAATAAAATAATAAAATAAAATAAAATAAAATAATAAATAAATAAAATAAAATAATAATAAAATAAAATAAAATAAAATAAAATAATAGAATAGAATAAAATAAAATAAAATAAATAAAATAGTAAAATAAAATAAAATAAATAATAAAATAAAATAAAATAAAATAAAATAATAAAATAAAATAATAATAAAATAAAATAATAGAATAGAATAAAATAAAATAAATAAAATAAAATAAAATAAAATAAAATAATAAAATAAAATAAAAAATTAAATTAAATTAAATTAAATTAAATTAAATTAAATTAAATTAAATTAAATTAAATTAAATTAAATTAAATTAAATTAAATTAAATTAAATTAAATTAAATAATTAAATTAAATTAAATTAAATTAAATTAAATTAAATTAAATTAAATTAAATCAAATTAAATCAAATTAAATTAAATTAAAATAATAAAATGAAATAATGAAATAAAATAAAATAATGAAATAAAATAAAATAAAATAAAATAAATAAATAAAATGAAATAATGAAATAAAATAAAATAATAAAATAAAATAATAAAATAAAATAAAATAATAAAATAATAAAATAAATATTGCTTGTCAGAAGCCAGTTGGGAAGGTTATAAATGATGATCTCATGACCCCTGGTGCAACTGTCATAAATACATGCAAGTTACTCTAAGCACCTGAATTTTGATCATGTGACCATGGGAATACTGCAACAGTCACAAGTGTGAATACCAGTCATAAGTCAGTTTTTCCAGTGTCATAACTTTCAATGGTCACTAAATGAATAGTGTTAAATTGAAGATTACGTGTACAGTGAGATGTTTTGAGGTTCCCATTTTTCTAAGCACATTTATCAGTTTGATAAGATTGATACAATTGCAGGCCTTTCTGATTACTTGTTTTCAGTGTTCTTTGGTTTTCTCAATTACACAGTGTGCATCAGCCATAAGGTTTCATGTTCCTAAAGTAACTTGAACATCTGGCTTCTCTCTTTTCATGCATGGCTTCACATGTTCGCTGGGATGACTTCCATGCCTTAGAACCTTTTCGGCACCGAATGCCAAAATGGGGGCGTGCACGTGTGTGTGTGTGTGTGAGCACTGGAAACTGGAAGAGCAGTTCTCCAGCACGCATGCGCATGCCGGGAAGCTGAGCTTCCAGTTTCCGGCATGCACATGCATTCCAGTCACCTGGTTTTCCGGTTTCTAGCACGCATGCACGCATGAAGACCAGCTGGCTGGTGCGCATGTGTGCACTGGAACCCAGAAGAGCAAGAGGTGCTGGCTGGCATGCCCGGAGAGGTGGCTCTGCGTGCCACTTCTGGCATGCGTGCCATAGGTTCGCCTTCACGGCCTTAGGTGACTCTATTGACAGTATATACTCTGGACATACACTTCCGGTATTCTTTGTTCAACCCTCCTGGAAATCCCATTCCACACCCTAGTAAGACAACACAGCAGGACTTGAAACAAAGATAGTAGTGGATGTCAAGATAAATTCTAAACTAGTGATGTGAGGGGTGGGGAACAATATTCAGAGTATTTCTTATGATCTCATCTCATCCCTCTCACAGCAACACCTTTGTTGGCTATTTGACACTGCCTCTTTACTGTGGCCAACAGATAACTAAGGGAAATCTATCTTTAGGATGTCAAAGAAACCCTTAAATGTTGACTGATCCAGAACTGTGAGTTTCAAGTAATATCAAACAAGGAGAAAACTGTTCTCCATTTCATATGATGTTACAGAGCTGTATCACACTCTTCTTTTGCTTTATTATAAGCTAATCTCCCTATGTTATTTTTTTTCTAAATATTTTCATAGATTTAAGAATCTCGAACAGATTGTAAGAAAGAAAAAAATAATGGTTCAGAAATCGAGAGACCTTACTGAAACAGAATATCCATTAAACCCATTGAAAACTCAGCCTAAGAGGTGGATAATTTATGAGTAATTTTAATGAATGTTAAAGAACAGGCAAAAACAAATATATTGGTGGGTATGATTCCAGATTATCTAAATCTAAATCTAAATCTAAATCTAAATCTAAATCTAAATCTAAATCTAAATCTAAATAAGTATGTATGTATGTGTATATATATATATATATATATATATATATATATATATATATATATGTATGTATGTATGTATGTATGTATGTATGTATGTATGTATGTATGTATGTATGTATGTATGTATGTATGTAGATGATAGATAGATAAATAGATAGATAGATAGATAGATAGATAGATAGATAGATAGATAGATAGATAGATAGATAGATAGATAGATAGATAGATAGATAGATAGATAGATAGATAGATAAATAAGCGATAGCCATCATGATCTCCGGAACATTTAAAATTTTATTTAAAACTACTATTAAAATTACTAAGCTTTCGTCAACCCCTGTTGACTTTGTCAGTGTGTGTGTGTGTGTGTGTGTGTGTGTGTGTGTGTGTGTGTGTGTGTGTGTAACATTTTTTGCTGATAAATGAAAATGAAGGGAGACTATTATAGATCTATTCCAAGCTATTTAGCTCTCATCAGATAGCCATACCCTTACTGGATTTGAACCTGGGCAGTATGCCTGTAAGACTGCAGCTTAACCTCTAGGCCACAGGCTCTCTTCCCTTATCAGCTCTTCACCAGGAAAGGGTTATATATGTTTTTTTGTCAAATCATCCTGGTGTGCCCAAATATGCCCAAATATCCACCACATCCTGGTGTGCCCAAATATATATATGAATGAATTGGGCAGCTTTCTGGTAAATAAATGTCACGGGATGATTTCTGATTGTCAGCTGTACTCACATGTATTCATATGTCAGACATTATGACCCAGAGGTTCTTAGCAAAGTTTAGCAGTCACATGAGGTGTGATCTGAGCAGATGTGAACTTCCTTTCTATTCCTCCATTTTCATTCTACTGCCAGTCCTTCATTGAGAAGGACGCATATTTAAGCTGCCAAGATGTAATTATTAAGATTTAGGTTTTTGTATTTCTTTTGTACCGAAATAAATATTTTATTATTCTTAGAATTTATACTCTAGTTTATTTTTGTCAAGAATTGGATTCCGAGAGAAAAGATTCATTACCTCTACAATTTATCTTTATTATCTTAACAATAAATAAATATGGAGCAATGACAGAACTGCAGTCCAAATCTCTTCACAGTGTCCGTGCACATGAATTCAGATTGTGTCTAGAGGAACCGCACAAATTTTGTGAACAAGTTCAAAAGAAGCAAAGTCAATGGACCAAATCCTGATCTTTCCCCAAGTACATAGTTCACCTGGTATTGTCCTGTCAGAAGGGCTGTTGTCTGCTTCTAAATGTAACTTGGCTGCCAGCAACTATGGCTGTTTCAACTTTCTTTACCAGGTTGGCAAAGATCCCTTTCTGTATATCCAAGATAAATTAAGCTTAGGAGTTCTATATAGCCTTCATTTTATCCTCGTTTCTATCACGGAGTTTGGATAAAAAGGTGAATGAACCACAGTCAGCTCACAAAGCTCTACTTACATTCAGCTTTTAATAAAATTGGCACAGTGACTTAATAGGCTCTTGCTGCACTCAAAAGATTGCTGTTTCACTCCTAGCACTTCCAACATGATTGAGAATTTTTTCTACAATAACTTAGCAGAAGCCTTCCATGTGTACTGGGCTAGAAGCAGAGGGGCACTCCTTGCAAAAATTGTTTACTTGGAATAATGGCATTAGAGGAAGAAAAACATGAACAAAATATTATCTACTATACACTATTGAGCATTTGCACATGATAATACTCTTGGCTGTTAAAGGATTGGTCCATAAGAATTCTGCAGCCACAATATCTGTTCAGAAGATATACAATGAAATTTTCAGGACACACTATAAGCATTGAAAAGGATTATAAAAATATGCTGATCAAGAAAGATCTCTACGGCAATCATTTTAATCTGTGAAAAATTTTCCATTGATTTAGTATGTACATTCAGTTGAATATATACATGATTGTGTGCATGTTGTGAATTATCCAAGTGCATCAGAACCATAATAATAACATCAACTATAACCACAAAGAACTGTGCTAATTTTTTTCTCCCCAATATTATTTTAGTTATCTTGGCAGTCTATGAATGTTTGCATTTCTTGTCCAATTATTTATAACAATTTCAGATCATGGCTTATAACATTCTCATGCACAGCATCTGAAGTTTTGAAAAAGTGCTTGCTGAGTGAGGTAGTCCTAAACCGAGGTCCATATGCAGGCCATAGCCATTCATAAGATGCCATATGAAGTAACTTTCTGTCGCCTTCCTCTAAGTCTATAATAAGAGGTGTGTCTCAGATTTGATTGAATCCAGACCCAAAGCTGATTGATTCAGATGGATCTGGGAGATACCCATGTTAAAAGAGCCGAGGTGGTGCAGTGGTTAGAGTGCAGCACTGCAGGCTACTTCAGCTGACTGCTAGCTGCAGTTCAGCTGTTCAAATCTCACCGGCTCAAGGTTGACTCAGCCTTCCATCCTTCTGATGTCGGTAAAATGAGGACCCAGATTGTTGGGGGCAATATGCTGACTCTGTAAACCGCTTAGAGAGGGCTGTAAAGCACTATGAAGCAGTATATAAGTACTGTTGATATTGCTATTTCAAATTCAGAGGGTCATATAAATATAAAAATGTAATCATGAATGTTGATACCTTTTAGACTTTACAAGGCTTTGTTATCCATATCTCTTCTATAGTTTTGGATATCTGTAGTTGATAAATTTCATTGCTATGGTAAATTATTTTGTATATATCTGGTTTTCATCATTACACAATTCTGAACTGTTTACTATTTTGCACATATGTAGAAGAATGCATTCAACCTCCTCCACCCATCCCAATTTCCCAAAGGTCCCAGCAATCTTCAGTGTTCTGACCTTATAGAGTCATCCTCTTGTTAAACAATATTTTCTCCATATGGAAAATATAGCAGCATACAGCAGGGAGCTCTGTTGTGGGAGGTGGCAAAAGTTTGTATAAAGCCTTGTTCTTGAGCTAGAAAGTAAAGTTGTTGGACTCATAACAGCACAGTATTATAGCATGAGTGAATCCATTGCCCGTTCCATAAAGAGAAGGACAGCTAGTATCAGTGCGAATATCTAGACATCTCAGAATCTCAAAATAGTATTGAAAGTCTTGAAACAGTTGGAAAAGGTTCTCAGCCTGTGGACAGAGGACCACTGTATGCCCATAGGAATATGCCATTGAGTGGAATAGTAATCTATGAAAAAATGCTGCAGCTCTAGGCAATTTGTAGTAGAAGGCACTGACTATAGTTTCCAAGCCATCAGTGGCTAATTGTACACATCTAAGCATCACTTCTACTCCCAGGATGATTGAGTTTAGGGGTTGCATTCTTCAGTGCTGATGAGACAAGCCTGGGTGTACTTATATTTCTTCATCAACAAACAAGAAAAAAAATTGCTCCAAGTTTTAAGGACTATCTTATTTTTCTGGTGTGTGACAATGCTGCAGTGAACTGTGTGGTCAGGACCTGGTCCTGTACAGGAAGAATAAAAACCATGTTCCCATATTCTGGAGAACACAGATCAGCGTAATGTTGTGCTTTGTGTGGCTAGGACAACAGCTGCTTTTTACATGAGGTGCAGAATAGTTCACCTTGAAGAGCCTAGCCTTCAGAATCCTCCTGCTGAACATTTTGAAGTCTTGAAGTTCTGTCACAATGTGAATTTTGATTGTCAACTGTGCTCATATGCTACACTCTATGATACTTAGACATTCCTAGAAAAGCAGACACGTGATGAGTGATCTGCGCATGTGTAACATTCCATTCATTGCATTCTTTCTCTTCTGATCCGATCCTCTTTGAAGGAGGACATGTATTTTAGATTGCAGAGATGTAGCTATTAGGATTATTTGTTGTTATATTCTTTTATACTGAAATAAATATTTTGTTACTTAGACTTATTATCGGGTTTCATTTAGTAGAGATTAGTTTCAAAAGAAAAGATCTTCTCACCTCTAACCGTAAATTCAAATCCTAACAAGTTCATATACCCAACCATACTTCTTGATGCAACCAATGAAGCAAAGATATGCCAGAAGCATTCAAGTCCTATCACATTGCTTATCTTCAGAATAATTCTGAGTCTTAGAGAAAACAATTTTCCCTCTGTCAGTCAGCAATAGCTGGAAGAAGTATAGCATTATGATCAGGACTGGAGCACATCATAACACAAAGGACCCAGTAGTAGGAAAAGAAATGGTATTTCATATGTTTAATCTGTATGGGCTCTATATTAAAAAGTACTAACAGACTGCAGACGTAGGGAACACTTGTAAAAAGTCACTTTTGTGGTACATATCGTTGGGATGACAACGATGACAAAGAAAGTTGTGTGTAGTCCTTTTCTTCATGGCATGAAAACCATAATGTTTCTCTAACTCATGATATCTTTAAGTACTGCTGGCAACAAATGAACAGTTACTAGTGTTAAATGGTAATCTAATCAGACTCCTGATATATATATACTGTATATATATATTAAAAAAAACATTTTCAGTTTTTTTCTTTATGGGAAAAGTAATTTCAAAGTAGAGAAAAATCCCAGATAGAACAAGCCACCCAAGAGGTCCCAGAGATAGCTTTTTAAACTGTTCCCAAAATGGTTATTATACTGTATATGTGATTCTCTATGGTTATTTTCCCATAAATATTGTGTAAGCTTTTAGGAGAGCTGAATTCTTTTCCACTTAAAGAGGTTGAGAAATATAAATTTAAACTTTGTCCCCAACTGTTCCAGCAACTGAACAATGTATTTAACGGATCTTGACTGAAAGAACCCGCTTTTAAAATTATGAATCCATCTCTCATATTTATATATACCATTTGTAAAATAAAAATTAAGTATGCCCATTGTTACCCCAGTTCTCTTAAACAATAGGCCCAAATCATATTAATGATTTGAAAAAGTCACCAAGCTTCAGCACCTTTTGTCCTCTATACATTAACTATCCAGTAATAAACAGTAACTGCTTGTATTCTACTGTTTTATCCTAATCCAGTGGGACAGATATTTATCATCACCTCTGAGCTGGGAGATCCATTCTGACAGATCGACATCCTTATTTATGTAACAATTTCATAGACAGTAGCCTCTAATGAGTGGAGTGGCACAGAAGTCTGTTAGATGGAAAGGGCACAAGGGGTGCCCTTTAAAAAGGACACATGGGGTTAATGGGCCTTTTTCCATTCTAGCACTAGATGTGCAATTATTTCTAATAAGGAATGAGCGTATTGATTAGATTCATGTACAACTGTGTTGGTACATGCAGCCTGGCATATACGCAAACAGTAATTGTGCATGCTTTACATTTCTTCATTTAATATTCCTAAGATAAACACCTTTCTTTCTTTAGCCAGAAGTGAAGCTCTTGTTCGTTACCAAGGGCTCTACCTTTTATGTCTGAGTGAGCTGTGATTTCATTAATGTTATAGTTAGATTTGGTTAACTTCATAAAAGCACAG